>VWZD01000521.1:38597-85052 GCA_013396695.1 Sakesphorus luctuosus | reverse complement strand
GTTTACTGGATGTCCTTGCCCATGGTTCCTGTATCTTCATTGGTTATTTTTATTTCGCCGGTTTTGGCTGCACAATTCTTCCTTATTGATCCCTTCACCCACCTCTCCGATCCCTGTTTCCAGCTGCCTGGTTCCCTGGAAACAAGTGCTAATTGGCCATGTTGGCTTACATGCTTTCCAATTCACCTAGATCCTCCTCACTGTCTATAGGTCTCAGTTATACAGCTCAACACAAACTACAAAACCAACATCAATGAACAATTAACATTCAACAATTAAATTAATTAACCTCTTATCAATGACTATAATTAGCATATCCTTGTTTGCAATGAAACCTTAACATATCATATCTCACAGAAACTTTGCACATTTACTAGCTTTGTTACAAATAGTTTGTCCCAAGCAGTCTTTTTAGCAACCCAAGTGTTGATTCCTGCACAGACCTGCAGTGACTCTGAAGTCTAGTTCTTTCCATGAGTTTACAACCATTTCTTTATTTACGTCATGGGGTACAGGTGTGGCCAGCAAGTCCATAAGCTTCTTCTGGGGAGGGATATGAAATTGAGGGAGAGAGGACAGTATTTGGGAACATTAAAACAGGGCTCTGAATTCCCCTTTCTTTCCTCGAGAGTATTTTACAACCTCCTCAATTGTCTCCTTGCAAACTGTGTAAAGTCTCTGCACATGACACATCCTGGGGCATTTTGTGATTGAACATCTGAGCTATTGAGACCTTCCTGTTCTCCCTCAATTGAAATTCAGTGAAAGGTTAACTCTTAAATCCTGAGACTTTGCTCTGTTTTTTGGCTGTGGGCAGGGGATGCTCCTACCCCTGTGCAAAGAAGCAGCAGAACAAAGGCTGCTGTGGGGAGCACAGGGTGAATTCTGCTGCAGTGGTCCCTGCCCTCACCCTGACATGCTGCTGCTGATTGACAGAGCCTACAAGATGCTGGAAACCTTTTAAAAATAAAGCTTTAATCAGAACTCAGTTTTCTAACCCAAACAACCCCCTGTACTTGGGTGAAATGTTGATTTGTTTGGTATTTGCATGCTCTCTTTTGCAACCTGAGGCTTCTGGAGCAGACCAGGGTTGGCTGATGATATGTGTCTCTCTGTCTTCATGCTCACACCGCCTTCTTCAGCATTTTCTAAGGAAGACTGGACTTCTAAGGACTGCAAACACTGTGTTACTTGCTCTCCACTGGCAGGCCCTCCCCTGCTACCACTGGCCATCACCAACCATCTGAAGCTGAGGAAGCGCTAGATTCTGCATCTGGGATGGGGCAACCCTGACTATGTGTATAGACTGCGGAATGCAATGCCATGGAAAGGGACCTGGGGTTCCTGATCAGTGGCAAGTTGAATATGAGTCATCAGTGCCCTGGCAGCCAGGAGGACCAGTCATGTCCTGGGGGGTATGAGCTGGTCAGGGGAGGGGATTTTCCCACTCTGCTCTGCACTGGGGAGGCCTTACCTTGAATATTGTGGCAGTTTTGGGCACCACAATGTAGGAACGATGTTGAGCCATTAAAGAGTGTCCAAAGGAGGGCAGTGAAGGTGGTGAAGGGCCTAGAGGAGAAGCTGTATGAGGGATGGCTTGAGGGCACTTGGTCTGTTCAGCCTGGAGAAGAGAAGACTGAGGGGAGATCTCACTGCAATTACAACTTCTGTGAGTGGGGAAGAGGAAGGGCAGACAGTGATCCCTTCTCCGTGGTGACCAGTGACAGGACCCAAGGGAATGACCTGAAGTTGTGTCAGGGGAGATTTAGGCTGGATATTAGGAAAAGTTTCTTCTCCCAGAGGGTGATTGGGTGCTGGAACAGTCTCCCCAGAGAAGTGGTCACAGCACAGTACCAAGACAATACTCCCAGGCACACAGTGTGACTCTTGGTAATGGTCCTGTGCAGGGCTATGGTTTATACTCGATGATCCTTGCCGTTCCCTTCCAACTCAGCGTATTCTGTGATTCTGCATGTCCATTACTCTGTAAATTCCCAGAGGATAGCTTTGTTTTGTTTCTTTAGAGATAATGAACCTACAAGACCATTAAAAACAGAACAATTTTTGCTTCTTAGCAACCTGGTTTGGCTCAAAATAAGAGAATGGTTTGGGTTGGAAGCACCTTAAAGACCATCTAGCTCCAACACCCTGCTGTAGGCAGGAACACCTTTCACCATCCCAGGTTGCTCCAAGCCCTGTCAAACCTGGCCTTGGCACTTCTAGGGGATGGAACATCCACAGCTTCTCTGGGCATCCTGTGCCAGAGCCTCACCACAGTCAGAGCCAAGAATTTATTTCTAATATCTAAGGCAAATATGAAGCAAACTTTGATGAAGAGTACATTGCTTTTCATGGTTTCCAGGGTACAAATCTTGACAGGGCCATGCTGTTCCATAGTTTAGGAAAAGAACTTCAGAGGCACCAGTTTTCCTTTCTGAGCTGGCTGCTATACTGTCCCTTAAATCAGTGCTGCAGTTTGGTCTTCTCTACTTTGAGTGCAATGTAAGTCTGCCTTTACAAAATACTCAACACTCAAACCTTAGCTGCTCCCTGCCTCACATACCAGCCCCAGTCTTTTGTGTCTGGTAGAAATCATGTTTTTATTGAGTGTATTTTGCAGAGTATAAATTTATAGGAAAATTAAGGATTCCTGCAGAAATTCTGGGGCAATGCTAGGCAGAAGTTTATTCTGAAAATCAGAAGTAAGCCAATATTGGAATTTACCACTGTCACCTCTTGCAAGGAACAGACCAGGATCTTTGAGCTATGCCTCCTTTTCCCAGCTTCCTAATACCCTGGAATTAAATCATAATCTGGGGACTGACTCTGAGGAAACTGTGGCCTATTGAGTCATCACTCTTGCCACACCCAGAGGCAGCAACACTCTCCTTGCCCGCTGTCTGCCAGCACCAGAGGCTTTGTGCAGCAATACCATGCCACTGCCAGCCACACAAAGATTGGCTCATTTTGTGTAGCCCAGAGATGTGGAAATGCAGACAACTGGGGAAAGAGAGGATGCCAGAGGAATATCTGCACCACAGCTCAGGCAGGAGCAGGCTCTCAGCTTCCCAACCAAGAGGAAATCTGAAATTATTTTAAAAGTTTTACATCTTCTTGCACTGCAGCTTTGTTTCTTCACATTTGATGGTCCCCAGCAGGAAGCAGGGAAGCAAATGTCACACGAGCTGTGGCAGTTGCCAAGAGTACCCATTCCTGCGACACCTGGAAGACAGGAAATTTGATGGGAGAGAGGAGAGGGGTTTGGAGAGACCTTCAGTAATTAACTGCTGGGATACTGCATATGGTACCACATGTGCAACAGCAGAAACTCTGTTGTTCAAGGGTAATTACAGAATAAATTTTACTCCCAGATTTCAGTGACTATTTACATAAGCATCTGTTGTTAAAACAAAGTTGAGGCCAGCCTGACATCCTTTACACAAGCTACTAGAGGGGTATCTTCTATCAAGACAGCTTTTGGCGCGAAGAGAAATGTGATTAAACCCCTACGACCTTTGCCACATACTGTGCCAAACATATTTTTCCTGCTGATTCCAGCTAAAACTGAAGGCTATGCACAGCCACACATTGTGTCCCCTAATTATCTCCATGTTAAAGGTGTTTGTCATTACAATGCTGAGTGACACACCATCTCTCCCTACAGCAATTCCATCCTTTAATTTACTGTACAAGCTGAAGTGCTTCTGATTTCTATACATAGAAAATGCTTATCTCCTTGGTAAGAAACATTTTTCCATTTCACTTAAAAATACTTTAAATTAGAAATTTTCTCCGTAATCACTGTAATAGAAAATTAAATATAAGAATATGTTTTAAAAAGCTAGAGAAATTCTCACTTTGAACATCATCACTGTAACAGATACAGCATGTCTTATTCCCTTTTGACAGTGCTTTATCATTTTAAAATAGCATCAGAGGACACTGTGCCTCAGCTCTGTGAAGGATTATTGTGCCTGAATGCAAAGAGCAAACCCCCACCAAAACCCTCCATGTTGCTCAAATGTCAAAAATTGGCATTGCATCTGATGTCAGTAGAAGACATTTCCAAGGTGTGACCTCAAGTGGACATATCTTCTTCTCTGTAGGTGCTGAGAGGAAGGATTTGCATCCATTTTGGAGGTCTGTCAATCCACTCTGTGTTGGGGCAAAGAAACCCATGAGAGACTGTGGAATCACAAATTACCCCGACAGGGAAAAGATTGTGTGGGAGATCTGCTATCCCTTGGAAAGTCAGCAGAACTTGAAAACAATGCCAGTAACAGAGTGGATGAAAAGTCTGCAGATATTGCTTGTCTGCTGTCCCTTGCTTTGAAGGAAATGTAGATTGTATGTGTAAACTTTGCTCTGTATCAAGACCTGTAAAACCTATGTCATAATGCTCTTTGTTCTTCTTCCCCTTGTTTCATGAATAATGGATTAGCTTTAGGTCTCTGCTGTTGTCAGATAAACAAACTGTAAATTCCTTAGTTAAGAACTATTTTGCATGTTGCCTGCCCCTAAATTGTAGAACCCTATTATAAGTTTTAAATAAAAAAAAAAAGGTCTCTTCTGTGCGGCGTGGAGGGAAAGGGAGAGACAGCACTGCTTAATAGCTGGCCCAGCAACAGAACAAAAGGCCTCTGGGCAACACAAAGAGACCTGGCAGGGTGTGGACAACGACCGATCACAACTGAAACGCAGGCAGGGTAACAGAATCAGAAACTGCTTTTAAAACCTCAACTGAGTCTCTGAGTTATTAAGGTGTTTGTCCAGTGCTGGTTTTGGAATTCATTTCAGCATCTTCCTACACCCTATATTAAGCAAGAAGCTGTACAATAAATGTCTTTATTCCTCTCTCCGAATAAAGTCCGTTATTGACCGTCTCAAGGGACAGCAGGGAATGGGATGTATCGGAGATGATGCTGAAGGCCCTGCACTAACACTACAGTGTAGACGGACAGGAGGATGAAAGTAATCTTAAGTTTTCAGTCTTGCTTTCTTCCAGGAAACTCCACCTATGAAGCCAGTTTGAGGAATTTTGGGGTCTGGTTTCAAGCCATAGCATATGGGTAAGTCTCAACCCTGCTTGGGCCTGCTGCCATGAACTGGCTTCTTTTCCTCCAAGTCTGCTTTCACAAAGACTCCAGTTTCTTCAGGGTGTTTTAGCAGCCTTCTTTGTGCTGATGCTTTTCCACAGCCTTGGCCAAGCTCCTCTGCCTTCCCACTAGACACCAACACCCTCAATAGCTTCCCCTTCCCTCTTCTCTAAAACTAATTTGCAAAAACAGAGCTTTCTGCTTGCAATGAGGCTGAAAAGTCAGCACATATTTTTGGCATATTGAAGGACACCGGACAGGTGCTGACATCCTTCACCACTCCCTGACTGCATTGACTGGGTCACGTCCCCAACACCATCAATGGGCACTTTGCACCCTGCACCCCTTTTGGATTGTCCCCTCTTCAACCTACAAACAGGAACCATGTGGGACAAAGGCTACTGAAACCATTCACCTTGTGGCAGCAGCAGGGAGTGTGGGGGGATGTGTGGGGAAAGATGCACAGGGGATGGGCAGAGGAATGTGAGGGGGATCCATGTGGGGATGCAGGTGGATGTGTAGGGAGATGGGAGAGAGATATTCTGACTGAGCAGTTTCCTTCCCCTGCTTCCCATGCAAACACCCTGTGAGACACACAGTCCAACCAGGACTCTTAGACAGGGAAGAGGCTGCTGCATCACCCAGAGTGCACAGCTTGCAGGAGTTTTCTGGCACCCGTCCTCCAGTGCAACAACATCCCACAGCATGTGATTCTCTGTGGCTTGCCCTATAGCCACACTCATCTCTACAGACAGGAGTTAAACCAGACATCCTGGCCAGGTGTCTGCTAATATTCACTATGAAGAGGCATAAAGAGTGACCCCAGGGGCAAGATTGTTGATGAACACTGTAAGAAGCCTGTGGCATCCCCGAGGTCCCCACGTGCTTTTCCCTTGGCCACCTCTGCCACGGTGGCCCCCTATTACCCCTGACCAGATGAGAGGGTGGAGGAAGGCCTGCTTAATCCTGGCAGAAACACAGAATTTACCATTTATTTCCCAGGTCTAGACAACTGTTACTGTATATTTCTGAGAAAATAAATTTCAAATGTCTGGTTTTAGTTATAGGAAGAGGAAAAAAATGAGAACATGGCTGTGTGCAATAGTGTCCATGTGTAAAATGGCATTATATTATATTCCCAGATGAAGGGACTGTTCTTATCGATACGCATAACTATTTACTCCTGCATTATTGTTGCAGTGTCCAAATAGTGGACATAAATTTGCCTACCAACTGTTTATTAAAAGAATTGGAGAGAGAAGACGGTGCAAAGCACAGTGAGGGCCTGGCTGGCTTTTTAAGTGCTTCACTTAACTAGACAAGATTTCTCAGGGACTTGGTACCCATCTACTGTCACATCACACTCAAAATCCTAGGAAGTATAACTTTTTATTCTGAAAATAAAGTGATTTGAAATAACAAGAGGAGTAGCATCTTCTTGTAAGTTTTTAAACCAATTTTGATCACTCCGAATCATCCTGAAAGAATTCCTACAAGTATACTCAGCCTGTCTGAATCTGCAAGCACTGTTTTCATTTGGCATCCCAAGTATTCTCTTCCCAGTGGTGCAAAGCCCACATTAAGGGAAACAATTACAAAATCATTGCAGTATTAATGTTTTTTTCTGACAAATATTCCCTGAACTCTCACCAAATGCTAGAAACCGCTTTCAGCTGTGCATTTGGCCACCACGTGGGAATTCAATGAGTTTGGATGAGTATAAAAAAAAATTTCCTCCTGGGTATTTTGCCACCATTTTTGTGCAACTCTGGACTGTGAATCCCCATTAGCTGAGAAGAAAATGGATGAAAACTATTGTTCAGTTTTATCATCAATTCAGTTCCTCCCATTTGGAAGAAACCTTTCAGAAAGTCATGATTTAGACTTAGGTATTAGGGCCTATGCTCAGCAATGCAAGATGGATCTACTTGGGCCCATTTTGTGAGCGACCTGAGATCATGGCTGGGGTCACACCCAGTCACCAGTGTAGTGTTGGAGATGGCACCTGCATGATTGTGGACGAGCGGAGGAGTGAGAGGGACAATGATCGGACTATGACCACCAACTGGACTGTGACCTGACACCTACCTATTGTGACTGTTGTTTCCCCTGCTTCTTTTTGAAGTTAATAATAAAGGTTCTCTCTGTTCTTTAGGCTGGCCCTGGCAGACACGGACTGTCAGCTAGGGGAGAGCTACCATTGGTCGGCTCTCCCTTGAAGCACCAGCCAATCCCGTTCAACCCCAGTTCTCTCCTCCCCTTGTTGCCACCCACCAGAGTTATCACCCTATACCTGTAAGCGGATTTGCATGCTCCGCCTTATCTCCTCCCCTTTTCCAGCACCTTCTTCCCCTGAGGGCATAAAAGCCCTCCATTTTGTTAATAAATCGAATCGGTTCCTGGCTTCCCAAGTGTTCGTGCTCTCTCCGTGTCTCCTTTACGGGTTGCGGGGTTGGGAGAACTCAACTTGGGGCTGCTGCTGCCTTACCCACGACAGCTCGGCGAGCGGTACAAGGACCCCTGCAGCCGGTTCGGACCCTTCCAACAACCAAGGCTGCGTCAGTGTAGGACTCAAAATCACAAGGCTCATTATGGACTTTGAAACCTATCATTACGCAGTTACTGGGACAGTAACTAAGCCTCCAAATTCTATTCCTATTTTGCAGCTGCCCCTCTTGTATTGTGTGATGATCACAGGTTGATACGGTGTTTAATAAACCAGTGAGCTGTGCGCACACATCCATGCTTTCCCAGTCAGGCGTTACTCAAACATCAGAAAATACTTGATGTACAGAAAGCATTACCAGCTTGTCTCAGCATCATCTCTAAGGAAGTCTCATGCAGAGCAAAAAATATCCCTAAAATATTCATCCTTGTTGACATATGCCATTGCTGCATTTATGTGGGGCATAAGTTTTTCTTGGTTTTTTGTAAGTTTCATTATCATATTTGAAGTCCAAGCTTCTTTTTTATCTTTGTTTCTTTTTTTTTTTTTGAAAGCCTGAAACTTATTTTTGATGAGCAGTTTAACCTTTAGGATTTTCTGAGCAGACGAAGCCTAAGGGACCAGTCCAGCCTTGGGGCACTGCATCACCTGGCCCCTTGATGACTTGTCCTTGACAAGACCTTCCCTTGGTACAGTCCCTCTTTCCATGACAGAACTGGGATGAGGTGGGATGAGGCTACACAAGCCTGTTCCCAATGTTCATCAAGAAGCCAGGAAAACTCTGCCTACTGCCAAACTCCCATGATGCCAACTGGAGTGGCTGCTCTGCCTGAACCCCATCAGGAGTGAGAGGAAGTGACAGGCTGCCTCCCACTCTTGTGAAGGAATGGAAAAGCCAAAATCTTCATTCTTGGTATGTTTAGGTTCCTCTGCCCCTTGGAACAGCTGCAGTCTTGTATTTCAGTGAAATTGAGACCCCCCCTAATACAACTTTCCTCTGAAATGCTGTAAAACACACCCTCTAGCAACAGTTCTGATGTACTTACAGACATACATGGTGTGCCCATGCATGAGAAGATTCCTACAACAGCCTCTCTCAACATTCTTTGTGGAGGATTATTCATTTAACTTTGCCATTAAAGTTTACATACACTGGGAATTCTAGTTGCATAAAAGGACTGGGAGGAGCTGGTTCAGCTTGAGAGCAGCTTCAAAAATTTCATTATGCAATCTAGGAAATGTCTGCTCTGAACTTCTAAATTTGCAGGAGTCAGCTTAAGTTATCTAGGATATGCTGGATTCCTCCTTTTTGCAATGACATTTTCAGACAGTGCAGAACTATAGTAAATTTGGTCAGGACAGCACAGACATAAATTTGAAAGAAAAAAGTCCAAACACAAAACCCAGTGGTGGGCTCCCCCATCCATCTACTGCTGGGAAATGACTTTCTGCCTTCAGCCATTGCCAGCACTTCTTTTGCTAGCAAGCCTCACAACTTCCCTCTTGAGAAATCTGATTCAGTGGAAGGTGTCCCTGCCCATGGCAGGGGGTTGGAACCACATGCTCTTTAAGTCCTTCCAACAGAAGCCATTCTATGGTTCTATATTTTTAATAAGCTACAAAAAGTACCTCCAGTGTAACACTCAAATATTATAATACACATGGGTAAATAATCACATGAGAGACTAGTGACAATTTTTTATTTTGTATCAAAATTTTACATATGCATTCTAAAAATATGTAATTTAGGCAGAGTATTTTAAAAGAAAAACATACAAGAGTTTTAGCACACTGAATAAAATATTTATTCTTCTGTCTAACAGTTGGGTTCTTTTCAAATAAAATGCACCATGGCCTAAAGAAGATAGCAGAGGTTTTCTAACTATCATGTGGAAAACATTATTACTGCAGAAAGTTTTATCATTCTCTATAAAGCTTAGTTTAGTTTGGGACAAGCACTTACATATATTGGTACAGCACGTTATATGGTGCAATCCATTATTGAAAACATTATCTTCTAAAAGTGAATTTTGAGAGTTAGCTCTAAGATGGACTCAGGAGTTGCATCTTCACTTAAACTTAAGGCTGAATACTCAATCTCTAATGCTACAAGGACTGCCTAAAGGCATCCAAACTCACCACTGACCTCCTTCTTTATCTCAATGCTGCCAGTGCAGGGAGCATTTGGGAGATGCTTAAACCAGTGGAGGCATTTCTCAGATATTTTACTTTTTCAAAATCACTTTCTTAAATAATTTTTTTCCAGTTGGTTCCTGATTTTACTTTTTATCATAGTATAAAGTGTGGGGGTTTGTATCATAATAATTTTTACGTTATACTACACAAAGTTATTAACAAATATCAAATGCAGTAGTGCCCTAACTCCTGACTAACCACAGTCTTAAAGTCTCCATTAAAAGGACTATAAGATCCTGGAGCCTCCACTAAAAACAGCCACCAACAGCAACTGACAAAGCATCATGATGTATTTTCAGTCATGTTTCTGAATGCTGACCTATTAGGTTTAAAATATTTTTAAGATAAATACATTTCTACAGAAAATCATCAAAAATTAAAATAAGAATTTTTATAGTAAGAATTCTTCCAAGAATTAAAATGTATCATATGGTCAATGTTTGCACCTGATACAGGCAGCATTATGGGTATACTGAGTAAAATGGAAAGCTGTTTTAATGTCTGAATAGTAGTATGTATTGACCTGTGAATAAATAATCAATATTTTTACACTGTCTGACTTCTCTGTATCAAACCTGAGGCTACCACTGGCTAAAATGCATAATAGTAAAATATTTCTCTGGGTTGGATATTAAGTATTTGTATTTCCATTAAGCCTATTTTTAAGTTCCTACAAAACATTTACAGAAAGTTAAAACCAGTGTTTTCTTACTTGTTATCCATATGCAAATCACTGGCAGCAGACTAACTTCTAGCAAAAAACCTGGGAAAGCTTTCAAAGTATTAAAAGTTCAGGACTACATGCAGCTCAGATAAACATTCACAGAGCTTTTGTATCAGTTCTGCACAAGAAATCATTAGGAGGCAATATAATCCTCACTTCTGATAATTGAGCTGGCTGCTGTTAGAAGCAAATGCTATCAGGTGACCAGGCAAGCTGGAGTTCAGCTGTATGCTCGTTGTTGTCCGTAACTTTAAGATTACAAAACTTACAGTTTTATTCTTATCTCACATAACCCTAATTTATTATTAACTTTTTAAATAACTATATAATGATAAAAATTACCTTTTTCACATAAGTCACATCAATGTAACTTTCCTACTCATTTTTTTCTTTAATGATTTCAGTTTTCTTCAGAGATCTTGAAATAGCAATGTAGTTCTCTATCTTTCAGATTCCTTTATATGCAAGAGATAGACAAGTATATCTCATCTTTTAAAGAATTTTAGGATCTTCTGAAGTAAAGCTTTAAAAAAACAATAAAAATCATCGTTCTTGCATAAAACTAACTTCAGAATTTTGAGCCTGCAGCAGCCAGCTGAGTTACAAGCTCTTACATGGAATTTGAAAAGAACAATTCACCTATAAAACTGTACTGAAATATGAAAAACAAATCTTGTAGCTAAGGGAAAAGTAATTTGACTCCAGTAATTTGCTTTGCCACCTTCTCACAGGTGCAGTGTCCAGGTACATTTGATGTGGTGTGCTGTGGACACCGAGGAAACACTAAATCAGACTACATACCAAAATGAAGAGGCAAAATTGAAAGAACAGGAATGATAATGAAGCATTTAATTCCTCGGTAATATTTTGTTTCTAGAAAAGCACCTGTGTTCAGGTAGACACCCTTATATAAAGGCCGAGTTCATTTTGGCATTAGTATTATGTATAGTAGCATGAGATTATTTTGGTCAAGAAAATGCAAAATAGCATCTGCAAGGATCATCCCAGTCATAATGTTCAGGATTTCTCTGTTATATCTCAAAGAATCTGCAGCTAGGTTTGTCTCACATGGTGTGGTGTAGCTTTTGAGCATATGAAGATAATTAAAGTGAGACACTGCTGGGGACAGTCAAGCTCAAAGTCCCACCACAAAAACTGACATCCTTCGCAGGGCTGGCATTTCCACTAGGGTCACCTTCTCCATGACCAGCATACCTGCATTTTCAGCTGTGTGGGGACCCACTTTTCCCAAAAAAGTCCATTCTGCCAGTGAGTTTTCTCCCACAAAGGCTGTTGACTCCTATCCTTTCTTCCCAGTCCATCAGTACCGTATGTGTATGCTCTGAGCAGATGTAGCTCTCCCTGATTTTATTCCTCATGGGGAAAAATACAACATGACCACACTAGCAAAGGTGTTCTGCAGATTGTTGAAACAGACTTTCTTCTCCTATTTACTGTCAGGAAAAATAATTTTTAGAGACTTGGGATTCACTAGAATATACAGTGATGCATAGGCATTCCTCTGGGATTAAAGTATCTACTCACAGGATTGTAAGAGAACTACAGACTTATTAATAGAAAATTAATAATAACTAAAATTCTTATAAGGCCTACCATTTATTTTACAAACCAACAAATGCTGCAGTAAATTTTTGCATTCTGAAATGTATAAACAGTTTATGACCTGGCTTTTCAGCTTCCCTGCACTGCTATTGTGCTGCTATTATAAATAAGATTTACAAAACAAGTCTTTTTTCAACAGAATTGAGTTTAGCAGCCATAAGTAACTATGAAAACCAATAAAATAAACAATACAGAAATTAGAAGAAGGAACAGATGACAGTGTCCTGTACTACATTTAATCCCCAAGGGTATGAAGTCTTTGTGCTTGAAATAAATTTTCAAGATACATTTCTCAATGCTTGAAGGAAAAAAATAGAGCGATTTATCAGCAAAACAAGGAGTATCTGTAAGTGCACTACAGCATGGCATGGAGTGTTCCAGAGCAGGTAAGCATCTGGTTTCACTCTTGACATGGTTTTTATATTTTGCATAATCCCCAATCTGACATTTTGCAGTCAAGATGCACTTTGTGTGTATCCAGTCTCCTTACATTACTGTGCAGTGGCATTTCTGAGAGTGGATATAGTTCCTGTAATCAGCAAGCTGCTTCAGGTACAAATTGGAAGGCCATCGATGCATCTCTACAAAATTGCGCTCCTCCACTAGACAAAGCAGTAGAGAAATTAAATGTAATATGCAGACATACAGCACAAGTGCACACACTGCAAAAAGTGTTTAAAATAGGTTAAAAACCACTAAGGATATAAATACAAGAGACATAAAGATGAGCACTGCCATTTTGCATTGAGCTATGCTATAGCACAGACATACAAGTTACCACACGATGTCTCCTTGCTATTAAGTTAGCAATTAGCAATTAACAATTTGGTGGGTTTTTTTAACTAATACAATATTCATTAAAGAGATCAGAGACATATTTCTAAAGATGAACATTCTTTATACCTAGAGGTTAGCTGTATGTGGTGGTCAGTTGGAAGGCTTTTTCCATACTGCAACACCATAAATCAGGGTATGTTGGCTCCTCCGCCAACAGTTGGTGAGGAGCATAATTAGGAATTCAGCAAGATTTTAATCTCTTATTGCCTGTGGGTTTTGTCACTGACAAAATCAGGTAACAAAATTTTTTAGCCATATTATTTAGATGAATCCCTCTTGCTTTTGCAGGAGGATTAATTTTCATCCCCCTATCCTAGTTTCCAGAGTCAGCCTACAGCAGTGGGTTCCTGTCCTTTGAAGGACTCAGACTTTCTGGAGTTACGTATCAGGAAGCAAATAGCTGTTTTGGAAAATAAATATCAGTTCCCTGGAAGAAATTGTGTTTATTTACTCGAATGGACAATAGCTGTTTGATTTCATGAGTACTGTAACAATCCTTGTTCAACGAAAAGTCTAACACTTAAAGAGGATGCATTTCAAATGACTCATTACCTTGATTCAAATGTACAAACTAAACAAAATTATAGAGATAATGTGAAGGGATTGACATACTGTGTCCAAACTGTTCCAGGCAATTCATTTATGGATGGGGACCAAAAGACAAGGTGATGCAGTGCTGGCTGTGTCACATGCTGGTCCCAAAATAGGATGGTGAACCATCCCACTGGAATAGACTGCACAGCCTAAAGAAACCCTAATCATCTTCTCATGTAAAAGTCATATTGTCCAGAACATCACTTCTGATCTAAGCAGAACAGAAAAACATTTATTGTTTCAGAACTAACAGACGAATTACCTGAAAGTTCCTGAAATTCAGGCTTTTGACTGAAGATGAGGTAGTTAGTGGCAATAAAATGAAGAAGCCAAGTTGACAGGCAATCAGAATTGTGAAACTGTGAGAAGGAAACACAAACAACATATAATGTTTCCATGTCTGAAACACAACCATGTCTCACATGTCAAAATATTTCAGATTTCCACTGTCAGTATAGGAATTCACTAAACAAAGTTTTGAATGTGGGAGATATTAAAGGAAAAGTCACTGACGGAAATACGTAAACAGGTGGAAACTCGAGAACAAACAGGAACAGATATTATTAAGGTCTTAAAAATCTTAACAACTGAACAACTAATCAGAGTCAACATATATATTCTCATTTGATACACACAACACATACCTTAGCTTTTTTGAGCAAGCTAACAATACTGAGACTTGTGGATGCCAGTTCTCTGCTAGGCATGCTCTGGAGCTGTGTGATAATATAAAGCTCACAAATATGCTGAAGTCTCATTACTTGGTACATCTCTGCACAGATCAGTAGAGACATAGCTTGGAGAATACTGGCTGAAAAACAATAAAACATACAGTACATGTATTTTACTTTCCTGACAAGTTAATCAAAGCCACTTTTCACCAAGTCATCTTTTAAATGCATAACAACAAACACAAAATCAAACTGCTGTGATCATCTTTTATTTTTCAGTCTTACATTTTTAAGTTAGCTATATCACCTTCTATTTCCAGATAAGCTATTTTATTAAGAAGAAAAGAGTGTTTAGAACATTTTAGCAGGTAGGAGTAAAAATTGCTGTCAGTATCCTGTGTCTTGAAGATGCTGAGTCAAGTGCTGCTGATATATGTACGTTATGATTAATGGGGATTTAGTTTCCTAATTTCTCTTTCATAATAGTTCTTCTATGATGCTTTTACAAGAGAATATAGTAAAAAGGGTAAAGACAAAACAGAGCAACTGTATTTTTTTTAAAATATGTTATGGTGGTTGTATATTTGAACTGATGGACAAAGAAATGTTATGTTGAATGAAAAGAGAAATATACAGAAAACTGAAGAATAAGGTAGAATTATTTCAAAAGAGAACAAAAGCAAAAATACATAACATCATTCATTCATTCATTAAGGGAAAACCAGCTGTATTTAGATCATATTTCATACTCATTATGTAGGCTGTCTTCTCATAAAAGAAGACAAAGGTTAAGACACAAAGAATATTTTAGCTCACTCCTGTTGACATACTTTTTTTTCTAGTTTTACATACAAATATATCCATGTGTATAAATTAGGTATTCTTGAAATTTAATGCTGTTTATATGAAACTTAACTATGTGCATGTTAAAAGATTTACAACTTTGAAATAAAACATAGAATGAGTTCTAGAAAGCAATGATATTGTGATGTAGAAAAAAATTAGAAATATTGTAATGGATCAGAAATTAAATTTCACCTTTTTTGAGTCTTGCTATGTAAGCACCAATCAAATATATAATTTTATTAGTAATATTTTTCTGCCTACAGCTGTTTTTAATTGAATAAGACCGATTTCTCTTTATTGCACAATATGAACAAGTTCTCTCTCTTGAAATGCTACACATTAAAATATTGGCATTTTTTAGTGAAAGAAATGCTGCTCCATTACATTCTATCAATGTCCTACTGTGGAAAAATGAGCAACAGGTATATGTGGTTTTTAAAAATTTTATTACCTGGGCAGCAGGAGTCGGTATAAAGATACTCTAGAAAGGAGAGGAAAGTGTCTTTGGAAACCCCATACACTGGAATCAGGACACTATTTGCTTCTAGGTAATTACCATTAAACATAGCTGCCATAACCTCACAGCGAGCCACCAGAACTGCCCTGTGGGCTGGTACAGTTGCACCTGCAGGATGCAAGATAAAAATATACAATGATTTTATATACACAGAAGGGTCTTTATTTTAAAGCTCATCTTTTCTTAGAAGGTCTTCACTTCACTGAACATGATTTAAATATTTGAAGTTAACAATAACTCATAACACACTCACTTCACACTGGCCAAGATGATCACATCTGCCTATCAAACAAAATGGAATACCAAATTTATGATGACAGTACACTCTCAACATCTAGTGGTACAAATAGAGCAACGTTTTATCTATCAGAAATGGGCTTTATACCAGCAAAAACTCTGACACTATTGTACTTGAGATGTCCTGTGCTTGTGCAGGTGGCAGCATGAGTGAGAATAAAATTAAATGAAATAAAACAAAATGAAATAAAATATAAAATAAAACTAAATAACAAAAAACCACAAAAATAAACAAAAAGTAATTAAACCAAAATGAAATAGACTAACCAAAATAAAACAAACAAAATAGAATACATCAGTTCACAGTAACTGAACCTCCATTCATTTGCATAAATATGCAATGCTATGAATGGTTATGGAAAGGATTAATGGCTGGATTTTATGATCTTAGGGTTTTTCTTCAGCCTAAATGATTCTATGATTTTATGAGTAATTTGTGTTCACCAGTAACCCCTTGGTAATGAATGTGTTTACTAGAATAACCACACAAACTAGAGAAAGGCAAATTATTCCATATAAAATTCTATTAATTCCATTAAGTAAGTATGAATTTTACTGGGTTAAGTATTTTGTCTACGTGGATTTCCTGATAGCTGTCTTAGAGGAAAAAAACCACACCTGATGACTTTTTCCAGAAATATATTGATTTTGTATTATTTGCAAGTGAATCCTTTCTCTACTACAGCATTTGGAAGACCTAGTGAGGCCAACAGCCCTGGGAAGCAGCCTCTACAGGCTCTTAATGGAAGTGCTGACACGCAGAATGCTGCAGAGTCCTGCTGAACTGAGCAGTCCCATCGGTGCGCAAGGAGTGCCAAACAAGCGCCAGTCAGAACAGCAACTAAAACCAAAATGAGTTTTACAGTTGGATGTAAATGTTTTACCCAGAATTATAATAGATTAGCTGACATGCAAGAAAAATATACTGTAAATACTTATGAAGGAGTTGCTGTCCTTATTTCTGTTTTAACCACAACACTGGCACCTACCTTATTTTTTGAAGTCCTAATTTTTTGTTCTATTTCTTTTCCCTTGTACTTCTACTTCCAAAATGTCTAAGCTGTATCCAAAATGTATATATTTGCATATGGAGAGAACACTAGTGAATGGTATTATATATTTTTGGTCATAACATGAACAATAGATGATGCTGCTGTGATGTAAAACACACATGCAGCTCTGTATGTGCATGTGAATAGACACCAATCTACTAATTAGGATGTTCAGTCACATTATGTGTCCTTCCACAGACAGAAAGGGCTCCCATTTTCCATGGCTCCCAAGCACTTTTGTAAGCTAGAAAGCTCAAAGCAATGCGCAGTATCCAAGGAATTAGGTGAAAACTTACAAATTTATTTGTCTGATCAAGACTAAAGCCTTCAGTTTCTTAGTAGTTCCTTAATTTTAATACAGTTATTGTGGTTGATGAATTAGAGAAAAAGGTTTGGAAGACACATCAAGTATTAGGAAAAACAGTTCAGATTTTATTAGCACATAAGCATGCTTTTTTAAAATACTTGTCAACCCATTCAGGTTTTGGTTTTTCCTGTAAAAAATATAGGTTGTTCTACTTTCATCAACTTCCCACAAAGCCTCTTTCAGGAGTGGGAGGGACACTGATGTGAATTGTTTGTGTCATTGAACTCAACATGAGTATTTTCCTCTCATTTTCAAAGATATTTTTGTGGGTTTTTTCGCCCCTCCTGGTATATCAAACAGAACATCTAGAAAGAATCTGCTTGTCCTTTTGTGCTTATGCTTGAAGGATTAAATGCTTCCTAATTGAAGTATTGAGATATAAAGCTGAAAGTAATCAAACAATTTTCTAATTCTAAAAGACTGTTTCTGCATGAAGGATAGGTACAGACAAATTAAGAAAACCATTAAGCATTTAAAAACCATCTCATTCTTATTCTTAGAAAAGCATGCAATATGTTTCTCCCATCATATCTTTCAATTTAAGGATGAACACATTTAATTTCCTCCAGAAATGGCACTGCAGCATATTGGGCAGCCAAATGTAGTGGGTGTTGATGGCACTAGATCTGCAGGTCATCAGACCCCAGGACATCTACGTGCACTGCTGGGGTGCCCATTCTGGGGGAAAGAAGGACAGAGCATAAAGCAAGTCCCTGTTGGCTTCTGGAAGGACAAGAAATNAAGAAATGCACATCCACAGCCAGCACCTGCTTGAGATAGAGAGGGAAGGTGGAGTCAATAACCATCATCTCTGGCATTTCCATGGAGGGTAATAAGCACAGATGTGGAGACCATGGCTCTCCAAGGTGTGATGCAGGGCAGAGCCCTTGAGTATGTTCCAGTGCTTGTGCAGGTGGCAACAGGAGTGAGATAATAAAATAAAATATAAAATAAAATATATAATAAAATAAACAAAAATTAAATAGCATTATCCAAAATACAACACAACATAATAAAACAATATAAAATGAAACAAAGTAAAGCAAGATGAAAAAACCCAANTTATTTTAAAGCTCATCTTTTCTTAGAAGGTCTTCACTTCACTGAACATGATTTAAATATTTGAAGTTAACAATAACTCATAACACACTCACTTCACACTGGCCAAGATGATCACATCTGCCTATCAAACAAAATGGAATACCAAATTTATGATGACAGTACACTCTCAACATCTAGTGGTACAAATAGAGCAACGTTTTATCTATCAGAAATGGGCTTTATACCAGCAAAAACTCTGACACTATTGTACTTGAGATGTCCTGTGCTTGTGCAGGTGGCAGCATGAGTGAGAATAAAATTAAATGAAATAAAACAAAATGAAATAAAATATAAAATAAAACTAAATAACAAAAAACCACAAAAATAAACAAAAAGTAATTAAACCAAAATGAAATAGACTAACCAAAATAAAACAAACAAAATAGAATACATCAGTTCACAGTAACTGAACCTCCATTCATTTGCATAAATATGCAATGCTATGAATGGTTATGGAAAGGATTAATGGCTGGATTTTATGATCTTAGGGTTTTTCTTCAGCCTAAATGATTCTATGATTTTATGAGTAATTTGTGTTCACCAGTAACCCCTTGGTAATGAATGTGTTTACTAGAATAACCACACAAACTAGAGAAAGGCAAATTATTCCATATAAAATTCTATTAATTCCATTAAGTAAGTATGAATTTTACTGGGTTAAGTATTTTGTCTACGTGGATTTCCTGATAGCTGTCTTAGAGGAAAAAAACCACACCTGATGACTTTTTCCAGAAATATATTGATTTTGTATTATTTGCAAGTGAATCCTTTCTCTACTACAGCATTTGGAAGACCTAGTGAGGCCAACAGCCCTGGGAAGCAGCCTCTACAGGCTCTTAATGGAAGTGCTGACACGCAGAATGCTGCAGAGTCCTGCTGAACTGAGCAGTCCCATCGGTGCGCAAGGAGTGCCAAACAAGCGCCAGTCAGAACAGCAACTAAAACCAAAATGAGTTTTACAGTTGGATGTAAATGTTTTACCCAGAATTATAATAGATTAGCTGACATGCAAGAAAAATATACTGTAAATACTTATGAAGGAGTTGCTGTCCTTATTTCTGTTTTAACCACAACACTGGCACCTACCTTATTTTTTGAAGTCCTAATTTTTTGTTCTATTTCTTTTCCCTTGTACTTCTACTTCCAAAATGTCTAAGCTGTATCCAAAATGTATATATTTGCATATGGAGAGAACACTAGTGAATGGTATTATATATTTTTGGTCATAACATGAACAATAGATGATGCTGCTGTGATGTAAAACACACATGCAGCTCTGTATGTGCATGTGAATAGACACCAATCTACTAATTAGGATGTTCAGTCACATTATGTGTCCTTCCACAGACAGAAAGGGCTCCCATTTTCCATGGCTCCCAAGCACTTTTGTAAGCTAGAAAGCTCAAAGCAATGCGCAGTATCCAAGGAATTAGGTGAAAACTTACAAATTTATTTGTCTGATCAAGACTAAAGCCTTCAGTTTCTTAGTAGTTCCTTAATTTTAATACAGTTATTGTGGTTGATGAATTAGAGAAAAAGGTTTGGAAGACACATCAAGTATTAGGAAAAACAGTTCAGATTTTATTAGCACATAAGCATGCTTTTTTAAAATACTTGTCAACCCATTCAGGTTTTGGTTTTTCCTGTAAAAAATATAGGTTGTTCTACTTTCATCAACTTCCCACAAAGCCTCTTTCAGGAGTGGGAGGGACACTGATGTGAATTGTTTGTGTCATTGAACTCAACATGAGTATTTTCCTCTCATTTTCAAAGATATTTTTGTGGGTTTTTTCGCCCCTCCTGGTATATCAAACAGAACATCTAGAAAGAATCTGCTTGTCCTTTTGTGCTTATGCTTGAAGGATTAAATGCTTCCTAATTGAAGTATTGAGATATAAAGCTGAAAGTAATCAAACAATTTTCTAATTCTAAAAGACTGTTTCTGCATGAAGGATAGGTACAGACAAATTAAGAAAACCATTAAGCATTTAAAAACCATCTCATTCTTATTCTTAGAAAAGCATGCAATATGTTTCTCCCATCATATCTTTCAATTTAAGGATGAACACATTTAATTTCCTCCAGAAATGGCACTGCAGCATATTGGGCAGCCAAATGTAGTGGGTGTTGATGGCACTAGATCTGCAGGTCATCAGACCCCAGGACATCTACGTGCACTGCTGGGGTGCCCATTCTGGGGGAAAGAAGGACAGAGCATAAAGCAAGTCCCTGTTGGCTTCTGGAAGGACAAGAAATGCACATCCACAGCCAGCACCTGCTTGAGATAGAGAGGGAAGGTGGAGTCAATAACCATCATCTCTGGCATTTCCATGGAGGGTAATAAGCACAGATGTGGAGACCATGGCTCTCCAAGGTGTGATGCAGGGCAGAGCCCTTGAGTATGTTCCAGTGCTTGTGCAGGTGGCAACAGGAGTGAGATAATAAAATAAAATATAAAATAAAATATATAATAAAATAAACAAAAATTAAATAGCATTATCCAAAATACAACACAACATAATAAAACAATATAAAATGAAACAAAGTAAAGCAAGATGAAAAAACCCAAAAGAGGAAGAGGAAGAGGAAAAGGAAGAGGAAGAGGAAGAGGAAGAGGAAGAGGAAGAAAGAGAACAGAATCAAATCACTGATGTTGTTGTGCAATGCCTGGTTTAGCCTTGCTGCCTTGGTGCTGTGGCATTGCTATTCCTTCAGCACAGCCCTCAGTTTGTTAAGCCTCTGAGGGATGTATGTCAATCGTACAGCCCAGACAAACTATGCTGATAATGGATACTGCTGTAGAGCATCCACAGGGACAAGCTTTCCCTGCTTTCTACAGTGATAACAAATTTCCTTATTTGTGATGCCACAGAACGTGGCCATCTGCATGTCCCACACTTCTGCAGAGGGAATAAAGGATAAAGGCTGAAGTCACAGTGGTGCCCACGCCAAGCAGAACTGAGATACCTTACCTTGTATTTTGAAGATGACATCAGCTAGGACAGGTGTGTTAAAGAACAGCCTGAGAGAAGTATTATACAGCCGTTTTATCTGATGAGACCTGTAGTCCTTTACAGGGTTTAGCTGGAAAATAAATTGGTAATACAGCACTGTCATGTGTAGTTGCCCACAGAATTAAAGATTACAGGTCATCATTTATATGATGAAAGTTCTGTGTTTCTTGATGTTGCCCTGGCATTGCCTCCACAGAGGCAGGTGGAGCTTACAGGCTGGAATGCAGAGTTCTCCTAAAATAATCTGGGCACGCCTGTGTCAAGATCCTCCAAAACCCAGTACTCCCAGTCAATTTTCAGTTTTGATTTTCTTACCTGAAAAATGTAATCTGAAGTTGCCAAAAGGAACAACATCAAAATCACTTTGCTAGATTGTGATAAGTGAAATTTAGACAAGGTTGAAGTTATGGTTAAAATCTAAATTTATTATTTTTAAAAATTTTACTAAGAAAAATAACAATTCATTTTTTTGGCCTTCAAAGAAAAATGTTTAAATGTGAAATAAAAGTACTCTGAAGGCATACAAAAAGAATGAAAGAAACAACAACAGCTCAGGCTTATTATCTTAAAAATTTTTGGTTCTTTCCAAGTCCAAATCTATGTATGTTTTAGTCACAGACATTTACGGCTGGCAAGCCAACAACTAAGCAATCAGAAGCTTAAAACAGCTCAGTAACTTTTTGATCTTTATTGTGTTATCTCAAGTGCGCCTGAGATGGGTTCCAACTTAAACACACAGAAACACTTTGAGCAAATTCTCTATTATCGTGGGAACATACAAGTTCCACCAGAAAATGACTGTTAAAACTAGTTCTATATTGCAACTTTTTATTAACTTAATAATGTGATATAAATTACATTTTACTGTGAAGTCATCTACTGAATTAAATATATTGCGTTATAGACAGCTTTCCACATCACAGCACTTGAAAGAGAAACCACCCTTCCAGATCTACTACAGAAGCCAAACTTTTGGCACATATTCAGGAAAGCAAAGCTTTCCTGGGCAGCCTCTATTACATGGGAATTAGCAACACATAATCACATTGTCAGACAATGTGCAAAGCTGTGAATATGAGTAATCCTTCTAGAATACCCACTTGTGTGATTTTTACTGATTACATTTATTCTGCACATTGCATCAGCATCTCTGTGTTTCTATGCTCTACGTGCCTGCAAACAACCCCCTGATGACACTGTACAGGTTGTGTAAGTCAAAATTACTTAAAAAAAAAAACCAAAATGAAAACTGACAAGGAAACCTTTTCTACAAAACAATTTCTCAGGAACTTAAGCAACTAACAGTGACCCAAAGAGTTAGATGTACCTTTCCTGGAGTTTTCAGAATGCATTTAACTTTCTCAAGGACATGTTCAGTTTTTTCTGGATCTTTCAACTTCTTTTTTATATCCTCTTCTAATTGTTCCCACTGGAAAGCACCTGTAACAAGACCAGGGAGCGATGGGTTATAAATCAAAAAAGCACAGGCCTAAGCAGGCAGAGAGAAGATGGTATCAATGCCAGACAGATTCTGCAGAAACCTTATTTTGTTGCACATAAATCAGCCAAACCTTTGTGTTTAGGAAGAGCAAAATGCATTTATTGCACAATAAAATTTCCATTGCACTTTTACAATCAAGTAGCAACAGACTAGAGCATCCCACTTGCTTTCAAACTCAATTTCTGAATTCCTCCCACCTCAGTCATTACATAATGCAAGCAGACATTCAGAAAAAAAAGTAATCCTCAGTGTGTTGAAATTTGTGGAAAAGAATAAAGAATATTTATTTCTTTAGCTCCCATCTGTACCATAGGGATGGTAAGTGCTTAAAACTGATGGGCATCATGCCATGATCCTGAAAAACTGAAAACTCATAAACTTAGCTCTTCCCAGCCTGTGCCTCAAGTTCAAAAGACCTCCTTGCCTCTTAGAGGCATCAAACAGCACAAAGACTTTAGGTCATGTCTCTCAAGCTGAGAGCTGTGACCTAAAGCAGAGCTTTTCCTGCAACTACACAGTTTCACACATCTTTGGCTGGCATAAAGGAAGGGGAAAAGTAAAAATAGTGCATACAAGGCAGAAGACACAAGTTACAAATGATAACAGATGAAGATGTTTACAAAGATGTTCAGCCTGGAGAAAAGGAGGGTTGGAGGGGTCTTATGGCTCTCTACAATCACCTGATAGGAGATTGCAGCTGGTGGGGGTCAGTCCCTTCTCCCAGGTAATAAGTAACAGGATGAGAGGAAATATGCTCAACTTGCACCAGGAAAATTTTTTCACCTAAAGGGCTGTCAAACACTGGAACAGGCTGCCCAGGGCAGTGGTGGAGTCACCATCCCTGGAGGAACTTAAAAGATGTGTAGATGTGACATCTGAGGACATGGTTTAGTGGTGGGCTTGGCAGTGCTTGGCTAGTGGTTGGACTTGGTAATCTCAGAAATGTGTTCAAACACAAATTATTCTATGATTCCAAGATACTACACTTACCCCATCACCTGCTGAAATTTCAGGTTTAATCCCCTATTCATGTCTCCAGTAAGAAAGAACAAAAAAATCCATTCACAATGAAAAACTTCTGCATCTGTTCTTTATGTTTGGCATTGTTTTGCCAAGAACTGAAAGAGATACCTTCAGTGTACAATCTCTAACTCAAGGCTGAAAGATTCTCTCTTGTGTCTTCATGAGCCAGTGCTCGTGTCTCACCAACTAAGGCAGAATATTTTTCATGTGTCAGGCAAATATCAGTATAGAGATATTGACTGAGATTCTTTATAGTTGCAGCTGTAATATTATACTTATTTGTGACTTTTTTCCTTTTTTAGTATTGCAGATAAAATGGGATTGCATCATTAAAAGGCCTACTAATTCTTTCAACAAATATAAAAAATATATTCTTATGCACAGATAAGTTGAAAAATATTTTACAAAGAACAAACATGTATTTGGTACTTTCAGAAAAAAAAAAAGACAACAAAGTAAACTTTCAGCTGAGGATTCCTAAGCAACATCTGAAAAGTTAGAAAAATATCAGTACTATTTTAACAGACAGGTGGCATTAGGTAGGTGAGGTCACTGTCTGTACTGAATTGGTAGCAGAACTCATACAACATCAGAGGTTCCCAGACTCCAACAAGCTGCCACCATTTTCTCTTCAGCAGCACCATACCCAGAAGAAAAATTACTTGAGTTTTCTTTGGTAAGCCTGTACTTTGGTAAGCCTTGTGTTTAGAACATACAACCATTCAAAATATTTTAAAAGCTTTTGAATATTATTGATGTTAGCTTTGTTAGCTTATGGATTAATTTTAATTTAGGCTTAATAGATCTGGAATGACAAGTAGTTTAATTTTTGTTAAATCTAGGCAATGTGCTCTTTTCATATAGACACTGTTCATACAAGGGATAGAAACACGGTGAAACATCATCTTGCAAAAGCAAAGACATGTTCCTCAGGGTGATGCACATGCTGCTTCATGAGACAACAGCTGCACAGGACATGAGGGGCCAGACCCGTTCCTAGCAGGTACCTGAATAAATGAAGTGGAGGATGTCTGGTAGGCAAGAGCAGAAGACAGAATCCTTCACCACCACCCTGACGGGTGGGATGCTGGGCAGGACCTCCTGGGGCTCCAGGGGGAAGGCAGTCCCTGGCTCCACCACGAAAAGACTCTGTGCCATCTGCATGATGGAAGTGTCAGGGATGTCGGCAGGGCTCTTCACCTGAAAGAGCAGCATGAAGAGGGGGCTGACAGAGCAGAGGATGATCTTGTGAGCCTCCACCACTGTGCTGAGGTCCTCAGGGTAGAAGGCCACATCAGCACACTGGCAACAGCAGAGCAGGTTGTGCAGGTCTGCATTGTAGTGAGAGGCTTCACCCTTCAGGATTGGCATTTTTTCTGTGAAAGACAACAAATCAAGCTGTAAAGACTGAAGCAAATGTTAACCACAGGACAACTGGTGTGGTCAAATGAAGGACAATTTCTGAATGAAACATTCATTAAGAAAATGTTCTTATATGCCGTTTGAACATCTTCAGTGAAATACTATAAAAATGGAAATACTTCACAGAGTAAAATAAAAAAGTTAAGAAATACTTCGTTTTAATAGTAAGTGTCCATCATTTCATGACCCTCTTTAGGCAGTTACATTATAAAGAAACCTTGACTGTGTGTCCCAAACCAAAGGGATTGCTCAAGGATCTGAACAAACTGCTAGTACACGTAAGAAGAGACAATTGCAAATTTAGAGGCAATTACTTGTCAGTAATTATTTCACTGAATACATGCATCAGATGCTCAGAAATCACATGCAGGGGCATACGTCTCTTTCTTGCTTAATCTGCAGCAAATAAAAACATTGTTTGATGATACTGTAGAATAATAAATTCACAATCTGAAAAATTTTGGAATTTGTCTGTAAAGCTTTTTATGTAAAGCTTGTGCTAATTCTTGTTTTCATTATTTCATCAAGTCCACGAGAAAACCACTCCTATTAGTTTTATCTAAAATTAACTCGAAGTCCATTGCAATGTTGCATCCTGCCATAGAATTCTCCCCAAATTAATTAAACTGTCACTAAGACAGGAAGCAACTAGAGCAACATAACCAGTAGAGCTGACAACAGACAGCACACCTCACAGTAACAATTACAAATGTTAACTGCACACAGAACATGACACACATAACAAATGATAACAGAGACTAGACATCAGTGAGCACCTGGCTGTTCAAGCTGCGGTGGCTGGACTCGATGGCTCTTCTGAGTCTTTTTCCTTTTCTTCATGTTTTCAGATGACTTCTGATTCAAACTTTGAATCATGAAATATTCCAGCTAAAACCAGAAATAGTGTTTTTTTTTAAACCCTAGTTATTTAAGAACAACTTAGACATCAATCTAAGAAGTATATGCAGGTTACTGTATGCAGGACTGAAGATACTGACACAATGACTAGTCATTCAGAAAAGTCCCAGTGCTCTTTTACCAGAAGCTACCATGTTTAGTGGAATTAGCACTATTTCAAAGACTATTTATTCAAATGATGGTGGTTAATTCTTGTGTGTTTCATCCTCCTAGGCACAAAGATACTCAATTTACCAACCCCTGTAGATGGTAACTGTACCCTGTCAAGCAGAAGTGGAAAACTTATTTCAATGTGTCATATGGTTTTCCTAAACCTTCCTACTTAAAACTGGAGCAAACTTGGTACTGCCAATTCTAGAATGGTTTGGCTTAAAAGGGACCTTAAAAACCCTCCAGTTCCAATCCCCCTGCCATGGGCAAAGACAGCTTCCACTAGAACAGGTTGTTGGTCCAAGTCCCATCCCACCTTGCCCACTTCCAGTGGTTGAGTATCCACAGCTTCCCTGAACAACCTGTTCCAGTGCCTCACCATTCTCACAGTGAGGAATTTCTTCCTAATATCTAACCTAAATGTCACATCTGTGGGAATTCGCCCTTAGTGGAAGGGCTTTTTGTGTGCCTGCACTTGGTCTCCAAGGCCCTGACATCAGTCATGCACCTCCCACCTGTGCACGCTGCCTCCAACCCAGAGGATTCTCACTCACCACTCCTCCAAAGTACTTCTGTATGTAGAAGTCATTAAGAGTGTGCAGTTCCAGGTAAGTGGCTCCTAGTTCCTTTGCAAGCTGAACTCCCTCAGAGGTTGTGACACAGCTCCTCCTGTCTGAAGTGCACAGGGGACAGGTGCAAGGCACTCCTGGGACAAAAGTGATGAAAAACAAAAGCCATTTTGGTCAAATTATCCAGAATTCTTAGATTCCTAAGTAATTGTAAAGATACCTTAGTTAGAAAAGAACAAAGATGGAAATGGAAAAATAGTAATCTTACAGCAAGACATCTATAATTACTGAAAAAATGCAACTTCTTAATAATCAGTTCAAAATACTAGCCTCTCTACAAAGTTCAGTATATATTGTGTTAGGATTACTTCATTGGTTTTGTTACCGTGGGAAAGACCAGTCAGACTTCCAGAAGCCAAATTTGTCTGTGGCTCAAAAATGCCCTTTATATGCCCAGGTCTTGTATTAGCCTGTAGGTGTTACTACTCATCAATGTCACCCTTCAACTTGTATGATTATCATGGCCTGTCCATGAAGGAAGCACATACAGTAATGGAAGGGGAAAATTTCCACTCCAGACCAAATTGTGATTGGTATGTACAAACTGCAGAATATAATTCAATTATACATATTTTACATACATTTTTTAAAAACCAAAATAGGTATTTCTATGATTATGGCAGTTAACTGTTAAAAATCTGTTAGCCACCCTGGCTCAGCTTTGCTTAATGCCAGTAAGAACCTGCCAGCCATGGCTGTTCCTTAAAATGTGCTGTCCACATTTAGTGTCTTCTGCTTAGACCTATAGATAACATCTAATAAAAGAGGTTTGGGGGTTTTTAAGTTTGTGGTTTGTGGGGTTTTGGCAGCACCATTTAACACTACAGAGGATTAAGATCTTAGTACTTTGTATGAGCAAACTGCTGTGTTCACAAATACCTCCTAGAAACAAAAGGGTTCTGTGTGTGTACAGGAGTTTGCTCTGACAGGTCCCAAAGCAAACCCAGAGGTCCAGCCTGATGTCTCCCATGGCTGCATTATTTTAGGTAGGAAAACAGAAAAATAATAGGTGGAAAAGGAAAAATAAAACCAGTAGTGGAGTCCCTCAGTGTGGTCGTATCCTGTGCTTAAATGTGAAGTGTACAAAAAGGCGTGGGGAAGACAAACAATTTAGCCTTTAGAATGGCAGATTTATTACCCCTGTATAAATCAGAGCATAAAGACATTTCGTCATTATCAGTGAATAATGAAGGGAAGAACATAACTATTTAATTGGTCTGTAGTCATTCAACTGTCCTTTATTACTCACTGAGCTAAAAGATCTATAAGTAGATCATGGCAAACCTGAAAATTCCATCCACAGAAGATACACTTCATATATCTAAATATTTCTATGTAAGTTGTAAAATAATTGTCTGCATCTATACCCATCATGTCCCTTACACATTAAAAAGAGGGATGCTCAGAAACAATTGTTTTCACCAATTTATAAAGTAAAAGGAAAGTCAGGATCATGCTTTGCATTCATTGTTTTAGGGGAAAAAATAAATTAAAAATTAGACCCCATGACTAAAAAGTCCATACGAAAGTCAGTAAAAGCACAATAAGAAACACTTGGAAATACAGAATAAAGTTTGTAAGTTTGTTCTATGGGCATCTGTACTCTTTCTGAACTTTAATTGCCTGATATAGATAGGAGTCACTAACATCCACTCAAAAGGTGAGTATGTTCTCATTGTCCTCACATTGTCCTTGTCAGCTGTTGGATGCTTGTAAGTCCACTCTGTCATTACATAGATGTGAGACTCTGATTTCCACATTGATTAAACAGCCACAACAACAACAACTAGAAGTATTCTGTGTAAAATCAATTTGTGCTGCTCTCACAGTAGACTGGACAGGGCATAGTGTGAACAGGTAAGTTATACCATACCTATACCATATCTGCACTATAATTACTCTGTCAAAACAGATAACTCTGTTGATGCAGCAGCATGTGACACTTTGTGCTGCCCAAAAGGCTGGTGTGCCCATTTATCTGATGACATCCCAGAGAATTTCAAGGTTCTTCCCATCCACTCTCCAGTGTTTGCAAATTGATGGATATAATTTTAATCTCATACACTGGAGATACTTTATACCTGAGAGAAGACCAGAGAGAACTCTTAATAGTAGTGTTCATCTCATATGCCTAAACGTATGTTTCCTGATCCAAAGTACTAGATTTAATCCTTCTGTGTGATGGCTGCACAAGAAGTGTCGGTGCAGAGGTCAAAGAAGGATAAATTGCCTTTCATCACTGGGGTTAATTAACCACAATGTGCTTGACAATACATCCGTCTACAGAGCCATAATACATGTGCATGTTACTCTCATCCTGACAGACTAATTGTTTCTGTTGGCAACTTGGAAAAACAATCAGCTTCCACTCAAATTACACCACACCAAACTTCCAAATGAGATTTTAACTGTTGTTACAGGGGGTTGGATACATACCGTTTTTTCTTGCACCAATAGCAGAAATTATTACTGGAACCGAGCAGTGGTTTAATGCTTTTTTTACCATTGGGACATAACTGTCCTTTAGTTCTTGAAAGGAAGTCTTATCATTGACAGAGTATTTAATCACAATAACATCAGCTCCTCCAATGAGTCTGCAAGAGGTGTACCAGTCACTGTCAAATATACCCTAAAAAGAAAATACACTGATCAAGGATTTACTGTCTATAAAGAAAAAAGTAAAATATTCATGTTCTTAATGCAAAACTTTGCAGAAGTATTTCTCACTGATAAGCTCTTATTTGAAGATGTACAACAAAGAGCAGAACTCATGCTTTGCAATTTCCTTGTTTGGAGAACAAGTTATAATACACAATAAATGTCTCCTACGGATTCAGGAATTCTTCAAGAAGAAGAAAAACATGGATTTTTCTAGGAATATTCTTTGCAGGCAAAAACTTTACTCATCTAATCACTTAACTTTAAAATTGTTTCATTTAGGAAATAAAAGCAGCTTCAACGGTAGAGGTTTTCAGCAATTTATACAAAAGCATTATTAATCACACCATTTTAGGAGAAGGGCTCCACAGAACTGTACTATGTACCTATGAGCTGTTAAATAAAAATTTAATAAATTCAGTGTGATTTTTATCTGCTTCACAAGAGATTCCATGCCGCTTCAACAAGTGTTAATGTCTTCAGGACAAGGACTTCAATCACATACCTAAACTTTATTCTTTGACTTCACATGCATTTTTTTTGTTGTTCCATGCTGTAAGACTTACACTCTCAAATTGTTTAATATCCTTTTAATTTACAACAGTACAGCATCCATCTGCAATACACAGTTATTACTTGTGTATTTGTCATGGAACTATAATTTCACGATTTCTGCTTTATCTGAAGGTAGTTCAAAAATACCAGGGAAAGCCTTGGGTTACGTATAAAAGCAATTGGAAACTCTTGACAGAAATCTGGAACAAGTCCAGATAACTGAAAAACAACTAAAAACACCCTAAAATACTGGCACCTCTTGGAACAAAAAGACCTCATTTTGTCCTTTCAATACTGAGAAGGGGCTTATGAGAAATATGTGGACAAACTTTTTAGAAGGACCTGTTGTGATAGGACAAGGGACATTGGTTTTAAAGTAAAAGAGGGTTGATTTACATTGGCCATAAGGATGACATCTTTTCCTTTGAGGATGGTGAGGCCCTGGCACAGGTTGCCCAGAGAAGCTGTTGCTGCCCCATTCCTGGAAGTGTTCAAGGTCATGTTGGACAAACCTCTGAGCAGCCTGGCCTGATGGAAGGTGTTCTGACCATGGCAGGGGCTGTTGGAATGAGTTGATCTCTAAGGTCCCTTCTAACCCAAACTATGCTCTGATTCTGTGATTCTACAGCAGCCCTGAATAGCATGAAACAAAACCAGAAGTCAGGATATTGAGGGGGGAAAAAAGTGAAATTATCAATGATGAAATAAAGATGATGTTGAAAAGAGGAATAAAAGAGCAGAGCACAGAAGAAGTTATAAGCGAGCAGGACTCACAGTTTGGGTTGGGGAGGATCAATGTGAATTTTGAAGAACAAATCACAGAAAGAAGAGCATTAATGGGAGTCAAATACATAAAAGATTAGTAATATCAAGAAGTGACATGGCTTGCATTGTCAATAAAACTATTTTGGATCTCTTCAAAAGGGTCATTGTTTGAAATCTGGTGAGGTAGCTGCAATGCTCTTAAGTACAAGAAGTAACTTTGCTGACTTTGATTTCGTTGATGGAAATCAAAGTCAGCAAATATTTACCTACTCTGTCAGTACACATCATTTCCAATTCAGGTCTTGCCCTTACAAAGAACTAAGTCAGGAAATAAAATTGTAATAGGCATTCAATTGATTTCTTTAACAGATGTTCTTGTTCTGCAACAAGTAAACCACAGTTAACAGTTTATCAATAATAACCCTTACATGATTAATCATGTTGACAAGAGAGCACTTCAGGTGCAATGCTCTTGGTACTTGTATTTTTGAGACAACTTACTTAGACACTATTATAATCCCAGGCTAAGGAAAGTCTCATTTGCATTTAACACAATCATTTAGGGTTTGTTAAGAATATAACAGTTACAGAAAAATGCACCTTTAGCACATCTAGCAGTAAAACTACCAGCTATGGTGCTTCAAGATGGCCAGCTAGATAAGTATTTGCAGAACCTGATCACACAGGCAGGAAAAAATTGAGAATTTTCAAGAGGCAGCTTTAGTACATTTTAGCTAATGAAGATCTCAACAGAGAATTTTTAATAGGGTTGGATACATTTAACACAACTAAGGGTTAAGGGAAAAATACAATACAAAGGCAAAACCAGTAGAATATTTAGCTATTTTGTGTTAGCAGGCAGAAAGCGTGCCTGTTTCTTTGCAATTTCCTTCTAGCTGTCTTCAAGTTCAGCCCAGGTTTGCAACTGCCAATCTCAACAAGCTCAGAGACAACCAGCAGTATGGTAAGCAAGGCGTAGAGCACAAATACACAGTAACTCTGTCACAACTTTAAACATGTATAGTAACAAACATTTTTGGAAACTTCTCACAGAATTTAATATGTACTTTTTTACATGTAGTGGTATGTTTGTATATTATTTGGGGCTCCCTCCAGTTTACAATGGAGGTAAATCTCATGTCACAAAGAAAGATTTTGGGAAGATTTCTAAGGTTTTGTTCAATATTACCACAGCCATGCCCATGTGAAAAAACAAGACTGATTCTTGTGCTTATCATCAGCATAAACCTCATCTTGACCTACATCAGAGCACAAGGGCTTCTAGATACCAAAGTGCATGGAGCCATGGCTTCATCCTGACACCAGCCCCACCAGCAGTAGAGGACCAGGTAGGTAACCAACACACACCCTCCCTGGCACTGCTCTGTCCCCAGCCCTCACCCTGGCTCTCCAAGGAGAACATTGTCCAGTCAACACTGTCCTGAAAGACTCTCCATGCCTTAAACTCAACCAGAGGCACCTGTTACAATCTTAGAATCCCACAATCCTATACCTTGGAAAAGACCTCTAAGATCATTAAGCAAAACCAATAACCCACCACTGCCAAGCCAACCACTAAATCATGTTGGTAAGGACCATATCTACACATTTTTTAAATCCCTCCAGGGGATTCCAGCAGTGCCCCAGGAAGCTTGTTCAAGTGCTTGACAACCCTTTAGGTGAAGAAATTTTCCTGTTATCCAACCTAAACCTCCCCAGGTTCAACGTGAGGTTGTTTCATCCCATCCTATTGCTTGTTACTTGTTGATGGGAATCTCAACTGATCATGTTGATGTAGACTTCTGTTTGTCTGCTTGTGTGTATAACAAAACAGTGGCTTAAGAGGTCAGTATAACATAGCGGGGGGAAACAGAGGGGTTTTTTTCCTCTAGTGAAAATAATACTAATAGGAAAAGGAGTTATATTCTGGAAAACAAAACAATAAAAAAATTGCTCATTGCCTCGTAAGATTCCCTCATTCTTTCTGTACTGAGCCCAACTTACTGTATATCCATTTTGCATGTATGAGAGAAAGCAAAATCCTTACCAGAAACAGCCATACAGGAGTGCAAATACACCTATTTGTTTAAGGATTAGGAGAAAGAAATCCTATAGAAAGGTGATGCAGGCTGTCACAGCTTCCCAAGTGTGTGTGGCTGCCTCTTGTGGGAGCTTTGTGGAGATCTGTGCACTGTGCCACAATCATGTGTGTCTGTTAATCCTATCAGGAAGGATTTTACCAAATTTTATGAAGTTCTGGTGGGGAGGGACCCTGCTTCCCCAGGGCAAGGGTAAGCCCTGGGTACATCAAGAACTGAAAATTGCAGAATATGCTAACCTGGCATCTCAGGACACTCAATTCTGCTACTGTTGTGCAGTTTCTGTACACCCTCGCAATCTTGATTTAACATCTCTGAAAGCCCCTCCAGCAACAATGGGTTAATTGCACAAGGCATCACTGAGACAGGGCATTTGGAGCCTCCTTCAGTTATCACTTTTAGAGAACTTTTCATGCAAAAATGACAGTGGAATTTCCTCAGATGATAAGCAACAGTTCAGATTAAGGAATGACCTTAGTTTCAGGCTCCATCTATGAAATTCCTGTAGCAGCTATTCCTCATCATGCTACCTGGTCTTGGCAAAGTCTGTTTCCCAAGTCAGCTATTGACACAAAAGGAAAAAGTGACTGCAGAACTAAGGTTAATATAGGATGACCTTATTAATTAAAATTATACTTCTGTTGCTATTTCTCTCGGGACTTGCTAGGAAAAAGCTTCATTCTTCCCTTGCATGCCTCCATTCTACATGTCCCATAATATACTCTTGCCATTAGTAGATCATATTTCTCAAGATTTAATGTTGAAAATTAAGCCTTCAGAGATATTGAAAACTTAATTTTCCTTCAAAATCACATGATCCCTCAAGACAACAATACTTGTTTTGTTAAAAATGATTTATGAATGCCTTTATGGAACAGCAGTGAAATTCCTCACACAAGTGCCATTGCAATGCCCCCGCTCTTTCTAAAAGCTGCTCGTGAATGTCCCCATGTCCGCCCAACCCAGCCCTTGAACTGAGACAGCAGCAACAGCAAATACTCTTTGTGGGGATGAGCAGCACTTGGCCACCTCATAGTACTGTTTCCCTGGGATTTCCATTGAACTCCATTGGGAATATTGGAAAGTTCATGCTTCTCTAGGATGCATTTACAGACCCAGTCTCCATCAACAGAACCTTCTTCCCAGTATGCCCTCCACACCACATAGCAGAGCCTTCTCCATTTTTTCAAGGTTTCTCTGCAATTTCTTATCAGGCCTGCAGCAGGACAAATTTTACGGGTGTACTCTCCATAAATTCTAGTCCCCTGAACTTACTCTGATAAGTAATCTGCAGCACAGATGGAGGTATCTGCTTTAGAAGTCCCCTGCCTGGGCTGACAGACACATACATCAGCAGACTTGGAAGTCAGGCAAACTCACCCAGCACCACAGTCTGCTGTACAAAAGGGTCCCCCCAGTGTGCTGGGAAGCTCTACTTGTTAAATTCACGTCCAAGCTGGTTTTCCAGGCTGATGTCTGGGAAGGACAAACAGAGCAGCTGGGCACCCCTGAGTTTTGAGCCTCACAGCTATCAGTGTGCTCAGCTGCCAAGTTTATGTCTACAACTGGCTTGCCTTAATCATATGGATGTAATCTAGATGAGATACAAATCTCAGGTAAAATGAAAATCTGCCTTTGTGTTATGCTCAGGCGGTAAGAGGTGGAAATAATGCAAGGAATGCCCACCATACCACCACCTCTGTGTTTTGGTAACATGCAACGAGGATCCGTTTCTATGCAGAATATGACTCAAGGCAAAGTCTATCAACATTCTGAATTGTTCTGCACTGTTTCCCCAAGATACCAGAGGAACAGCCCTGAAACAACCACTGTGATGTAGCAAACCTCAAGCATCCAGACTATGGAAAATAGTCCTGTTGTTCAGGACACTGCTTCATGCATAACAAATAACCTCCTGCAGAGTCCAGTCCAGCTCTCTGAGATGCCTTCTAGTAAGAGAAAAATGCCAGTTTGTCCTGAACATTCCTAGTAATATATCTTCTGCCTCTTTTAGCTGATAAAAGAAAAAAATCTGAGGCCTCAGAAATGCAGAAACTCAGACAATAACAAGGTAGCTTTTGAAGGGCAAAAATTTTAAGGAGCTGAAAAACCTTGTTTTAAAGAAGGGCAAATACAAAAAAACCCCACAACATAAAAACACATCAACTGCATCTCCAGTTTAGGTCCTTTCTTCCCCCTTCTCCAGCTATCCCCGCTTGCCTTCCCACCTCCCTCACCATCCTCCATTCCTCTGTAACAGCCTTTGAAGTCTTACAGCCTTAATTTATATTCAGGAGATTTAAATCATTGCTGTGCTTCAGTGACTCCAGCAAACTGCACGTGCAGGTCACATGCAGTTTGCAGATTAGAAACAGGATCCCCCAGTCCATCTGAACTGGTGTCTATAAATGCAGCTGGCAAAAAGAAAGAACAGGACAGCTAAACTGCATTGTTTAGTTTAAAGATTGCTGGCTTCTGATGATATATTTTGTGGAGTTGTTACAATTCCTGAAGACGGGAGGAAAAGGTTTCCCTTACAGGAGCACAAAAATCACCCAGAGGATAAAATTATGGAGCTGAAGCTGATTATTGTTTTAATTTCTAAAAGCTGCTAAGCTGAATATTTTTAAGGCTACTAAGTAGCCATTAAATATGTTTTAATTTAGATTATCAGTATAATTTCTTACATAATCATTGATCTGCTCATGCCCACAATTAAGTTATCTCACTTACTAACAACAGTGCTGACAACTTGCAAAAATCTTTTTTATTTACCATCAGATAAGGGTAATAATGTTAAGATGTGATTATTCCTTGGAAGAGAAGTAAAGTTACTTCCTACACTGTATTTTGCAAAATATCAACTCTTTTAATCTGTCATTTGTTACAGCTGGAAAACTTACTGCCTTTTTATTTTTACAGGAAAAAAAAAGTTTCATTTTGTTGTTGACAAATATGTGGAGGGATGATTCACTGTCACAAAAAGGGCATTCTTGTTTACTTATGGATTATCTTTAATAACATTTCCATTAAACAATGTAGTTGACAATATCACCTTCCTGCAGGGAAGTGGGCAGGGGCTTGTTAATGGGAAACCTTCTGTATCACCTTTGAGATTTTGCAGCATTTGCCTGATTACATTTTATACACTTTTACTATTTCCCATAATTGAAATATGATTAAAATATGAATAAAATCCAACAACAATGACTATGATTAAAATTAGTTTATGTTTCCATTTTTCAAGAATAGCTTACAGTGCTAAGTGCAGTTAAAAAGACCGAGACCGCTGTCTTACCCAGACAGGACAGTCGTGCACCACCAGTCTGACATTTCCAAACACGCAGGCTTGATACTCTGTAAAAACTGGGTTTCCAATGTGACTGGCAGACAAGCTGCTGTCGATCTGGGAAATGAGAGCACTTCTCCCGAGATAGCTCCAGATCAGGCTGGGCTGCTGGTTGTCCTCAGAAAAACCATCTCTTTCATTCCCAAAAGCTACAATATTAACCGACCTAAAATAAAAATAGTAAAGACAAAGTTGTGTTGACAAAGATGAAGGGCAGGGATAAGGGGAAAGAAAATACAATCCTCTTAAATAAAAACTAACATATTAATCCTTCCGAATCCTCTTCCCTCCCTAGATTTTAACACCCTCCTGTAATCAACAGCAAAACACATACATGATCTCAAATCCAACAGCAGGGTGAGAACAAAGCGGAAAACAAATCTGGAAAGGCTGCTTGCATTACAAATCCCTAGTGGGCTCGGCTTGTTATTTGGCGGTGTCCGCGCTCAGCCTCGCTGCGGTGACCACCGGAGCTGCTGCCGCATTCCCGCGGCGGCGGCCAGCCTGGATAGCTCGGTGCTGGCTGTTCCAAGCGAGGGATTGCAGCTGCACGCCGGGGCTGCAGCAGAAGCTGGATCAGCAATGGCAGCAGGAGCGGCAGCAGGATCGGCAGCCCGGGCAGTGTTGCCTGGCGGCTCCCGCTGAACCCGGAGCAGCAGGACGGGCGGTCACGGCCATCGCATCCTGACGTCAGCAAGCGGGAGCGCAGCCACGGGCACAGCGAGCTGGATCCCTGCAGAGCAGGTGCAGCCAGGTGAGCGCAGCAGGACAAGGCGCTGGAGCAGCGCAGGGTCCCGCCCTGCACCGAGGGGCGTTTGCAGGACNCTTTTTTCTTTTTTTAAATTATATAGTCTCTATCTTTCCAATATAAACCTGGTAACTGCTTTAATGCCATGTACATTTTTTCAGCATTTATGTGATGTTTCTAAAGCATTGTTTTCAGAAGAGGATAATCGAACCATAATAAAATGAAATAAAAAAAAAAGAATGATAGAATGGTTTGGATTGCAAGGGGCCTCTGAAGATCATCTAATCCACCTATTGCAGATTACTCAAGAAACATACCAAATCCATCCTAAAAAATTCCATGTTCTCTGTCAGATACTACTTTTACACACTAAAATAACGAAAGAGAGTAGAACTATTTTAGGCACACCAGTTGATNTGGATGATACTTTCAGGCATATGGTGTGAGTCTTGGTGATGGTCCTGTGCAGGGCTAAGGGTTTGACTCAATGATCCTTGTGGGTCTCTTCCAACTCAGCATATTCTGTGATTCTGTGACAGATGTCTGGGACAGATGTCAGAGCAATGTAAAAATCCTCTGTTAAAATATTTAAACTCTTTTTTCCTTCCCTTTTTTTTCTTTTTTCTTTTTTTAAATTATATAGTCTCTATCTTTCCAATATAAACCTGGTAACTGCTTTAATGCCATGTACATTTTTTCAGCATTTATGTGATGTTTCTAAAGCATTGTTTTCAGAAGAGGATAATCGAACCATAATAAAATGAAATAAAAAAAAAAGAATGATAGAATGGTTTGGATTGCAAGGGGCCTCTGAAGATCATCTAATCCACCTATTGCAGATTACTCAAGAAACATACCAAATCCATCCTAAAAAATTCCATGTTCTCTGTCAGATACTACTTTTACACACTAAAATAACGAAAGAGAGTAGAACTATTTTAGGCACACCAGTTGATAAACAACACTCTCTTATGTGAACACATGCTACTGTTAATCCCACGGGCAAGAATGCATTCAAAACAGGACTTGATACGATTATCAACAGAATAATTAATAGAGCTTTGCCTGCAACAGTCTATACTTTGAGAAAAGCACTATTTCACTATTGGCAAATGTAGGAGACGCCATTTAATGTCATTTAATGTCAAAGTTTTTTATACCAATATAATATTGATGGGCAGGATGATTTAAAAAAATCTTAAGTATTAATACTTGCTAATGAATGCTAATGAAGTATTTGTCTTTTTATTATAAATTCTACAGGGCCTACTGAAAAAAAAAAAACCAAAACAAACCATAAACCAAAACAGTAATTTTTGTTTTCACACGTTTTATTCCATTCCAACTTCTGCTTTTCGATATTTGCCTAGAAAACTATGACAAGTGGCAGGTGGAGCTTATGTTTTGTTTTTCTTTCCCCCATCATAAAGTTTAAATCCATGTTTCTGAAGTGAGTTTAAAAAAAGTAGGCCATCAAAGGGAATGACTGATTTTTTCCCTGAATGATCCTCTGATTCCTCCTGCTGTGATGTATCATCCCCCACATCCAAAGCCTCAGTGGTGTCCATACAATGGGTATATGATGTTAACTTTGTAAGTAAACACACTCAGAGCACTCAAAATTTTGCAACCATGTCTATCTGTGTACTTTTTAAAGGTCACTGAAGATTCTTTGGAATCATTGTATTTGAACTTGTAGCAGTCTATCTGTTGAAAATGAGGAAACCTTTGGCAGAAGTTCTTTAAACACTACTGAGCACAACCTAGTATAGAGAAATAAATAAATAAACATGTACATGCATATGCATACACAAATATGTATGCATAGACATATATATAATTCATCTTTAATTACATGTACCCATAAGAAAAACTGGACTGGTAAATAAGGCAGACCTAATGAGACATGACCTAATTAACTCAGAACTCCAATTAACATAGCTTAGTCATTGCTGCTGACCAGGTCCTGCCCAAGGGTGCCAAGGGCAAGGGTAACAACTGAGATGGAGGGGTTGCAGAAAACTCTTGTTTTGCTCTCACACCTTCCTTTAACCACCTGGGAAACTACTTGGCACTGACAGAACTATCAGTTCTGGTGAAGTAAGAAGGTGGTAGATGTCAGATTCATCTTAGCTGGTGAACAGCACTTAAAGCATACAGACTAAAATACTGAACTGTTATAATAATGCTCCAGCAATCAGAAGATTGAAAATGACATTTAGAAAGCAAGCATTAAAATTAGATGAGAATGATGTCTGTTCTCCTGTGAATGTAGGTCCATAACCCTGTTTTTGCCTGCACTGCTGAGGGACTGTGTGATACATTTCATAAAAGCAAACAAAACAGGAAAGGAAATGAGTTCAATTTGGCAGAATAATAAATATCACAGAGAAGTTGCTTGGCACCCCTACCCCAGATACACTGAGCAAGTTACATGGGCACTGCAAGGGAAAGCAGTAAAAGATTGTTTAACTGAGAGGATTACAGAGGATTTCTTGACTATTCTCTGTTTGGCAATCTGGAAGTTGAATACCCTGTGATCAGCAAACATTTCAGGCAGCAGGCATTTGCCATTGCCACTGACAAACAACTGCAGAAAAGGGAGTCTTTGACAGGGTTCAGGAAACAATTGCATGTTCGATCTTGTGCAGTTTCCACTGTAACATTATTGTTTTGTTTCAAACGTTTCTGTCATAGCTTTCCAGTGAGTACCTCAGATAAAGCACTGAAGCCAAATATGCAGTCCTTGATAACAAAGGGAAATGATATTATCCAGTGCAGGGACCTAATTGCAGGCAAATCAAGAAGGAGGATTTTTCCCTTGTGGAAGATGCAGCCTTCTTTGAACTGATCCATACAGAACTATCTAGCCTATATTTTTAGGACAGTGAGGAGATTTAATGCACTTGAAATTAAGGTTGTTGCCATGCCTTCTCATTATCTGAGTGCCCATTACATGGAGGTGCTGCATTGATGGTTTCAGCTGTACGTGTACAAGAAACCATGTTGTTCCAGGAGACATAAATTTCCAGGTTTTGAGGGTTTTTTCCCTCCAAAGACAGAAGATAATTCTAAATTACAAAAAAAGCACTTTACAGTACAGAGCTGTTTCCTCCTAATATTGCCAAAAATAACCTGAGATAGCCTGGGTTTGTTGGTGCTTGTCCAGACTAGATACAGCTGCTGCAGGATCTGCCAGCCCAGACCGCCTGCTTGGACAAAGCACAAACAAAAAAGGTTTTTCATTGTTGTAGCCATCTGCCACAGCCCAATCAACAAAAGCTGCCTGTGTGTGGGAAAGCAAGGAATGAAAGGAGGGACGGTGGTAAGGACCACTAGCAGTTTTCAGCATAACCACACCAGAAAAATTGCATAGGAAGCACTTGGAGGCACTTTTTTTTTAATTTCCCTACATGAATCACAGAATAGTTTAGTTTGGAAAGGACATTAAGGACACCAAGTTCAATGCTCCCTGTATATTGAAGCCTATTTCAGTGATGGCACAGGCATTCCCAGCCAGTCTGCTGTCTCTCCAACCCAATGGGTTTCACTGTTGACTGCTTTCTAGAGGTTACAGTTGGAGGCATCAAGAAAAACCAGCACAAATTCCAAGGCTTTTGTATCAAGTTGAGGAATGGCTGTTTTTGGCGGTATTCAAGGATTGAAGTAGTTCTTGCACAATCTGAGCCCATTAAACATGCTTGCAGTGGAGGCTGCATTAGATGACATTCAGAGGTCCCTTCTGACCTGAATTATCCCATGAATGAACAAATCTCCCTCCTGGAGAGTGACCACTAAGCCTTGTCCTTCACTTCCTCTTCTTACACCAGCTTTCAACTCCAAAACCACCAACCTCTCATCCAAACTTGTGGCAAGTGATTTTCTTTACAAAGTTTAATAAGCTTTGCAAAAAGCCTCTCAAAGGCTTTTTGAAAATGCAAGAGGATTATTATGCCCACACAACCCCCCTTACTGGCATACTTACCATCCTTCCTCCAAAAGCCAGTGATGTGGAACTTCATTGGAGCCTCTCCAACACCTTCCAACCACTGTGTTTATCCAAACCCTTGATGTCATTCTCTATCACACACTGTCATCTCACCAGGAATGGTAGCTAGTCCCACTGCTTTGACATTTCCCAGGGCCTGCTAAAGCAGTTTTTCAGTATACTGGCACCTCCAATAATACACAGACCCCACATGCAATTCTGTGTTTTCTTGTAACCGTTTCTGATGAATGTTCTCAAATATGTTATCTGCTCCTGGCCATTTATTAAAATCTATTTTAACTACTTGTTTTTTCTAGTCTGAGTGTAACTGATCAAGTAATATCAGCACAATATCGAAACAAAAATATAAAGGGGTGGGAAATGATCTGTTGGGAGGAGAATGAGAAAGAAAAATGTCATTTTTCAAATTTAAACTACATCAAGTTTGTGGTAGAAGAGAGCTGTGCAAGCAACTAGTTATGGAAAGCTGCTAACTGAGAGTGAGACATGATTACCAGATCCAGCTCTGGATGTCCCACACAGGGACTGCCTTCTGTAGTGAAGGGAACAAAGTCCTGTATCATGAGGAGGCGACTCATCTCGTGCCTACCTGCCCCAAACTTTGAGCCCTTCACCCCATGCAGAGGTGAAAGGTTGAAAGCACTATGTGCTGCAGAAGAAACCCCATTCCCAACTGGTGGGAATCCCCAGCAGTAGATGCAGAGCTGCTTTCCCATGTCATAATTTAACAAGTGCTATTAATTGCATTAGAATGCAGGTCAAAGGATCAAAAAAGAGTAGTTTATATGTTGTTTCTGCTCTTTTAGAAATAGAATCCATTGCCACAAGGTGGACATGAACCACCATGTCATGCAGAAAAGCATCACTCTCACCGCAGCCTGCGCTGGTTTCCCTTGCCAAGGCTTGTCAACTTGGCCTTGGGCTGAGGCTGAGCTGCAGGGAGAAGTGGGCATGGAGCAATCACCACAGGCCACGGGGAAGTGGCAGGAGCTCTGGTACCTGTGTGTCCTCTTCCACGGGGTCCTCTGTCCAGGACCACTCTGGACAGAGATGCTGCTGATATTTGGGGGCAGGGAAGGATGAAAGTTCTGGGCTATTTTAATCCACTTTATGATCCTCTGGATAAGCACTTAAAGACTCAGTGACCCAGCATGTGAATTCTACAGAGTGAAGTGCCTCAAACTATTCAATGTGCTCCCACAGAAGCTCTGCCCTTTGCCTGCCCAGACTTCTGTTCAGTAATGAGTAAGTTTCTAGTTTTTCTTATTAAAAGCATGTTTCTGCTTTTTCTTAGTAAAAACATGTAACAGGAATGCAGATAGCATTCATGATGTCAGTGAAACATGTGAGTTATTGATGAAAATGATGTCAGTGAAACATGTCAGTTAAAGTCCATTTTAAGAAAAGAAAATTAAAGAACAAAGATTATACCTAAATATGCAAATAACAAACCCAGTTATTCACCTATCAAAGTTGTAAGGTCTCAATTAGTCATAAATAGAACTTTATCAGGAGTAAGTTTCCTGTTTCAAGTTACCTTCAAAACCTTTTTTCATACAACTGCACTTTTACAGAATTAAAAGACAGAGCACATTGTTAATTAGCTCTCTTTAGACATTTGTTAAACATCTGCCAAGTGGCCATTGGATGGCCATGTCATATTTAAAAATTTTTTTTTTGTTAGAAAAATCCACAAATCCAGTTCACAGCTAGACTTTCAATCATCTGTTTATTTTCTTTTTTCCCCCCCTTTGTTTTCCTGATTTTTCTGATTTCTATTTTCCTGTTTTCCTTTCTGTTATGATTTCACTGCCGTTTTCTAGTTCTCAGCCTTCTCTGCTGTCTGCATGTCTCCAACTACAAAGACAAGTATCAAGGTAGCAAGAAAGCAGCAAGAGCTGTGCATGGTAACTGAATGTTTTTCACAGACTTGAATGTTGTCCTTAGTGCTTTCACTGTAACAGAAAAATCACTTAATTTCAGCCTTGTAGCCCCTTGCATTATCCCACACTTATACTGCTTATTCTGGAAGAGCAGCCCTCTCTCCAGAGGTGTTTGGCTGCTTAGGAGCCTTTGCTGGATGGTAATTCTGTATACGATGTGGGAAATGGCATGTGATAAAAGGGCATAAATGAAACTGTCCTTATAAATGGGTCATGTTTAGGGACAGGAGCCAGTGAATGACTGTTGCCTTGACTCAGAACCTGGGTATATAACATATGGTCACAGAAGAATTCTTGTTTTGACTGTCATCTCCAAAGAAGTTAGTTGAGGTCTTTCTAGTGAACTGCCTATTTTTACAAAGCTATGAGGAATTTTGTGTCTTTGAGGATTTTCCACCATCAGTACACTATAGTCAAAATTTACTACTACAGTCTGATGGATATATGGTGTGGAAAATGTAACTCTAAGCACTGCTTCTGCAAGAATTCAGGCTGTCAATTGCTCCCACTGAAAAGAAGAGAGATGGAAATTCATAGCAGTGTGTAATTTTTTTATTTTCACAATTGGTCTTTGAATTTTTGTTTGTCAGGGTTTTTTCATTATTATTTTATTATATTTTTAAAAAATTATTTTCACATCTGCACTAAATATGTTACTTCTGAAACCACTGAGAAGGACCAGGATAAATCTGAAAAATTTTCATATGAAAAGTATTCAGTTAGAAGCTGACATTTCTGAATATCAGCTCTCCAAATTAAAAATTAAACGTTGATTTAATCCATGAATAAGTAATGTGATTTTGCACTCTATTTTTTCTAAATTGAGGTAAATAAAAGTATGATTAGCATTACATATTTTGTAGTAACTAAGTTAGTGTCTCTTTATTAATAGCATCGCAATTGCTAGAAAAATGCAACCCAAAGACCAGACTGGTCAGCATGAAAGATGGTCTGTTCAGAAACAATCAAATTAGATTAGCACCTGCTCTTTGCTGACAGTGAGATGGACTTTGCTCCTCCAATTCGCACCTGGAGCCTCAGGGACTCAAGAGTTATCAGAAGCCTGCTGGCCAGTGAAGTCTGAGGCAAAGAATTTCGTGAGTACCTCAGCCTTCTCTGTATCTGTTGTTACCAGTTCTCCCTTCTTGTTTATCAGGGGGGTGCACTCTCCTTGGCCTTTGTTTTCTGATTGGTGTCCTTATAGAACCCCTTGTTATTCTTCACATCCCTTGCCAAGTCCTGTTGCATCTGTGCCTTGGCTTTTTTGATCCCATCTCTAAACATCCAAAGAGTATCTCTGCACTGTCCCCAGGCCACAAGGCTCTGCTGCCTCTGGCTGCGCATTTCCTTTTATTCCTCAGTTTACTTCCCACTGATCCTTGATGGTTTCCTGCCTGCTTTGATTCCTTACACACTGGAATGGAGAGCCCTTGTGCTCTAAGACTAAGGATCTCATCCATGAATTCTTTAAACAACTGAAAGCTCATTCTGCTGAATTTCACAGACCTGACCTGGACCCTTGTCAGTCTCATGTTCCTGAGATCAGGTCACTACAGCACAGGTTCCCTCCACTCTTAACTTCTTTGATGGACTCACCCACATTTGTGAGCACGAGGCCTGAGTACCCACCAGAGTCAGTTCTCATTTTTAAGCAAACAAGGCTCATTTTACCTCCCTTCCTCTGAAAGGCTCATCTGATTGGAGGGACATATCCTTACTGATTGATAATGTCTATGATACAATTTGCTTAATAGTTATTATAAAAATCACTTTATATAAAGTAGCTTAGCATATGGCAAAAATCATAAGGGACAGATGTGTAGGACCTGTCCTTGAAGCTTCTATACTAAGGGGCCTTAGGGATTTCTTATACTAACTAAAATAGACCGGACACCATATGAAACAAAGATAAATCAGAAGATATGTCAAAAGAACAGGATAATTAGAGAAATTTGCCAATTAGACTGGTTATAGTTGCCAACAGATCCAGTTTGGGGCAGTTTTGAGCCAAAGGTGAAAAGTTCACATGAGGAAGACTACAAACTTCATCCCTAAAAACCACCAGAGATCCTGACCCCTAATTACGAGGAGGAAAGGCGCAGGTTCAAGAAGGATGTGCACAGGGCGATGAAGATGGAAATCAGTTCTTAGAACTCATTATAATAACCCTGCCTTTTCTAAGAAAACAATGTTTATGCATGAAGAAATAATGAAAATGTATAACTTACTGGCATATAAGCAAGTTGTTAGCTCGACCAGGTGTGAATGTTTTTGGAGGAGCTATCCCCCATGCACCCGGGCCCGGAATAAACATACCTCTCTATAGCCCTATCGCATGTAGAGCCTTTATTCCACAAATCACATCTGCTGTTCACATGTACCAGGGACTCTGCCACACGCTGGGGTGAGGCTGGAGGCAAAGCTGAAGGCACCTAAACAAGACAGTTTGGAGTTAAAAGGTGGCAAGAGATAGCCTGGATTAGTAAGTGACCAATTACCAAATCACATTATCACAGACTATTCTGAGTTGGAAGGGACCCACAAGGGTCATCAAGTCCAACTCTTTAAGACAATGGCCCACATAGGAGATTGAACCCATGACCTTGGCATTATTACAACCAAGTTTTAACCAACTGAGCTAATCACCACCACCTTAGCTCTGCAGAGAAGACACTGGCTTGCATCATCCACATCTTGCACGGTCCACCCACCCCAAAACAGACTGGATGAAGCCATGATAAAGTAGTAGCTGAGGAAAAGCCCTCTGAAGATGGTAGCTACTCCCTTCTGTTTTTCTAGGCTATTTTGGAGTTGAATTAAGCATATGCCTAATGCACTTGGGAAACAAGCATTCTATTTTGGGTTACAATGTGTCATTGCCTGAGCAGGAGAGACCCACCCAAATGTTATGGGTCACTGAGGCAGTGGCTAGAAATTTTAACTTTTATTTTATTTTATAAGGAGAAAAAAAGGATTAGTAGTTTCATTTATTAAAAAAAATAGAGTGAGTAGTGATCTCAGCAAGTGATACCAGCATCCAGCCCTTTGGCTGAGGTAGTGATCTCAGCAAGTGATACCAGCATCCAGCCCTTTGGCTGAAGTAGTGATTTCAGCAAGTGATATCAGCATCCAGCCCTTTTGGCCTAAGCCTCAGTGATATCAGCTCTTTGCGAAGGCAAGGAGGAGAGCAACACAGCGCCCACCGGGTGGCAGAGCACTGGGCGGTTCGGAGTCTCCAGCTCTCAGGATCTGCGATGTTCTGTGTCCAGGGGTCTGCTTATATCCACTTTTCTCAGGGTAGGCCA
>VWZD01000521.1:12479-37861 GCA_013396695.1 Sakesphorus luctuosus | reverse complement strand
GAGGGGAGGGCGGGGGGGGGGGAATTTCGGTAATTGCTGTTACTATTCATTTCTTTTGCAGTGAGAATGGTCAGCTGGGTGTGGTTGAGTCCTTTTGTTTCAGGTGATCTTATCTCTGGAGGCCCCTTGCTGAGGAATTCTGTCTCTGGGCTCAAGCTTTAACAGAGTTTTTAAAACACACACACACACTTCTACATTCTAATAAAAATAAAAAATTATCAAATGCCATTCAGCAAATTAAAATGTATTCATCTATCACACAAAGACCTTCACCGGTTGTCTTCCTGACTTTGAGTTTTCTGATATCCCAAGCCTCAGGCTGTGACAACCCTCTGGTTCTTCCTTTTAAGCCTGTCACTAGGGACAGGGGATGTTTGGGATGATGGACAGGAGAAGCCAGCCATCTCCTCCCCTAAGATATCAACACGATTTTCAACCATGAACTCCACCAGCACCTTCATCTGCACATATCAAAGCCTTGGTCTCAACCCAGGTGACTGAAGAGGTGCGAAGCAGCCCCCTTAAGCAGAAGGGTGTTGAGTGGGACTGGTCTTCCAGGCAGTTCTTGGAGAGAGGGAGCTGCCAGGGACTTCTGAGTACTCAAGCTCTGGTGGGCCAGGAAAGCCACAGCTTGCTGCTCCAGGCAGCATTACAAACTCCATCAACTCCATCATGGCCTCCAACAGGAGACCTCCCTCCTGCTGGTCTGGTGATGGCAGGTAGCCGGTGCTGGTGACTGCATTGTGGCCAATGTGCTGGAGAAGGGTCAGGAGCCACTTGAGAAAGAGCAGATTGGCCACAGGCAACTTCTCAGCCTGTCAGAGGAATTCAGGATCAGTAAAGCAGAAATTGCCCATGGGTCCCTCAAAATGGGCACAAGGCAGGGGGGAGGCAGCAGCCATGTTGCTCCACTGATTTTTAGGTGCTACAATACCACTAAATTGTAAGGCTTCTGTTTGTTGGAACCTGAATTATCAGACTGAAAAGGATGGTCATCTCAGTGAAGACATTATCTCAGAGCTACCTCATTTGTGATTGATGAAGTGCTGCAACCTGGCAGTTAGAGCTTTATTTGCAGAGATAGTTTGTGTAATATGCATCTATGTGCATAATGACATGCTATAGCTCCTCTTAATCCTCAAGTGTCCTGCTGACATCCTGTCTCGGCATCATGCATGCCCCATGCTCAGCAGGACAGGACACAGCTGCGGTCAGCTCAGACGTGCAGGCTTGTCAAGTGCTGCTGGGATAGAAAGCATCTTGCATAGAGTCAGGGCCCCTTGTTTTGGAAACTCAGCTCCTCCCCTTTGAAATAAAGACCTGAAGTCCGCTGGCTGTTGAGCACCTCACCCTCCATTGTTCCATTTCCCAGCCTGCAGGGAAACTTGAAGATGAAAGACCTTGACAACAATTTTCTTAGAAGTATTCATTCTTTACTAATGCTTATGTTGCTCCTGAGGCATGGAGATGATGTTGCAGAAGCCTGTTTAATGCTGAACAAGTTTGCCTGTGTGAAGTTGCACTTTTTATTTCACTTGGAACATTTCAGTCTAAATAAACTCATGTTCTCACTGTTATAGGTAAAAATTGACCGAATTATTGAAGCCAACACTTAAAACTTAATTTTTAGTAATTTATTGCAGTAACAGTAGACAAATAATTTACCGCAGCAACTATTAGACAAATAAGCAAACAGGACATCCTAGGAAATGCCCTGGGCGACCAGCTTAGGACCCTAGTGCTCCCAGCTAGCTCGCAAAGAGTACAAGGTATAAGCTTTGTTTTTATAGACCATGGATGTTCCTCTTTTTAGCTTGATTTTTCCATTCTTAGTCTCTATTTTCAGCTAGTCCTTGCAGCTTTGGCCAGTGATCATGAAACAACAAGCCAGTGGCTAGTTCCTCTTTTTAATCCGGGTTTTTCTATTTTCGTCTATTTTTCGGCTTCATCTGTCTTGTGATCGATGTCCTCTTTCTTTTCAGGTGATCGTATGGTGGTCCCAAAATAATTTTAGGCATGTCCAGTTTACATCTTTTTACTAATTTTAATCTTACATAGAAACTCCACACCCCTAATAGGAATCATAAGGTATAAGGCCTCCATATAAGACTAAGATGAAATCATCACAAGACACATCTGGGGAAATATTCCAAGACTTGTGGTTAAGCTTTGTGGTTACACAGTTAACAATTTTTAGCATACACAAAATACATTTAAAGAAGTACTTGGTTCTGCGTTCAGGCCTTGCAAAATTTCTTAAAAGCGGCAGAGCCTTAATCACAATGACATGACAAACTTTGCTTTATTAAAACCGATACAAAAACTTTATATCAAATCATCAACTCAATTTAACAAGGAAATTTTATATTGATCACTTATCTATCACACTCACTGTCACTCTTTCCACAAGCAGCTCTCACGGAAGGGACTTAGAAGAGTGTTGCAGTGACAAAAGACAATCCTTCCCCCTCCTTCCCGCTCCGTCTCTGATGGGCAATGTGTTTTGTCCTAAGACGGAACAGGGAGGGTTTGGGAGTATTCTGACAAAACTGCCCACACAGGTAAGAAGAGGATAAATGTGTCACTGCTTCAGTAATGGTCACCACTGTTAGAGAGCAAAACTGCAGCCCTGAGCGAGGGGCAGCCACTGTGAGCTCCATCGGTTATCTGACATCTCAGGAAGGGATTTCCAACAGTGCTCTTTTTGTCCTGTTTGAACTTAAAAAGACGAGAAATCTAATTTATTTTCTTTAGCCTGAGGGAACTTTTGGGTTCCTTTTTGTTTCCATTTTGCACTGGGAAGATACGAGAAGAGTGTTTGGGTAGATGCCAATACCACATTTAGTATATTTTTTGTTTGTTTCATTTGCAGTATTTTCACTTTTTCTTTAATAGACAAATACTAACCTATACCAAAACTAGGGAACATTTGAAATGTTTATTTCTTCTTCAGTTTCACAGCTATGAAGCACTGGTTATATTAGTCACCAGGGAATTGACTGATAAAATTTGAAAATGCAGGCTCGATCAGGCAATATTAGTGATATACTGTATTTTACTGCTATGAATGGTCTTGGAAAGGATAGTCCCATTCTGCACAGCAAAGAAAAATTTCATAAAAGATGCCTATAGAAATGAACAGAACATTACTGATAAAACTTGTGTTGTGCAAATTATGAAAGCAAAGCCCATTGGGATAAGAGATCAATGCAGAAGTAGCACATTCTTAAATGTCATTGTTTTGTCTCTATAGTTAAAAGTTAACCAGTTATCAACTATTAAAAAAAAACCTGAAAAAAATAACCAGACGTACTACATCACATAAAGTAATGAAATCACAAAATCACAGAGTGGTTTGTATTGGAAGCTATCACTTTGTTTCAGTCTCCCTGTCATGGGCAGGGATGTCACCACTAGACCATGTTGCACAAAGCTCCATCCAACCTGGCCTTGAATACTTCAGGCATGGGGCATCCACAGCTTCTCTGGACAACTTGTGCCAGTGCCTTACTACCCTCACAAGAAAGAATTCCTTCCTAATGCCTAATCCAAACCTGCCCTCTTTCACTTTAAAGCCATTGCCCCTCATTCTGACCTGACACAGATGTGGATCTTGCACATCAATTTAGTTAACATCAACCCTTTGTTCAGCTTAGCACAAATAAATCGATAGTGAAAATTGGTGAGAACAGCTACACCTCCAGACTGATTGTGAGGTTTGGATATTCTTTCAGTGCTGAGTCTTATGAAAAATACCATGAGCACTGCAAGGTGACACAGCCTCCTGGGAGGTGCTGCTGATCCTGAACATCTATTGCTCTTCAAATGCAGGGGATGGTGCTCGTCTCTGGGCTGCTGAGCCAGTAGCCAGGTGTTCCAGGTGCTAGGAACATTCAAGGCCATATAATGAATATAGGGGGAGGACATCACTTCACTGCTCTCCTGTGCTTTCCTGGGCCAAAATGCAACTACACAATCATTCAATTTTTTCTGGAGCAATTTATGTCAATTAAACATACAATTTTAATTTTTTTTTTTTGGTGGGGGATGTTCAGCAGACACTGTAAAAAAATAGTTTTTTCTTGAATGTGAATCTTTGGTGTTAATTGAAATCAGGCAGGACATTTGCAAGCAGAGGTGAAATCTCCTATTAAACAACTCACATATACACACTGAAAAAAAAACCCCCACCAGAAAAGCCTCCAGATGCTACAGCCCCACTTCAGTGTGAGTAAAAGCTTTTCTAGTTTTTCTATTACAGTGGATGGGTTAATAAAGAGGCATTACCTTTATCTGTAATCGCTGTGTTATCTGGATCCTTAGTCAATCACAAACTCAACCAAAATTAATTGTAATCTGAAGACTTAAATTAATTATAACTTTTGTTATTGTTGTTGTTGTTTTAGTAAGATAACACACATTTTCTTTTCATGTAGGATGATTATTTCTGGAGTAGTTTTTCCTTCATAAGCTTTATATTTCTAACTACTATGGTAGTAGTACAACAAACCATACTCTTCAAACATCTGTTTCAGGAGAACAATCCCACTATTCAAGCATCACAAACACTGTTTGTCAGGGAACTCTCCTTATGGAGGAAGAGTCATGAATGTGTTGATTAGGATATCTGCACCAATTTTCCAGTTTGTGTGCCTACAGACAAAACAGTCACTTTCACTTTTAGTCTAGTTCAGTAATTTATAAATGTCAGACACTGAAAATTGCTTAATTCTCCATTCAATTAAAAAATTCCACTTAAAAAAGCCGTAGATTTGCATGAATAAATGCCACATCAAAACCAGTGTCTGCTGGATAGAGTTCAAAGAACTGACCAAACTTATCATACCCTTTTAAGCCGCACAGACTCATCCTGCATCCCTTAGCATATGCTGGTTGAACTTGCTGATCCGTCAGAGAACCACAGCCAGATGCCTCAGGTGCAAACAGGGTGTGGAAGACCCCAGTAGCCTGGTCTGCTGAGGCAGCAGCTGTCCCATGGCTCTACCAGCAAAGAGCAGCCTCCCCTCACACACACAGACATTTACGTACCTCTCTGTGATATTATATCCATTCCCCATTTCCTGCTTCCCCCAGAAACCTTGGAATGCAGCTGCCAAGCCAAGGGGACAGAGTGATGGGAATCTGACTCTCACAATCCCTGTTTGTACTATGAGCAAGGGAACCATATGAGATACTTCTCTTAATCATTTCAGAAACCAGAGGTACAAAATGCAGAACTGATTTAATTCCAATATTAAGTGTGACATTAGGAACAGCACAAAGCTATTGAAAACTGCTTCAACAGTGAAAGGTTGCTTTTAAAATTGTTTTCCTACTGAGTGGGTATTTTTCTCTGTCTATGGTCTGTTATCTTGCAAAGACTGCTCTTCCCAAAGTATGTGCTCCACAAGGGGATACGTTCATGAACTTTTCAATCCCTACTTAACAGCAAGTTTTACACTGAAGGTGTCCTTTATTTAATGTGCAACACTGAGTGCAGTCAGGGGGACACTGCAGAATAAGGCAGAAGGAAATTCTACAGCATTCAGCCTTACAGTTAGTACTGTCTAATCAAAGTTTACAGTGAATCTATGTCACGTCAAGGCTTATGCTGCACTTCAAATTACTACAGTCATAGTTTTCACCTGTCTTTCTTGAAAAGATGGCTCCATGAAAGGATAAACATAACTTTGTTCAAGCTGCTTGTGAAAGCAGCTTATAGAGTTTGAATATCTTGCAGAATCATCACGGAAGTTTTCATTCCAAAGCACAAAATATATTTCTCTTCTCTTTGCCTGGCCAATTAATGAGGGGAAAACAGATGGTGTTCATTTGTCAAATTAAACTAGATTCCGCCCAAAAGCAACAAAACCACTCCTGAATGCTTTGGTTTATCACTCTCATTGACACATCTCCCCAGGAAGTGGCAATTATCCAGTGACTCAGTGTTCTCTTGCCCAGAGCTACTCATTCCTTCTGTCTGTCATCGTCCCTTAAATGCCACCTCAGTCTCACTGCCTTAATTTAACTCCTCGCCTCCCTCCTTGTTCCAGTGTTAGTCTCTGACTGCGAACAGCCACCTCCCAGCCTTCCGCCGTGCCCTCCAGGCGTTCCCCGGACGGTCCCGCACTACGCTTCCGTCTCCTTACTCCCAAAAGTATATTTTGCTGCCTTTCCTGGTTTTCCTCACCCAAGTATCCTTCTCTTGTGAGGACCAGCACCCCTTCTTCTCTCCTGTCCAGATCCTCGCTCCTCATCCGGCTTTGGCTGCTCTACCACCACATCTGAGATTCCCCCCACTCTCTCTCCATCCCTTACCACCAATCTCTTCACTGGCTACCGTTCAGGATAATCTCCGTGTTTTCTACGTCTTTGTGAGATATTATAACTAGAGGTCTCGAAAGGGCTGGAAAGACAAGAGACTCAAAATGTCCAACTCTGGGACAATAAACGTGTATAGTATTTTCGATTTTGGTGCATATTCTACCATTTCAAAACTCGGAATAGTGTATTTTGTTATACAGTGACTTTTTAACTTGCTGCGGGCTTTGTTCTTTGCTGTCAAAAATAAAAAAAAATAAGAAAAAAGAAGGAAAAAGAAAGGGGGGGGGAAGGAACTAAAATAAAAAACTAGCAGCCCATCAGCCTTCCCTCCTTTGTTCACAGCTACCTCAATTAATAACTCTCTGTTTCTTCTGTGTTCATCAAAATGAAAATTGAGGAGAAGGCAAACTAACTGGCAAACTTTTACTGTTAATTTAGATTTTTAATGCAATCTTCTTGGGAATAAGCATATGTTTAAATTAAAAGCAAAACCCCTTAAAAGCTTGCAGATAGTTATTATGCCCGAGAAGTACAGAAGAAAAAGGACTACACGTGGACATGCAGTTCCCCCTATTCCATATGATTAACAGTAAGCATATGATTAAACACTTTGCTGAATTTTAGACAGTTAATCCAATTTTTCAAAAACCTGAGCACTCTTCCACTAATATGAACATGTTTGTGAAGCTTTCAAATGAAACTTCCTGTTACTAGCATTCTTCTAAATGTCATGCAGGCAATAGCATATTGTTTGGACTTTGTGCTTTCATAAACTGAACTGCATCTTTATTAATTTAAATAATCTATTTTTATAATGCACTACTTCAAAAAAAGTCAATAAAAGTACTATCTCAGCAATCGCATCAGTCAATGCGGGTATATCTGAAGATTTTGCAATACTTTCCTTTTAATGATCCACATGTTTCACTTGGACATAGTGTGTGTGTTTAGTTTCACCACAGGTGCAAGTAATTGGTTGAGGAGGGAGTGAAGGGAAGCAATTCTCCAACACATTTGGCACCATTTAAGCCCCTTGGGGTAACAGCTGTATCATCTGGCCCAGCTTCCTTCCATCTACCCTATGGCTGCAAGAGGAATTTACATATTCATTTACAAGCAAACATACAAATAGTAATTAAAAAAACCCATCAAAACACAGAACCAGTCAGTACAACAGCATTTTCTGTAGATGTGATTCATCTGATAAGGCAGGCACTTGCTGCCTGAGTGGTCAGTGAGAGGGGGAGGAGGAGGAAGAAAACATTTTCATGCTATAGTTCTTATAAAATACAAAACTGAGATAGATCAACTCAACAGCACTCACAAGATGCCACTTCTTCCTGTGGACCACAAAAACAACATCAGGAAATGTGACCAAAGGTGGTTATCACAATTTAGAAGTGGTAAAATAAATTGATTTTGTACTCTACTTTTTTCATTGTGAACAATGGGACACAGATATTTTCTTCTGAAACCTCCCCCTGCCACACTACTTTTACATAAATTTGTATGAACAATAGTGTTGACACAGACTTAGTTATCCATGCCATACATTAAAAACAGCAGTCAAGAGAAACCTACGGAAAAACAGGCATTTCAAACTGAACTTGGCTATGTGAAATTTGCAAAAAGCCAAAAAATCACAAAAAACCCCTAACCATGTTGAAGAATTGCAGCCATACAAGAGGATATATTTAAAAGGTATTTAAAGATGTGGCACTCGGGGACATGTCTTAGTGGTGGGCTTGTCAGCGCTGGGTTAGCAGTTGGAGTGGGTGGTCTCAGCAGTCTTTTCCAGCCTCAGTTATTCAATGGTGCTCAGTTTTCAGAGCAGGTGTGATATTATACAGTGAACACACACAGAGAAACACAACTTTTGGCTCCAAAGAGAAAGCACATTTTTTTCAAATGAATGTATAAAAATGTATTTGTGATAAATAAAACAAGCAATCAAGGGCCACTATATCACATACCATACACAACAGGTTCCACTTCAACCAAGAGAATCAGGAAGAACAAAGTATATGTAACAAATCTTTGTCACATTATTTGATGACCTAACAAGAGGTGTTCCATGAGGAAAAGGAAAAGAAATATCTCTGCAGACTCACAGTATTAATGCACAAATAAGCATAGAAAAGCTCACCTAAATATGGTCAAGTTTTGTATTTTCATTTGTGGCACTTACTAAACACCAAGAGATCACTCAAATACATAAAAAGTTTAAAATTTCCATGTCATTTATACTAAAGGCATTGTAAGTATAAACTGTTAAGTATATAAACGTAACCTTTACAACTGACTATTGACCTTTAACTATGTAATAAGTTTTATAAGCCGTAATATACTATATCCCCTCTTAAAATTTAAAAGAGTTCTAGCAAAATAGGGTTCCTAAAATTNACAGTACATTTTAATTTTACAATAATGCTTCTTCATTGGGGTGCATTCCCCAGGATTCTGCTTTCTGGTCATGACCTACTCTGCTGCTTTTGAGGGGCTTTGTTTTTGCATAGCCAACTCACCACCATTTTTGTACTTCTCAGCAAAATAATCAGAGTCAAAGCTCACAGACAAATCTGGAGGACACACATAAATGTTTCCATTGTCTATTGTGACCTTATGAATCCTTTGTTTGACTCCTTTTGATTGCCACTGTGGTGTTGGTGACGGCTCCAAAGGGTTTATTCCTTCATATAATCCTTCTCCTGTTTCCAAGGTAATTTTAAACTTATGCCAAGGACAAACAATACATGCTTGGCCATTGATATCCTGTAGGAAGAAGAAAAGACATCAAGTGATCTAAGACAATAGATACATTGGATGATTTGGCTGTCTGGCTGTCTGCTGTTACACATATATAACCATTTTTTCAATGTTACTCTCAGATAAAAGTATTAGGAAAAATGCATTAGCGTTTTCACATGACTCTAGGCTGCTGCATTATTTTTATTTTGCTTACATACCTCTATTTCTCCACGACACAAAGGGCCTCCTTCATCTGAAACATGGCAAAACATCAGCATTACTTTTGTAGCAAACATATTTTGTGCTTAATTGTTGCAATATTGAGATCGTATGTGGAAGTATCTTACGGTAGCAACGAGAGTCCAGAGCATGAAATTTCCCATTGTGATAGAAAACAACAATTTCTCTGCCACTGATTTTGGCTGTTATTCTTCCAGACTTCTTTATGTTTTCTTCTTTGCCAATGCATATAAGACCACCTGGCCCCGTTTCATCTGTTTCTGCACTTGAGCTGTGCAAATCCGCATCCTTAAAATATAAAAACACACACACAAATGAAAAAGCCACTTATAAAGTAGTTCACATTTAGATTTCTCTGGGTATGGGTACATCCTAGAGAAAACCCTGATGCATGAGGTGAAAGGAGAAGTTTCAGTGAAAGACTATCAACATGCAGACAAAGAAAAGCATGGAAGTTTGGTGATAATGTTCAGTCCATATGTTCACTAACAGAACTGGTAAAAGGAGAACCAGCTGTTGCAAACCTGATACCTGAGGCTGAGACAAGACAAATTCTCAATCACTACTCATTTACTCTGCACCATAACCACCTTCTCCCCTCAAAACCTATATGCAAACAAAGATGGTAAATGGAAAATACTATATCATTTACCTATGCAATGGGTAGCATTTATATGTAAATCCAGTACTCTTTAAGTAATACTAGGGCTAGAAAGATTAAGTGATGTAAGTTGATGTAAAAAGTATTCTGCAAAAGGGAAAACCCCATTTTTTATTGAGAACCTGTATTCAACCTGACCTTTTAAACAAATGTACCTGCCTCTCCCTTCCTCTTCTTACATATTTCAAACATCAAACAGGCTCTCCCTCTCCTAAAAGATTATGTGAGCAGCTTTATGACAAAAACGTGCCTTCCCATTATGTTTACTTACAATAAGCTACTGTGTTCCAGTTCCTTTCAAATTCCCAGCACAACCATGCTACCCTCACTTCCTCAGAAAAATCAGGCTAAAACATGTGCTAATAAACATGGAGGCCAAAGGGGAACCATGGGTAGGGGGAATTCTGGCTGCAGGGGGATGCAGAGTCACTGAAAGCCACACTGTACCTTTGGTCCACGCCAGATGACAATGGAGATGAGAATGCAGATGAAGAAATGAATGCTGAGGATTATGAGGTCCAGCATTGCCTCCCTTCACAGTGTCTATCTGCCCTGCCCTGTTCGCATATGTCTTAATGTGCATCGCAGTCCCTCTTTATGTGCAAACAGGGAGCAGTGGGGCCAGCCCCTATAGCTCCCTATGTCAGGTTGTATGGAGGCTCAGCACGTCAGAACCCAGCTTTGCCCGAGCTGATAAGAAGCAGGGACATGCTGGGGCTGGCCTGATAACAGCAGAGCAGAGTCTGGAGTTCTCCTGCTGCTGCCCTCGCTGTGAGCCCATGCCTTCTCTCAGTCCTGCTGAGAGTCACAGGTTACATGACATGTGTCCTCAGCATCAGCAGCTGCATTTTCAATGTTTCACAGCACTGGGAAGTGTGGTTTAAGCGATGGTGTGCCATTTCCAAGGCCCATTGTTAACTGATCTGCATGTAATCAGCTGCAAAGACTGACTGACTCTCTGCTTTCCAGTTCAAGGAACTTCCACCCAGTCTTACCCAGAAAGTGAAACGTCACTTTCAGACTCACAGAATGACCCAGTAAGGCACTGACACTTATTTCTTCAGGAGATAAGCATGGCATGCAGCGAACTAACCACAGGAACCAGGGTAGGAAATCCCCAGTTTTTACTACCACCTTTGGGCTGACTCTGCCTAGAAACTTTGCAAATTGTCCAAAATACTAAAATGCGCAATGTAGTTAGAAACACTCTTACGAAGACACCTCTTAAAAACTGTATATATAAACACATACACCTATAGGAATACACCTGTAGGAATACACACACCTACATATTTGTACAAGCATACGCACACATATAAGTAGTTCTGAACCAATACTAAAATACCACTTAGCACCTAATCTCTAGCTCATTTTCTGATGATATTTCCACAGTTAGCCTGGATTTTGCACACATAAATTATCCAGGCATTTCATTCTGAAACCTGAGTCTGCATGTTGTGGGCCCTGTGTGTCCCAAACGGCATAAGCAATCAACAGCGAACAGCTTTGCTTCACAGCTGATACTTGTATGCTTATCTACAACCAACTGCAGATTAAAAACTACCTTGGGGCATCAGAGGTCCTAGAAAAGAAAGATACTACAGCAACTTGTTATTATGCTGTTGAGTATGTTAAATGCAAGATGGCAAAATATTTTCTTCCCTTGCATAATGGGTATAGTTAAGAACTCCTCATCATGAAATACTTGTAACCAGATCCTCTTACTGCACACCTACTCATGGCCACTTTCTTATCAATGAAGTGGATGTGAACCTGCAAATTATGAACAGAACTTTGCTATTTCAGTCTAGAGCACCCAGAGACAGCAAAAGCCCCAAAGGAAGCAACAGAGTCTTGCCTAAAGGAGTCCTCGGAGTTTGGGACTGCACCCAACATAAGGGAAGGTGACAGACTTATAAAGCAGTTTTCACCTTCCCTTTCATCTCTGGCCCTGGCTTGGTGCCACTTGGACAACACTGCCTATATAGCTGGTGCCAGATGAACCAAGAACTGGTTTTCCCTCCCTTTTCTTAAATAGCACAGTCATGGGTTTTAAGTGTTAAGCATAGATAAGCTGAGCTGGTGACCATCACCTCCTGAACAAAACCACATTAAAATGACATTTTGCCTGCCTGTCATCTTACAGCCCCATGGGCAGCACATTGTCCTCTGCACTATAAGGTGAACTAATAACAAGCTTTGCTTTGCTCCTATTTTCTCTTTGTTTGTTTTTCCCAGGCTGTTAATCATGTTGAACCATCTATTCAAGTAAGATATGGAGTACCATGGGTCACATCACTCCCTCACAGGTCCCATGACAGAATCCTGAGCTACCAACCAGCTCCTGGGGAAGCACCTGGCCATGGAAGTGAGTATATTTCAGTCAGCAAAAGAAAAGGTTATTTCCACACATATAGACAATAGGCAATCTTCTAATAGATTTTTTTTTTCCTGATGTTTTCTTAAAAGTTTGGCTGTTTTGGTATTTTCCAAGGCGTTCTACACAGCATACAGCCAAGTGCCACCTGGTGGGAATGACAAGGAGTTTAGGAGCAGCAGAAGGGTTTGGGATTTGTGCATTGTAGCAACTTATTGCTGTACCCTTCTCTAACTCATTTTCCTCTATTTTGGGGAGAGGGAAGAATACCACTGCTGTGTGGGGCATGGCCCAGGCATGCCCTGGTGACCCGGGTGGATGTGGCCACTGTCCTCCTGCTGGTGCCTGTTGTCTTTTACCTTAGTGTTGGCTGAGTTTGAGGGATTTCCTTTTTTTTTTTTAAACTCTCTACTTTTTTTTTTCCCTGTATTTTCATGACAAACCCACAGAAGGAGGTAAGATCAGCAAAATGGCAGTAGCTACACAAACTGCCTGGATGTTGTTCACATTCAGAGCCCAACATACTTATCCTTACAAAGCCTCATCGGTATTTTGGTCATACTTAGTGGATTTTGAGATGCCTCATTCAGAAATAAAGTCGATCAGTCAAAGAAAACTGAAGTTTTTGTTGTTGTTGCTGTTGTTTAAATCTACTAGAACAGTGTGGATATGACCATTGCGTTTCAAGCAGGCTTGTGCAGTTCTTGCATTAATTAAAGAATGATCTGTACTGACTGAGCAGAGGTCTGTAACAGGCACACTGCAATGGGATGTCTGTGTGTAAAACACCCCTTCTTGTGGCAAAAGTCTTCTAAAACATTGTAATTATAACTCCTGCCTAACATGTTTTAAGGCAGAGCAGTGAAGGACTGCTGCTCTGAGACCATATCCTCCTCATTCAGTTCTGGTTTTGTTCATGAGATTTTCACTGCACTCACTGAATCAACTGATGTTTTTCTGTGATGTGAGAGCTCTGTTTTCTGTGGGACTGGGCATGAGCAATCTGCAGTGTTTGTGGCTGGTACCATATATGTATCAATACCCTCAGTATGTTGATGACAACTCATGTGTATGAAAATGATGGACAAATCAAAGGAGTAACTTTGAGAGCTCAGTGGCTGTAGACTGGACCTGTGCTAGGTGCTGTTATCAGACATGGAATTGACCTTGCTGATACCCGATGGAGCAGGAGGTATTCCTGCATTCATGCTGGATTCCTGGACCAACTGACACCCAAGGAGTCTAAAATGCTGGAAAAAACCCATACAGGTCTTGCATTCGGCAGTGGTGTGGCTGCATTTGGGCTCTCACAGATGCTACTCAGGCAGGGAGTGACAACAATTAGTTCAGAACAAAGCTCCTACTTGTGCAGGGTCCCCCTGCTCTTCCATGGGGCTTTTCCTTGCTGGTTGTGAGTGACAAATCATCACTGGTTTACAGATACAGGATCTGAGCCTAACAATGTCCTTGCTGTCTCTCTGGCTCTTGCCAACCTATCCAGTGTCCTTTCTCTGCACTTCTCTCTTTTCTGTGGATATCTTATCATGTATCAGAACTCTGTGGGGGCTCATGATGTACTGGAGCTACCTGTAAAGGTACCAGAGGCTGTATGACAGCCTGAACAAGCTTTCTCTGAGAAATTTAGGGTTAAGGGGACTTTTCTTAGAAGAAGAGACATGTCCAAAGAAGAAGACATTACTCCGAAAACAGTGACCTCGTATGCTGTTTTTACAGAACCTCATTACAATAATTCACATCTGCTCAATTACTGCTGCTGATAAAGGGTTATTATAAACGCTGAAACTGTGCTGTGTAAATGGGACTGAATTTTGCCAGGAAGTAATAGCACTGAAGTCTAAATCACTCTCCAGCAGGTAGAAAGGGGTGTAAAGAGCATCCCCAGGGAACTTGTACTGGCTCCCCAATCTTGTGCAGGATCATATATACCTTGGCCATTTCTGACAAATATTTTCAACTTATTTCTAATCAATTCTAGTGACAGAGTTTAGGTAGCTTGAGAGGCTGTTTTCATGTTTAGCCACTTGCAGTTCTCTGTATTTTGTTCTCTGAAGAGCTCATCAGAACAGCCCTGCCTGAAAAACAAAGTAGTTCCTTTTCCTGCTCTGGGTGGCAGCATTTTCCATGCTTTTTTTGTGAGCTGTAGTCATTGCTGAACACTTGCCAAGGTTTCTCTGATGGCTGATACCTAATATGGTTCACAGGCCCCTTTTTAATGTAATTTTCTTCCAAATGCTCTCCTCGGTTTATGTCCTTCTTAAAAGACAATGTCATAAAGCAGAGACAATACGCTGACCATTCCCTGCACACAATTGCCTCCTGTATCTTACATACAGCTTTCCTTTCAGTCACACTCGAATGTCACTCATTTTCTCTGTCACTACATCATGCTCTTGATTGATACTCTGTTTCAGGTTCTCTAAAATTTCCAGGCATATTGCACCTTTTTTTATTGTGAATATGCAACATAGAATTTTTTTTGTAACCATTTTAATGTTTTTCCTTTTTCCTTTTATTTTAACCTTTAACTTTAATCCATGACGAATTTTACCTAATTGAGCTCAGATAAGTTTTGCAGCCAGTCAAGACTCCTTTGAATTTTAGCCTATCCTCAGGAGCACCAATAGTGCTCCCAGGGTGCATTTTCTCATGCTTAATAAGAAAAAAAGTGCACTCTCCTGTATTCCTGTATTTTACTGAAAAAAATACCAAACAGCACTGCATCAAATTCTAGCAGTCCAATTATATTATTTGGAGAAAAGGCACAAAGTGGAAGAAACAGATTTAAAACTCCTTAGAGATGATACAATAATATAAGAACCATATCTAATACAGATTACTGTGTATACATAGTATTTNNNTACTGTGTATACATAGTATTTGATATAAGAATTTGGAAGACAGAGCTACTCAGATTTTATATCCTATTTTCATAGGATAACTGATTTAAAGTTTTGCAAGAAGACAAGCACATGAATATATCCAGTTCTGTTTTTAGAAAGACAATTTAAAACAATAGAGGAAAGGATTTTTCACTGCCTTTTACTGCTAGAAATTCTATTTTATCTACTGCCCCATGTTCTCTCCAGAAACTGCTGTTTACACTTGTGAAAAAGCAAGTTTAGCAGCCTGTATTGAAATGAATATTTTTCTGATTGGTAGCCTAAAAGACTCTGAAAAAGGCCTAGATTAGTGACTTCACCTAATGTTAGTTTCAGTGAGATTCACCTCCTGTTTTTTTAATCACAGGTTACTTCAAAAATTCACTCAACACTAATTTCCATGTGTGTATAAGTAATTTAATTTCAGTCCTGTTTCTCTGATTCTCTGTCTCATAATGAATGCCTGCATTTCCAAGGAGATAAGAACTGATACCCATTATCAGATCTTATGATGCATGCCCAGATCTATGATACATTTCCTGTACAAAGCCTTTATTGCATTCCTTCCATATGACCCTTCATAATGGACATTTTTTGATAAGCTAATGAACCTGCTATGTTTTCAGGTTTAATCTTATCTCTGGATGCATTTACACTATAATTTCTATAGTAAATGGCTAAGCGTCACAGCTAGTAACAATTATTAATGTCTAAAACACATGTGATTTTTTTAGAACCTTTATTTTTTACTAACAAATAACCCTTTATATAATCATTCCCTTCAGTTGTGTTGATGACAGTAACAATAATAAGGAAAATCACGAGCTCCTTTATTTATTTTTCTATCGATTTTCTGCATTTGGTATTAATTCTATATGTATTTTTCCTGTCCTGAAGAAAAGGAGGCTCAGGGGAGGCCTTTTCACTCTCTACCTGAAAAGAGGTTTGACTGAAGTGGGGGTTGGTCTCTTGTCCCAGTTAACAAGTCACAGAATGAGAGGAAATGGAAGAATTAGGTTAGATATTTGGAACAATATCTTGAATGAAAGGTTGGTCGGACATTGGAACTGGCTTCCCAGGGAAGTGTTGGACTCACCATCCCTGGAAGTGTTCAAGAGCCCTGTGAATGTGGCACTTGGGGATGCAGTTTAGTGGTGAACACAGCAGTGCCAGGTGCATAGTTGGACTCAATGATCTTAGAGGTATTTTTCCACCTTAATAATTCTATACTTCTATGCTCCATGGATAAATTGCTCCTTCTGGCTGTGTTACTACATTGCCTCACAAAGTGCAGACCTAATTCTGACTGCATTACAAATGCATAATGATAATAATAACTGGGGAAAAATAATTTGAAATTATTTAGCATATCAAGTATAGTAGAGTGTATATTCACAAGAGATGCCATGTTTGGCATTTGTTGCTGTCCTTTCATGCCCAGCCCCACAACTTAAACAGGAGCATGGGAACTTCCCTCATGCATACCCATTTTATGGAACTGATGGTATTCCACAGCAAGTTCTCTGTGATCTGTAGGGAACATAAACACTGTTTTTGTAAGAAGCCCAGTATCTCCCATGGCTGAAGTAATCTCACCTGCAACAAGAGAAAGATATGTTCAAAATATTCCTTCCAAAACAGCATGAAAACTGCAAGGAATTCTAGTCAGTGGGTTGGAAACTCCTCCCTCTGCCATAGATGGCATTTAGTTCCTCTTGTACATGGGTCATGCAATGTTTTTCTGCAGTTATTGGGCTTTTACAGGGCCTCCAACTGCTGTTTATGACACCTTTTCAGAGTGCTTTGCACTGACCTTGCAAGACCTCAAAAGCTACCTGGTTATTTGTCAGATAGACTGATTAACCAGCATCCCCATTACTTACTCCCAGACCTGAATTGTGGTGTTTTGTTTTCTTTTTTTCTTTCCCCCAAAGACCACTCTGCCAGAATTTTCTCTAAAAATTCAGAACATTAACTACCCAGCATGGCATCTGTCCCTGTACAGAGTGTAATAAAATGCTTTGCTTTTCTCACTTCTTGCTTTGTGTACTCTCCTGTGCAATTCTTGGTGTATGATGAGTAATAGTGCACTGGAGGCATCTCAGGAAGAGAAGACCATTTGGGTATTTTTAATAGCTTCATCAGTTACCTAAAAACAAGAAGAAACTAAAAATACTTTAGCAACTGAATTTAAAATTAAAATGAAACCCCCCACAAATGTAATTTAAAATCTTTTACCATAAGTTTACAGTTCTCAATTTGTGTTCCAAGAAACACCAGTTGCTTATCTGTTACACGGTGCTTCTACATTCTCCATGCTTTTCCTCTGCTTCCACGGGTATTATGTAATTTTAAAAGACAGCTATAAAAATTAACTGGAAACCAAGAGCAGCAATCAAAAGTATGTTCTGTAATAGCTGATGTATTTTTTTAAGAGCGATACTGCAGAACAATCTCCTAGAATTGTACTCTAGAATAAGTACAGAAGTACTGGCAGTGTCTCCTTTACCGTAAGATGACTATAAACCATATGTATAAAGAAGATCAGGGTGAGACTGCAGAACAACATGGAAATTCACTTAATCTGGGAGGGTCTCCAGAACAGTGGATGACAAATTGTGACACCTTGATAAAAAGAATTCACTACATTAGACTAATTTTGTAATACTTTTATATTTGCTTTTACAGATGTCAAACAATTCAGTTATAAAGGACTGCAAGATAATGCCTTTACTTGTTGATTGTAATTCTTGGCTAGGAAAGAAACCACGTGCCCTGAAAAAGTGCCAGTTAGTGAAAAATGTAGGGGACCATCTGCTTAACAACACAGGGTTTTACAAGCATACTATGCTGGTACTCTGTTCTGTATTAGCACCCTAGCAGACTTAAAATTTAATCCAAGTTCTTCATCTATGCATGCAAACATCTTCATGACATTGAGCTCTGTCATTTTCAAACCATAGCTACACTCCAGAAGAATTGACCAATGGTCAATAAAAGGCAGCATGTGGTTCACATATCAGGAATGTGTAGGTAGTGATGGAAAGGATCTCAGCAAACTATGGATTAAAGATGTTATAACTCTGTCCATGACTTGAAGAAAAGAGCGCCCACTTCCCAGGACACATCTAAACTTGCAAAGTGAACCTATCAAGTTTTCCTTAATACCCAAGCTAGATCTTGATTTTGGCAAATGAGGACATTCCCTCATGCTTTCTCTCTCTCTCTCTCTCCACAAAATGCTCACCATTCCTAGAAGAACCTGAAGCCCTATTGCAAAGACGTTCATAACTCCCAACATTAATCTTTATATCCTTTTTTCCAAGTCTTTGTATTTTTGTTGCCTAGATAGAGATTTTGCAGCTCTTCAGAGGAAAAGGCTATGAGTTATATAAATTGTATATGGGTTGGGTTTTTTTCAGTAAGCGTAACTTATTTCCAGAGTTAATTTTCAGTTCTTCACCTGATGGAGAGACTGTTAATGCTCTTGTGTAGTGATAGCTGTTGTAACCTATTTATGTTTTTATGGCACATAGTGGCACCTGGGGACCATGTAAGAAGAAAAAAGGCATTTATTTCTTTGGAATGAAGTTTATTTGTTAGCTTTCCACACGCGGACATAAGGGACTCTTCTGCACTCTGAAACCACTGAAAAGCTAAATCAACAAAGAAAAAGATAAGAAGAGAGACTTCTGCTGTGTCTCACTGCTTCACGTTTGAGGTTCCCATGGCCACAAAAGTCAATTTCTCACCATAAAATTCAGACAGAATGATTAAATTTAGCATGATTTATAACAAGCACAGGGAGGAACATTCTAAACCAAGAACTTCAGACCAGTACTGAAAAAAATGCAGTTAAGTGCAGCAACAATTTTATTCTGTTTATTGTGTGCAGAACACCTTCCGGGTACTGTACTGTGGGGTTATAGGAGAAGGCGAGGGCACAGCATATATGCAAAGTGGTGACATTTGAGCACCAGCCTCTTGTCTTCATCTGCTTTTTCCCACCTTCCTACTTCTTGTCTTGTCTCCTTTGCTGATATGTCTCCATTTCTTCTCTCACTCCAGCTTTGGCCTGAAGTAGAGCGGCACAAAATACTGGAAGAAGAATTGTCCATGTGGCATTTCACAAACTGCCCACTGTCTGTGGGAAGTGGAGAGGGAGGTGCTGACCTCTGGTCCCTGGGATACACTAACAGGAGACATGGCAATGGCTCAGAGCTGTGGCAGGGCAGGTTCAGACTAGACATGAGGAGGCATTTCTTTAGCAAGAGGGGGATCAAACACTAGAACAGGCTTCCTTGAGAGGTGTTCAATGTCCCAAGACCACCAGTGTTCCAGGGACATTTGGACAATGTCCTTAATAGCAGGGTTTAACTTTTGGCTAGCCCTGAGAGGGTCAGGCAGTTGGACTAGATGGTCATTGTAGGTCCCTTGCAAATGAAATTGTCTATATTCAATTCTATTGTCTATTCTAATTCATCAACAGATTGTTTGGATGTGTTCAGGTCATTTTTCTACCAAGTCAAGGGAATAGGGTCGATGATTATTGTGTAAGTGCTACAGAGTATTTATGAATGAAGATTGCATAAATCAGATCAGAAAAATTCTCTTTTCGCTTACCTAAGGTGAGTAATTTTAATGAAAGTGAGACAAACATAATTTTCCCCCGTTATCAGTTCCACAGAAGGTGGATAATTGGTTTATTCTGGGCATATGCTGGGGATTTTAATAAAAATTCTCCCAAATAACTGTCTCAGGCGGCTGTTCAATTGCAAGAATTACTTACAATCATCCCCATTATTATTATTGTTATTACACCACCAGCAGTACCATCACAATTATCCATCAAAACATCTGATAGCTCAATTGTAGAAGATCCCAAAGGACATGCTGGAAAGAAAAATTCAATTTCCAATTATCCTGTTGAAGTTAAAATGCTGCCACTATGAGCAGGCCTGTTGTATAGTCATCTGAGAGACTGAACTCTTGTAAGAGAGACTGACAGATAAATGCTGGTTCAGCTCCTGAAGGAAGACTATTTTCCCAGAGAAATCTGCCATATTATTAAAATAAGAAAATGCTTTTTTTCTTCTTTTTTCTTTTATTATTTTGAAAAACTGTCTCTATTTTTAAAATAGCCATTTGAAACAAATGAACATAATGTTCTCCTATATCAAGCTTTAGGCATTATGTATAGCTTTAGAAGCATACATTTCTTTCTGTCTTCATCTTCTCATGAATACAGATCTGACAACATAAGCCTTCTTATCAATTTCATACTCTCAGCTTTTTGGTCCTTAGGAGAAACGTTTTCCAATTTACTCTTTAGTTTTACTGTTTAAATTTTCTCAAATAATTTGTGAGAGGACCAAAAAAGCCCTACCAAAAATGAGTGAGAGCAAACCTGAAAATTTACAGTCTGTGTTACTACTGCTTCCATTACATACAATTCCCTAGGGTTAGGCACTAACAATCCCAGCGAGAATTTACAAAGGACACTGCATATAATTAGACTCTGTGAGGTTTCAGAGAGAATCCAGAAATTGTTAAGCACAGCAAAATTGTGTTCCACAGCAGGAATTCTTGTAAATGTCAGAAATATTTTAAGATTACAATTATTCTATCACTGTTTCAAATATTTTAGCCTTACAGCACGAGTACTTCATTACCTCACTGGCCACCCTGCCATCATTCTCACACTACACTCCCAATCAGAGATTGTAATTTTCTCCACCATTTAGAGTTTACTCTGGGAATGCAAACACAAAAAAAAAATCCCCCTATTTGTTTTGTGGCAGCAAACGCTCTTGGATAATATGGTGTTGTAAAGAAAATAATTTCCCTTGGCACAAGTAGAGCTAACAGTGGTATCTCAGCAGGTGCCCATATCTGAGTGTGTCAAAACACCAATCACCTAATTCTGTACACTACTGCGAGTGGCAGCTAGAACATGCACTCAGTAGGACAAATGGGAAATAAAGCTGTAATCTGAAATAGGAACTTGAATGGGACTTTGAGCTGAAGGCGCTTGTGAGGGAGTATGCAAGTGATGTGTCACCCTGTCAATCACATACTCACAAGTTTCTCCAACAATTATACTGTTTGTTTAAACATCTACAGACAAGAGTTCATTCTGTGGTTATTGGACAAGCAACATCTATTCAGTGAAAGAAGCTTCTTGAACGGGCTGAGAAGGTGAAAACTGCAGCTATTTTTGGAGATCCACTCTCCAAGAACTGTGTAGGGCTTGCTGGTTTTGCAAGACCTGAGGCAACACAATTATTCTGCGTAACTCCAACAAGCTCCTGTCATCCAGGAACTCAAGCTGAGTTGCAAGAAGAGCATGTCATCACTCAAGTTAACCTCAATCAGAACTTTAGGACCTGAGTTGCCAATCAGCATATTCCATGAGCAAGCCCTGTGAGAAGCACAGCACCTTATGTGACTCAGCACCAGAAAACTGGCCGAATGGAGTACAGCCTTCTTCACTGAGAAGAAAATTTTTAAAACACTTCATGAAACAGGTTTGAGTCTTCCACAGGGAATGCCACCTCCCACAAAGACAGGTACACTTTCAAATGAAAACCCAGGCCTTCTAACAGGCAGCAGGACTTCCACTTTTTTTTTAATTATTATTATTATTTTTTCCCCCTAGAAAAGCTGGTAGTTTCAACAGCACCCAACACTTCCTCTGCTCTACTAATGATGTAATCAAAATGGTTAATCTGTTTTCTGCCTTGTCAGTAATATCATTGACCTTATGTTGGATTCCACAGTAAGGAGAGCTCAGATGAAGCAGAGAAGTCAGGTTTTCCCTTTCCTAGGAGTCAAGTATGCCCAGTGTGCTAGATGGACAGATAGAACTGTGGTGAGAAAAGGATAAAAAAATGCACTCTCTTTAACAATGTACAAAGAAATATACTTAGTATTTGTGAATGAAAAAAATAAAATCTTCCCTGTCTGCCTTGAGGTTAATGCAAATGTATAGATAAATCATTGTAATAAAGCTGCTAGAAATTTATAAAAACATATCTATTGGTTCCTTTATCCTTTTAGCTGCAAAGACTCATCTGGCAAGTCAATTTTTGATAATTACTAAAAGCCTGAGTTAATCAATATATGATGCTCAACAGCTTAACTGAGTCATTTCATCAGTGATTACAGGAACTTTCCATCCCTGATGTTCTTAGGACGTAAATTGCCAAGGATAACAGTGTTTAGCAACCTTCCCTTCCTTCCCACTTTCCAAGCCAACAGAACAGCGTTCCTATCACACACCAGCACTGTTCCAGCAGCCCTGCTCTCTTTGTTTGTCCTTAAATGCTTTTGCATGGTGTAATTGCAAGCAGGGTCTGACTTTAATAAACATGAAGTGAGAGGAACTGGAAGGCCACACAGAGCACTAGTGGCAGGCTGGTCATGGTGCTGCTGGAGGGACCACACAAGGAAAATCCGGATCCTTAAGAATCAAGCACATATCCAGTGCGAAATGCCTCATGAATACAGTTCACTGCCTAGTAATTCCTGAAAGAGGCTATATGCACGGCGTTTTTCTAGGAACATAACTGAGGTGCCTGTCCTATAACACGTCTCCTCCCATGTAAATTTACCTTAAACATTAACAAATCTTTCATTCTGGAATAGCTACTTTGTATCAACTGCTTGGAATATTGACTGAATCCTGCCTTGGAGCTCAGTTTAAGTATTTTTTAAACCAAATTATTTTTTCCAGCAGTTCTTGTTGTGTTTGTATTTTGGGATTTTGCACTGTATTATGGTGTTTAAAATACTCTGTGCAACTATAGTAGGATATAAACAACATTTTGAAGTTGAGTAGATATTTTTATAAGAACTGATTATATGTCCTTTTCACTTAGTAGCCACAATGTCAAATAAAGATGTGAGGACAACATTAAAGAGTGCTAGAGATGCCATAATAAATATAGTATATAAGGAAGCCTCAAAGCACTGCAAGGTAATGAATGCTTTCCTTGTAAGATAATATTTTTTGCACATTTTGTTTGCTGTTCCCATACTCTTACAGCTGTATAGCAATGCAGGGTGTGGAGTACTTTACTCATACGATGGTTGAGATTGATTTTCAGATTTAACTTCATTGATCATTCCTGTTAGTTGGACACAAGTGAATTGAACTTTTCTTCCTTTTCCTTTTGGATTTGCTTATACATGGTGATAAGAATAAGAAGTATAGAATGCTATTGATAAAAATCTATTTCTGATCCTGACCTCACAGAGGTGCTTTAATTGCTGAACTCCTGCTATGGTTACTGACAGAACACTTCAGATATGAAGCACTCTTTGTCAGGAAAAGCTGAAGTTATCAATCTTAGCCTCTTCCCAAAAATTACTTAACTTCTAGTATTACCTGGTAGAGTACTAAACTGTAATGATAAAACTCAAATGATGGATCTGTAAGATGCATTTCATTCATTTCATTCCTCATTTCACTTAAAATTGTGTATTTCTAGGTAGTCTTGAAGCATGAGAAAAATGACTATAACACATGGGTTAACTAATTGGCCTGGCAGCTCTTGGTTTAGAGCATCCTTATTGGGCCAACGGGGAATACAAGAAGGCTACTGAACTTGAAGCAAACCAATTATTGTCAGTTATAGTAAAGCTCCACTTCTTTTTTTCCCCTGAAGACTGCTACTATGGAGTTGAACACAGGAACAAAGAAGAGTTCAGATTTGGATTGTGTTTTCTGGAGGCCCTTAGTTATCGGGAACCTTCAGAGGAGCTGAGATTCTGTCCTAGTTCAGCAGGTGGAACCAGTTGTCACTGTGTGGAGGTGATCAAAGCTGTGTATTCTACCCCCTCTATTCATTCCCAAGGTCAATGGCCCATTTGCAACAGCTTCCCAGGGAGTCGTTAGCACCTCCACTCCCAGCCTGAGGAGGCATAGCTGCTAATGGGCCATCAACAGTCCAAAAATAGCCCATGACTCACAGAGTTAATCACCCATTGTGTGAGACCCCGCCCCAGGGGAGGGACTGAGTGCTCCCTGAGGGTACAAAAGGGATGGGTAAGAAGACCTTGGGAACATCTCGTCGGACCCAGAGGAGCAGCAGGACCTCGACAGGAAGAGACCACCACTCTTGACCAGATTACAGCCATCACCTGCACCAACAGGTTTTTTCACTTCCTTTTGCTTTGGACTTGGGGGAACCATGTGGGTCTCAGCACAAGGGCTAACAAACCCCTTTGGGTTTGTACCCCAAGGCACTGGGTTATACAGATGGGTTTTGGGAGTTGAAAGCAATTTCCCTTTGTGTCAGTGTATTTACTGTATTATTATTATTAAATTGTGGCTCTGACTTATAATCTTTCTCGTGTTGAGCTCATTTCTCCTGCTGGTTTACCTCTAAACCAGCACAGATTCTTATTACTTGTGTGTCCAGTGTAAAGCCATTGTGAACTTTAGTTTCAGGGAGTTTAAATTTGTACTTCCTGTGTAGACTAGGGAGCAGTGAAACATGAAAGGGAGAACATGAATTGAAGCAAATGTAGTCAATTGTTCCATGCTTAGAAATTTCTTGCAGTTGAAGAAACACGTGATAATGCTTTTCTAGCTTTATCTAGTTTATCTTGTTTTAGCTAGTTATTTATTTTTCCACCTTCCAGCATCAAGAGAATTTTTACTGAAATTTTTTGTTATTATTTAAAAGCAGTAGTATACATTTAAAATAGCTGAGTGCTGGGGGATGTGTGCATGACAGCCTATTACAGTATATAGTTACCGCATACTGTTGTGTCATTTACAGATTTGTGAAGCATAAGGTTGCATATTAAGTTTGTCTCTGACAGCAACAAGTACTATTTTTCTAAGAATCTCATGTTTCCAATATAAGTACCTTTTTAAATTATAACTGTTGTTGCCAGTTTTCAAGGCGTACTAAAATTTTCTGGTTAGGAGTTGGATTCTGGCTATCTGTTACCTGTAGAAGACAATATGATACATGGGTCTGGGTCTTTTATGGCATGACTTAATGTGCTTCCTATATTGTCTGTTATGCAGACAGATTACATATTAGATGAAAGTTTCAAATAGTTGTTGGCAATTAGCTCAGGAAGCAAGGAAAGCTTTTCACTTAAAAATACAAGGGCT
>VWZD01000520.1:10017-41313 GCA_013396695.1 Sakesphorus luctuosus | reverse complement strand
CAAACCAAACCAACCAACCAACCAACAAACAAACAAAACAACCAAAAAACCAACCAAAAAAACCCCAAACCCAAACCACACCAAACAACCCAGGCCTTATGTACATTTTTTCTTGAAGGTGGGTGTACTCTCAATATAACTATCACTCTAGGTTGTAGGATTTTTTGTTGTTAATTGAAGCCATTTAAAGATTTTCCTCTGTCACCTCTGAAAAGCCAAATGAAGGGAAGAGAATCTCTTGACTGGTCTTGAATTTCTTGACTTTCGGGACCAATTCAGAACTGCTGAAAAAATTGGGATGCTGATGTGAGGAATTTTATTCCAAATAATAGTTCTAAAAAAAAACCAACCCAGAAACAAAAACACAAACAAAGAGGAAGTCATGGAAACACTTGTTCACACATCAGATGAAAATGAAATTCCGCAAGAAGAAGTGCAAATCAAAATTAAGAACTAATACCTATACAAAAGAATGGATGAGGATTTAATTTTTGGAGTGGTGATTTCAGTAGCCACTGACTAGGGAATTTCCCCAAGGTACTGAAACATTTAAGACATACCTGTTTGACTATTCCAGAATTAGAAAATCAACTGATCTTAGGGCAAAAAGTCTACATGATAGCGTTGCACTGATCAGCAATAAAATGACATCTAGAAGCTTAAACGACAGACTTCTATAATATATTTTGAGTTCACAGCACCCATTAAATCTGGCATGTCTGATTTGGAAACCAATGCCAACTTCAGTAACATAGAGTAATTACAAATTATTACTTCTGAAGGAACATTAAAAATATCAAAGCAATTAAAGGAGGCAAGAAATAAACAAACAGTACAGAAAAGCAGCCATTCTTATCTACTTATTATGTAGGCATTCAGGGAATACCTGCTATTCTTAATTACACACTGATTTTTCTTTCTAATTATATTTTGCAATACATTTTGATTTTAGGGGAAAGCAGAGATGAATTGAAAGGAAACAAATATGCAACAGCATGTTGTTGAACTATAAATGAAGTCTTTTTAACAGGAATTTCTTGAAGAGGCACTTATATAAACTCCGAAGCCCTTACTGGATAAATTAATACAGAGACAAAACCTAGTGCCAGAATGGCCAGGCAGCAGGATTATAGTCCCATCCCTTCAACACGTTTAGTTTGAGACCACTGAAAAAAGGATGGAGACTTAATTGATTAAATACATGAGAAACTATGTAAATCTTTAATAAAGAATATTTTACACAAAGTTCTATGTCTCATATTTCATATACTTTTGAAAAATTCATTATGTTTCCATTTCACAATGAAATCAGCAATGATTGATTAGATCAGTCAGATGCAACACTGAGGAAAAAAACACAGAAGACATGAAGCAATAGTGCATGCGTAGACAAAGAGTTCAGCAAGATTTGGTCAGTGAATGTTTTAATGTAGGCCTGGAAGACAGCTTCATCCTGTAGGCTGGTTTGCTTCTCTATAGTTTTGCTCTAGTTAAACAGTGGAATGGAATGAAGGCACCTGAGAAAAGTAAAGTATGAAAAATAATGAACAGGAGGTGGATTAATTTTGAGTTGCTGCCTCCCTTTCCTGGTAATACAAGGGAGCATCTTATGGTTTTTAACTGTAGCAAACTGATAAATTATATCAAAAGAACTCTTTCATTTACCATGCTGACAAGCCGTGAAAATAATTGTCCAAGATGTTATCAAAGACCAGAGCACACCAAGATTAAAAAACTCTAAACCATTATATGTTTGGTATATTTTGGCAAACCTCATGTACTATATACACCGTACAATGCTTTCCTTTCCTCAGACATTCACTTAAGTTGCCCTAAAAGGACCAAGAAAAGGATGTTCAAATAGGCATCTAGTACCAAATTTTGTTGTATCTCCTGGATTTTTCATGAGCTCTGCTTCTGAATACAGAATTTCTTTGTAACAGGCTGGAGTTAACATTTGCTTCCAAATAAAACCATTGCAGAATTTGTTAAAACTTGTATATCTTCTCTGAGTCTTCTCATACTGTGTTGCCTGCCATTTAAACAGCATTTATTGCAGAAGGATATGCATACTTAAGTAATGCTTCATTTTGAACTCACTGACAAAATGTTTCCTTCCTCTATCATAGGCTGAAAATAAGACTTCTTTGAAATAGGGATTAAACAGCATTTTAATCTTCCTATGGAAGTCAGTTGTGTGCAGAGAGGCAGTAATGCAGTAATAGAAATTTCAATACAGGTCTGAATTTTAATACATTCCTAGAGAGAATTAAAATAAAGGTGTCAAATAGAGAATAAAAGATTTATGGGAGTATTCTCTGGAAGAATAATGTAAAACGGAGTGGGACACACACACATACACACACACACACACACACACACACACACACACAGAGGAAGACTAAAACAACTTGTAATTTCTGAATATTTGGAAATTAGGAATTTGAAAGATTGTCTTCTTCCCTGGAAAGTTTGAAGAAATTAGGTGATTTCTTTAGAGCAGCAAAATTCATATGACCTCTTTCCCCATATATTTGGTCGACTGTCATGTGTACATTCCATTCTCAAACTTTGTCCCACATTTGCTGACACCAGGGCAGATATCTCAGTGCCTACAGGTCCCACTCCTGCTCTTCTACTTTCCACCATTAAATAATATCCTCAGTTAAGTAATGCCCTCCAACTACCAGCTGTGAAGCATGATGAAAGTGTCAATATTGGCTTCAAGTTGTACATGTCCTGGATGATCAGCACTACTTCACCCTGCCACTTTTGTGCAGATAATGTGAATTTTTCTACTCCACAAAGCCACTCATTTTCTTGAGATCTTTTGAAGGTTTTTGTCTAATATCAATTAGAAAAAAATATCAAAATTATAAATTATCTAATATGAATGTCTTGGACAGTTAAATTTCCATAGCAACAATTTTCAGAGACCTTAAAGACCAAAGTAAACATACCTGCTTTGTCTCTATAGAAAATTAGCCTGGAACATGAAAGTAAGAGTTAAAGGATTGCAAATTATCAGGATTGAATTATAAGGTGTTTTGGGGATCCCAATTCTCAGTAGCCTCATGCTATTTATGATACAATTGTTTCTTTATGTGAGTTTCCTCTCAGACCTCTGATTAGTGCACATAATTTTCTGCACTTTTTCAGATTATTTTTGGTCTTTTGTGGGTGCAAATAATTTGACTGGATATTACTTTCTAGATGTTATTTGGTATAATGTCTTTAATATTCCACTCCATCTGCTGAAATTACCCTCTCTTCTCTCATTAATGCTTAAAAGCACATTCACCCCTTCCTGTGAATGAGATTGCAGGAACAGATATGTGCTTTAGAATGTAGTAATCCTTGGTCTTGATAGGAAACCCATCACTAGTATAGTTCTAGGTACGCTAAGGCAAACGTTTTTATATATAGAGAGAGCAAACTAACCTCAGCTGCTTGCAGAGCCACTAGATCAGACCCATAATAAAGTAAAAATTAACAGAGACTAGAGTTTTAAATATACTTGTTTTGCCTGTTTACTTTTGCCCAGAGACTGAATTTCCTTGGGAATCACTGTTGACTTCTTCAGTAAATTTTGACTTCAGTGTTTACTTCAGTTCTCAAGACTAGAAAAATAATAAGAAAGATCCATCAAGACTGGAAATGCTAACCTGCAAACAACATTAATTTGTAAGCATAGGTTTCACTGTTCAAAACTACTGTCCATATAGCAATTATTATTTTAATTGGTACACAATGATGGGTGAGACAAAGATTACAAAGCAGAACTACCACACACCAGCTGCTAACAATACAGAAGCAGCCCAGAATTAGTGTTGTTTCATATCTAGTGAAAAGCAAAGAATGACTTCTTAAAGATTTTTCAGCCACCATTTTTGCTCTTACATTCGTCATCTTCTCTCAGCCCTGTATATTATGCTATATTAGAATAATCCAGGGTAGTCAGAAGCTAGTTTTCCTAAAAGGTTTATTTTTATTTCTGTAGTGGTTTTTTTTAACAGAACTTCAAGCAATGATCACTCACCAAAGTGTGAACAAGAAGTTAATTTTACACATCTGAAACTGAACTTGCTATCAAAATCTTTCTGGGATAGCCAAAGCCTTGTAAAGGATGTCAGTTGGACTTGATGAGAATGAGATCGTGCCCCAGGGCCTAAAAGACAGAGCTGGCCACTTATGTCCAACAATACTCTGACTCATAGCTGCGCTGGCTGAAGCAGATCAAAGACACAAGGACTAAATAGGGGGGTTTGCCTGTTTGTACCTAAGGGTGACCTGGGCAGAAGCTGTTAGCAATAAAGACCAAGTGGGCTTGATTATCAGTCTCAAATACTTCTATGTAAAATGCACACTCTCATGACAGCTCAGGGAACACAGTACTTTGATAGCTGTGCAATGGCAATGTGTGATGCCACAATTCTCTTTCCAGGTGTGATGATTCTATCTCCTCCTGTAGATGAAATCTGGTGAAAAGGAGAGCTGCTAAATTAGAAAGGACTGTGTAAAGATAGGGTTCTTTATTTACAATAGAAATCCTGTTTTAACAACTACCAGTTTTAAATAACCCTGTAATAATATGTATACTTGTACATTCATGTTCCCATGTTTTTCTTCCTACCAAATTAGACTCTAAATTTATTAATATTGTGATCTCTGTGTGTCTTACTGGGAATTTGGCTTTTAGCCTATGCTCTTGTTACCCTCAGACCTAGAGGTCCCAATGCATAGGCACCTTTTGATCTACTTTCCACAAACTTCTTTCAGTTTTGCCTTTCTCTGAGTGTACATGTAGGTCTTAATGCCATGCAAAAGCCATATGTGTAACTCATGGGTTAATTTAGTTGCACTATGTGCAGAAGAGTAGGAGAAAAATGTATCACTGTCATGAGCAGCACAGATTATCGTCTCTTATTTAAAAAGATTATGGCAGAACAGAAGGAAATCCACCCCTGTAAATATCACTGCTGAAGCAGTCAACAAAGTTCATGTAGGCAAGACTTGGGCTAGCAACAGTCCTAGCTGGCCAGATGAGGACCAGGACAAGTGTGCATAAAACAGAGTTTAGTACTGAAGTGCTCTTTTCTAGGTAATTTTAAAAGGTAGGTCTGGGCAGGAAAAAATCCTGTCTTTATGTTTTTGATAAAGTATATAACACAACTGTTCTACAGAAATTTCCTGAGGACTTTTTACTCCATTTACTGCTCCAACTATTGAGTTTTATTAGGTTAGTGGGTGTCTGGTGTTTTAATGTACTCTTTGTTCAGAATTGGGCAATCTAGTTAAGTATTCATTATTTTCACTGAAAATATTTGCTATTCATCTTCTATGGGGGGTAAAAAGAAGTTCTTAATGCACACTCAGGAAACCACAGAAACAATTGCATTCCTTACATTTGATAAAATAAAATTGATACTACTATTTGTAGCACCCTTCTTGAAAGATTCCAGATCACTTAAAAGGAAAAGGTCTCCCTTAGTCAATGTTCTTATTGCAATGTAAGCCTTCTTCTCTCCCTGTTCCAGGGCAATTTCAGAGAGTCTGGCTCAGGGACACAGTTTATGCTTCCTGGATTTTACTTAAATTCAGCCAATGAAGTTCTCATTTTGTAGCATGAACACTGATAAAGCCACCTTTATGAGAAAAATACTCTGCCCAAGTGAAAATGATGTTTTTTCACAGTTGACAGGGACTGAATTAGAGCAGTGAAGCCTAGTGAAGCACCTCAACCCAGGACCCATGCAAAAATGCAGGTCATATTCTCTAAACCCCTGCATAATGCTTTGCATCATTGTATCACAGTCCCTGAGCTCACATGAACCTGTCCAAACACAGATTCACAGAGAGTAAATTTGTTGTATTTGTTGCCCTACTTACTGTCCTCACCATTACAGTTCAAAAGAGCAAAGATCTGAGCTATCAGTTCCTGTTCAAACTTCCTGGTAAAGACATTCTGCAGGTCCCAAAGGGCAAATCCAGAATCTGACTTTATTTTGGTGGTTACGGGTCTTTCTATTTCATCATATCAGAGAAGAAGCACAATATCTAGAGGAGATATATGGATTCAGAACTACTGTCTCGGTTTGTGCTAAAGGATAATGTTAGATACTCACAGAAAAAGGGAAGCAACTAATTAAATAATGAATTTTATAAACAGGAGAGAGTATACTATCAGCACATGTAGTTTCAGAATGTTAGTAATCAGCCCAACTCTGCAAAAGGAAGACCTTCAAATCTGTCAGACAGCTGCCCCTGAACAGCTTATAAGTGCCTTGCAGTTACAGGCAATCACTCATAGCATAGCCCCGATCATTATCTCAAATACTTGAGAAATTATAGCGTAATTAAAACAGTGAAAAATCCCATTACTCATTTCACTGACTCCCACTTACCTAGTTCTTCCCTCTACCTCTGAACTTTAGGCCTGCATGTTAAATTTCCCTTTCTGTGGTTAAGATTTATCCTGTTGGATTTTGTTATTGGTTTGGTTTCATCATTTTTCATAGGCTAGTAACACTCTTTCTAAACTGACAAAACTGTCTAAAACTGCCTAAACTGCCTCCTTTGGAGGCAGCCGTCTTGCCTGCTGCTAACTGAAAATTTTTGGTAGCTAGTAATTAATTCTGTTTTCCAGCAATTAAATGGATGATGCTCTATTCCCAACTGTAAAACCATTTTAGTCTAGAAAACAAAGAACAAAATATATGACACCAAGCAGCTGAATTTATCCAGAATTGAGAAACACTATAAACTCCTAATCGTGCAGATGCTGTGCTTCTAAAAACAGAATAATATTGCTGCATCATCTTTGTCTACCTTTGGACTGCTTGCTGAATTTTTTACTTTTTCAATTGCACAAAAAAGCAGAATTTTCCTAAGCACAGATACAGTGGGTTTTACACAAAGTATTTGTCAACTGTTCTCTTACACCCCAAAAGAAACAGGAATTTCTCCATAGATTGCTGTCATTTCAGTGTTTCTCCAGAGCCCTAATTATATCTTCTAACAAATCTGGGATTAGAAGCCTAATGCTAGAGTGAAAATGTTTATTCATGGGATGTAAAATGTTGAATGTGAACAAGTTAATAATTTGAGTTAAGATATATTACAAAAATATGCGTTTTTTTGAGTGGTGGTTGGACTGGGAAGAGAAAAGGTAATTTTGCCTCAGAAGGCTATGTAAGATGAATTCTCAGTTTACTACACCCTATAAGAAAACTGTCTTTAGTACTGCATGTTAATTTAACAACAATGAGATCATTGGCTCGGTCTGATCTGTGACAGAGCTACATCACCACCTGTAGTGTTAGTACTTGTAGCACCAGCAACATCCTTAATCCAGACTGCTGGCCAAAAAAGCAAATAACACAAGTAAGAAGAGCATGCCTAGCAGTATCTTAATTATATTTTTCTAATACAGAGCCAAATCATCATATGCAAGGTCTTACGGTCATTGTTTCTGCTGAGCACTGTAATTCAATGAGAACAACCACAGCAAGCAGTACTGAGCCAAATCCTTCCGTCTGTAGGCCAGCAGAGTCCTCACTGAAATTTTCTCTTTCAGAACTATGTAAATCCTTTGTAACAAGGAGGAAAAAACAAAAAAATTAGTAATAATAGCAATGGGCATAAAGGGGAATTGGAGGAAAAGAAGACATACCAGGAATTTATTTTGTGCTTCTGACACTAGCATTTGCCAGTAAGCCAGTGAAATAAAATCCCAAGTGCTGATATAAGCAATGAAATTTGCTGCTGTTAACACTGTAATTCTTTAATAGATATGATGTATTTAATATTCTAAAGTTAAATGTTTTACACAACCATCTTATGGTTGACTGAATTGTTTTATCTCTGGAACAACCATTATGTTAATATATAAATCTATGGATATTAATGGTTCACATAATAAATGTTCCAGTGTGATATACAAGGTGAACATGAATTCACCCTGATCTTCACCAGGACTCTTGCTGCAGGCTTAGCTGATGCCATTTAGATCTGAGTGCAGAATAGGAAAGAAAGAGACCATGTGATGAAATATGTCCAAACTTCCTGAATTTAAACACCAGAATTTTTAATATTTCCAGGATGAGGTTTTAAGTTGAAGTTTCTGTGTATTTTTAATGTAGTATAAAACCTCAGAAATTCAATTTACCAGTTCTATTCTGAAAGTATATTAATTTTGTTTTGGAATGTTATTCACAGCTGATATTGATGTGAACTTTAACAAATTATTAACATAAAGGCCTTGCATATCTGAAAGCTTGCTTTTTTCCCCTCAGTGATATCAGTTGCTCAAATAAAAAGATTTTATTTTCTATGGGAAACCCCCTCACAAATAATCACTAATTATTAATGTAATTAGAGTAAACTGAAACACAGCAGTGCATTCTAAAGAAATAATTTAGACCACAACAAACTAATATGCAGTTTTTCAAGAGGCATCTCAGAAGCACTTCTGACATTTTTAGACTGGATTTGTGTGCATTTTAGAAAGACTTCAGTGATAGAAAAAAAAGAATGGGACACCAACTACTACGTAATTTTCAAACTTTGCATGTTTGCTGCTACCAAAGACTGCATTGTAGGTATTACTGGTTTTCCTGAAAAGCTGCAAGTAATGTTCTATTACTGAAGCTGAGTACCACATCTTCAGCGCTGTAAACCACAGAGGTCTGGAAAAGACAAGAGAATCTGGCTGGAAATACTTTCCTAAATCTCTGTTATGTATAACTATGCTTTTAAAGACCAACTCTCTTCTCATTCTTCTGTTACATTTATATAATTCCTTTGTCTGCAAGCATAGCCAGGCATATAGATGCATATAAGAGACCCTTTGAGTTTACTGTGTGCTGACTACTCCTTGCTTTGTCCTTTGTAACCACGACCTTTTCACCACTCAGGTAAAGTCAATCATGAGTTCCTGATCACCCTCTTTCTGTACCAGGGAACAATATATTGAATGTTTGTTGGGGGGTTAAAACATTGATAATGCAGCTCTGAGCAAGAGAAGCAGGCAAGATTAATTGAAGAATTGTTGATGCATTTTATTCCTGGTTTTCTGTTAGTAAAGCCTTTAAGCTGGAAGTTGTTAAACTTGGAAGAATGGATTAATGTGGCTTAATATTCAAGACCAGCAAATGAAAATTATGCAAGCCTGTCAAGTTTCAATTGATGTTCTGCAATGTTAAGGTTGAGCTGGTGTTCTAGCAGGGATATACTTCAGCTTATAAAGACTGTGTCATGCATTATAAAAAGTAGTGTTTCTTGTATAAACTCCTCTTCTTACTCTGCTGTGGACACTTTCTATTATATCACATTAGTTGGACTCCAAATTTTAGGGCAAGTGCAGGATAGAAATTCTGCCATATGATGAGACCTCAATAACCCAGGCCATTTCATTTTCCTTTTTAGTTAAAATTGAACGAATGCCTTTCTATCCTGCAAGAATGAAATGACCTGTTTAAATTGTTTTAAAGAACTGGGCTGTGAAATTTTAAAATATTTTGAGTATTAGAAAAGCAATAAAGAAGTGCCAGCTATTTACATGTATGCTGATGATATTACTGCTTTGTATTGTTGCCTGAAAAGACTGCTGAGAAATAGACTGCCAGCCAATTTAGTAGGAGATAAGATAAGGGAGCAGACGCTTTAATGAGCACCCAGGCTCCACTAAGAATACATATCCACGCTCATGTTCTGAGCACTGGTTTCATGGGTTTTATAATAATGCCCATGCAATCCCCACTCACCTATCCCTCAGTTCTGCTCCATTACCCCTCCAGCACACCGTGCCAGGAATTGATCTGGGGGAGTTTTGGGACCCCTCTTTCATCATCTTCATCTTCCTCATATCACATGGGGTTCTTGGCGGTTTTCCAGCATTATAATCTTCTAGGTCACTCTGACTATGTTTATGTCTCCTGGTGCAGGCCTTAAGGTGTTTTTCATCAATTCTGCCTTGAAAAGAAGACTAAACAGATAATGGAATTTTGAGGAGTTGGGATGGGATGGGGCTGGTATGTATCAACATTGACTTACTGATGTTACTTTTACTGGTACATTAAAATCTACATTTATTATAACTACTTCAAAAATCTATAAAAATTAAAAAAAATCAAGAATAAAAAATCCTCTGAGGCATCAGTATTGATTTGAATATTCAATGTCTCAAATAATCAAAGTGTGCATTCAAGATTGAGAGATTTTGACTGCACACTATCTAGGACTAAATAATTTATGAAGTATGCCCCTTTTACGTACTGAAGTACTTCTATATTCAGGTTAACTAGACTACTAAATAGGTTTTAAGTGCTAATGAGCAAGGGATTAGTTCTTTGACAGGGCTTATATAGTTCTATAAATAACTAGAAATAATGTTATATAATTTCTAAAGCAACTCTTTCAAATTATGACCACTGATTACATTTATTTTATGAACTCCTGGAAAAATCTAAGCCTTAAGGTACTTCAGTAGCATATGGTTTATTTAATGATATTGATGTTGACTGGACTGTAAATTTTCTATGCAGGACTGCATTTAAATGGAGAGTTCTTCATTACTGTTTTCATTATTGATCCATTGCCATAGGGAAAAAAAGCCAGAGAACATTGTATGAGGCCCTACAAAGGGATATTGTTGCAACATCACCACTCACCACTTTGCAAAGTGGTGTCTTGAATATCATTCTGCAGTAAATGTGGTTGGTTTGGAAGTTCAGTCAGTTTATAATCTTGACTTGCTTGACTGTCTCCTCTGTTATTTTACCTCATGTTTAAGTGGCTGCAGTTCTTTCCTGAAAGTTCTTTTTATAGTGCTTTGGAACTCAGTGTTCGCTTTCCTGTAATATGACAATTCTGTGTTTCTGAGGTCAAGAGAAATATAGCTGAAATACCCAGTCGCTATGTAAGGAGCAAAAGGCAAAGAAGGTGAGGATTTGGCTGGCATATATCATGATAATACAATTTTTCTCATCATCCCCCTGAAGAAGATTTTTTTTAAGAAAATGACACCTTTGCCTGCAAAAAGAAAATAAATAGATGTGCCTAAATTAAAACAAACAACCAACAACAACAACAACAACAAAAGCAAAAAAGCAAAATCTGGAGATGGCATCTGTATACCTGTCTCCCAAAAGCATTTTTTCAAAATGTTTAAATCTTCTCCCTATTATTATCTGTGACAGCTGCCAAGATTCTCTTTCCAGGCTGAATTTCACTTTGCAGTGTAATTCACACTGGTGCTCTGAACTAAAGTAGAAGTCTGAATAAATTTCCATGGCTTCCTCCCACACACAGATTTGAGTAACGTGCAGATACATGTTGAGACTTATGTTTTCTTCACAGTGATTCTCATCTCCAGTAGCAACATACAATTTTGATTACTTGGAATTGAAATTTACTGAGATACTTAAACACTGTTTTTTTAATATACAGCTTAAATTTAAGGTAAAAAAATAATTTAAGAGATATAATTTGTAAGAGTGTTAAACACTGCTTATCAGGATTCATTTTGAGAAGTCTGATAAGTATTTTGTGTTATTTACTGTATCTTCAAAACAGAATGCTTTCATGATTTGCAAACCCATCATTTTTCATTTAGATTATATACAATGAGTCTAATGCTCATCCAGGTGTAAATCAGGAGTCACCCTGCAGGTTGGACTGTTTCAGTAGTTCTACATGTCTTTTTCTTTTTTTTTTTTTTTTTTTCTCAGCACCCAGGCAAACTTTTACTCTTTGGGAGATGTGCAGCTTGGACCTATAACAAACCTGCAGCATAGAGAAGCAGTGCTGAGAAGAAGGGAAGGAGGCATGTAGAAAAAAATTGGTTTTGTTCCTTTGAACTGCATTTATGAACTTGTATTTTGAAACAGAAGCTCTTAGGTATTGGCATTGCTTTGCCATCTACCTCGTTTAAAGTCTTGTGCGTAGCAGTCAACTCAGTATACCCAACCCTCTCCTTCTAGTTTTCTCATCTACATGTCAGAAAAGGAATCAGTATTTAAAAAAGGGCCAGAAACACAAATCTGATGTTCCTGCTACACTAGCATTTCTACATTGACTTCTCTGTAAATACAAATTCACTGAATAAAAAGCATGTCACAGTGACCTGTTTTCAAATTTTACTTTTTTGCATCTTGAATAAACACACCCAAATTGCACAAACCTAAGGAGAATATCCTCAGAAAGATAAATATTTAATTCATGTTTATTTTATTTTCTCTGTGACATATTGCCATTTAACCTAAAGTGATTTGTTTACAGTCAGAAGACAGAAATGGAATATCTGGAGTCGAAAATGGAGAATGCTTTGTGGTAATGCAATGGCACCATATTAAAATGGCATACTTAGTTTGGACCATGATTTAAATTGTTTTGGCGTGAAAATGTTTCTGGGTATATAAAGGCTTGGGCACATGTGACAATTTAGATTTTTATTTTTCTTAGAAGAAATGCACTGTACAGCCTGCTAATTACTACACTAATATCACCATTACATCTAGTAAAGTCTTACTCATTCACTTTTTTAATGAAGGTGGTTAAAAAGTAAGCCAGCTACTTGGCATATTTCTTTCCCTTGTAATACAAGAGCTGGTGAAAATCTTATGTTACTCATAATGTGAGAAAAACTGGTTAAAGAAGTTTCCTTTGTCCTACAAATCCATGTATCAGTTCCTCAGATACCATAGAAAGAAACCATGGTGCTGATTTATCCAGATGATGATCCCACCCTTTAAGTTATCATGGGGCTTCAGTGAATTCTTTCTATGTCTTTAACTACTCAAATATTGATGAACGAGTTTTTAATGAAAAAGAAATATACAAGAGTGATTAAAACACAACTTTGATGTTCTCATAACTGGAAGTTCCTCAGACTAGGAGGAACAAATGTAGGCTGTGATATGAATAACTAAGAAATCACTTCATAGGTTCCTCGTAATAGTAGCAAATATAGATACATGTGCCTTACAATATTTCAAGACCAACTCTGCAGAGAAATTTTTTCCTTTGACTATTGTCAAATTTATATTAGATTCATAGAATAGTTTAGATTGGAAGAGACCTCCAAAGGTTAGATAGTCCAACCTCCCTGCAAGGAACAGAGACATCTTCAATTAATTTACTTTACTCAGAGCCCTGTCTGACCTGATCTTGAACATTTCCAGGAATGGAGCATCAACAACATTCATGGGTAACCAGTTCCAAGATTTCACAACTGTGGCTATATAAAATTTCTCCCTTGTATCTAGTCTGAATATCACCTCTCAATTTAAAACCATTATCCCTTGTCCTGTCGCTATAGACCTTACTAAAAGTGTTTCTCCTCCTCTTTAGGTGCTGGAAGGCTGATGAGGTCTCCCTGAAGCCACCTCCTCACTGGGTTGAACAACCCAAACTCTCTTAGTCTGCCTTCATAGGAGAGGTGCTCCGTCCCTCCACATTTTTTTGTGGCACTCATGCAGACCCCTTTGCTCCCTCCCAATAGGTTCATGACTTTCATGTACTCAGGACTCCAAATCTGGGCCGAGTGCTCCAGACTGGATTTAGTGCATCCAGGACAGGGTTTCTAAGGACATTCACATGTCATCCCTTCACTGCTCTCTCCCCAAATGTACAACAATGAGATCACATTTATTAGTAAATTTATTAGTAGCACTTTAGCTAGTACAGCTCTTTGACCACCAATAAGAAGTGCCAGTCACAGAGCCTGGATGAAATTTTTACCTACACAGATGCAAAATACCTGGACCTCAAAGAAATACAAGTTAACATATTTGTATTTACACAAAAACTATGTATGGGTTTTCCAAGTGTTGTCTAAACTGCCTTCCGTATTCTTGAAGCACAAAAATAAAAGAATTTATTAATAACCCTGAGAAGAGGATTTCTCAGGCACACTAATTTTGTGTGACTTTTCCCACTCACAGAAGCTAGAAGCTTGCTTACTTACTGGCTTCATTAGGAACCTAGGCAGACTTTCTTATCAGAATAGAAGTTACTTTGGATCCATTGAAAAAAATCATAATCAGTCATGATATACAACTGTGCTGACTACACAGGACCTTGTGGGATGTGTCTGGGAATGAGAAAAAAATAAATTTTTCAGCCTTAGGAGTGCTCTGATGAGACAAAATCCTTCTCTCTAAATTGGAGAGATGGATTTGATGGTCGAACAGTTAAGTGGATAAGAAACTGGTTGTACAGTCACATCTAGAGGTCAACAGCTCAGAGTCCGGATGAACATCAGTGACAAGTGCTGTACCCTAGGGGTCTGTTATGGGACCCATGTTATTTAATATCTTCATTAATAGCATAGACAAAGGCACCAAGTATACCCTCATAAAAGGGTGATCCCATGGTGTAAAGGAGAGAACTCTGGACTCTGAATCCCAAGGACCTGACCTCGAGTCTCAGTGGGGACTGTCTCCTGGCAGTTAAATGCCTCCTTGCCATCCCATCCCGTCAGATCTCGGATGCTCAGCAGGGTCAGCCCCAGTCAGTACCGGGTGCTGTGACAGTCCCGAGGACTTCCCTGTCACTGTCCAAGCTCGCTCGGCCATGGCAAATGGACCTTAGGACTTAAACGGTGGGGCCAGTTCTGCACACGCTGTGCCTCACCTGAAAAATCCACTGCACAGGCTGGAAGGGCACACCCATATGGGGAGAGCCCTTCCCAAAACCTTGTTCGCAAAGTCTGGCCATACATACATCACCCTCATAAAATTTCAGCAGATTTGTTGCCTCTTCAAGTCACTCCCACATTGTGAGGAAGCAATGAAGGAGAATGAAACATTTAAACACACAACTGAACCCCTCATTCTTTATATTGTGCTCTTATTCATTGTTGAAAGTCCGATGTAACTTCAGGGTTTTTTTCCTTTTTTCCTGTTTTCCTTTTAAAACCAAACAATGTTACACAGTTTCTCCAGCCCTCCATCTTCAGGTGGAGGAGAAGGAAATAATTTCTCCTTATTCCATTTAATCCCTTGTGCAAAAGAGTGTTTCTGGAGGTGGCCCATAAGTTTTAAAAATTCACTTTCCTGGTTGACAGGAAAAGAAAAATTTGATCAAACTCAGCTGAAGTGTTAGAAACATACTTTTATGTCGGCATTCAAGAATACTGTGTTCTCTTTAACAATGCCCTCTGTCAAGTAGAATTCACAGGTGGTAAATAAGTATCTTCATTGTCATGCAGTGGACATTCCAGCTGGCTTTTACATCTACCACATTATCATAGAATTATGGAGTAGAATCATAGACTGATCATTTAGTTCCAACCACCCTTCAGTGGACAGGAACACCTCCCTCTACCCCAGACAGCTCAAAGTCCCATCTAGCCTGACTTTGAACACTTCCTTGGATGGGGCATCCACAGTTTCTCTGGCCAACTGGTTTCAGTGTCTTGCCATCACAGTAAATAATTTCTTCCTAAATTTAACCCAAATTTTTGCTCTTTCAGTCTGTACCCATTACAGTTCCTGATGAAAAGTCACTCTCTGGCTTCCCTGTAGGCCCCCTTCAGACTAGAAGGTTGCAATGAGGTCTCCTTGGAGCCTTCTCTTCTCCAGGCTGAACAGCCCCAACTGTCTCAGCCTGTCATCATAGTGGAGGTGCTCCAGTCCCCTTATCAATTTTGTGGCCTCCTCTGGACTTACTGCAACATTTGCATGTCCTTTTTATGAGATGCACCAGAACTGTACACAGTATTCCAGATGGGGTCTCATGAGAACAGAGCAGAGGGGGACAATTATGTTCTTCTCTGACTAACTGTAATGTTCACATCCCTGTTAGTCAGCTAGCGCAAGGGTTACTATTGTTTGAAATTCATTATTTTTCCAGAGAAGTAGGAGGTAGTCTCAGCTCTGAGACTCTGTACCACAACTGCTGTGTGAAACTTCCACAAAGCACCAGTTGTGTGGATCTAGAATATGTTTTTCTTGATGTAGGATTATGGGCCTTCGCACAACTAAAATGCTAAAAATTTGGAATAAGTTGTTTTTACACACCTACAACAAGGATTGACTATACACCTCACTGAAATCATTCCAAGAAATAAATTCAGGCTGAAATTCAGAAGTCATGTATTTTGACAAAGAACAATGTTCAAAACAAATAAGGATAATTGAGTTCAGTCCAGTGAAAAGACAACTGTGATGTGAAGAGCCAGGAGTTTTCCTTCCACTGGGAAATGGAGACATCTGCCAGGTGCCACTGTGCAGAGTGAGGCAACAGCACCTTCCCATGACTATACCAGACAATGACTGATAGAAAACTGCTTTGAGTGAGTGCTGCTAGTCTTACACCAAAAGCAATGTGTATGTTGACAGAAAAAGAAGAAAATTAAAATCAGAATTAGTAAAATATATTTAAAATATAGGAGGGAGTAAGTAAGGGTTGAGAAAAATCACTCCGCTAGTAGACTTGGAAATGGAATGCTTTCTTGATTCTCTTATAAGGAAAACAGAACATTGGTGGCTGCAGGACTTATATCTGCCATCAAATCTCACGTAATATGAAGTACAGTCTAAAAATGAGAGAGTGCAACAAGTCCCAACTGTCATTGCTTCACTGCATCAGTTGATGGGATATGCAAGTAATGTACCTGTGTTTTAGAGCCTTTCTTTTCCTGTAGTGCAAAGGCCAATAGAATTGGAGAGATTATTTGACTCCCTTGTGCTGGGAAGCCAGCTTTGATGCACGACTTTCTAGATATGAAATTTTAGTACCTCAGTCAGGTAATGAATCTCAATTGCTATAGGCTGTATTTTAAAAATAAACACAGTTAAAAAGTAATTAATTTTCAGCACTAAAAGTGGGTCAGGCACACAATAATTGAAGTTTCTAAAAAGCAACATTTTCCTGCTCCTCATAGCAGGGCAATGCAGTGGTTAGTATATTAAGGAAAAGGAAGCTCAGATTACGCAACTCCTGCCCTCTTTCCTTTACAGTTGTGATTTTAGTATGATTAAGTATTACTTTGAAATGGTATCTTCTTTGCTTAGTGATGAAATAAATCCCACAGAATCACTGGTTATTTGTTTTGGAGTTTTTTGTATTGTTGCCCCTAAACAACCTGTAAATGTAGTCTTTACAAGTTATAACCAGATTTCTCATCATATCTGTTTACTTGTGCTGGATTTGTCAAGGTTCAAGGTTTGTCTGCAGCAGATGCTGTATAAACATGTATAGACTGAACTCTAAGGTAATGCTGCTAAATGAGAGAGCTCAGAGAAATTCCTTTTTTACCTCTCAAGGGTGAGGTATATATCCAGCAGATATGGTGGAATATATTTTTTTTGATCGTATTTCAAACTGAACCCTAAGAAACACATCCTTGAAAGCATGGATTTAATTTGTGTTTGGAATTAGGCATGCTATTAACTACTGTACTATAGACTAGAAAACAGTATCTCTTAACAGTTCTCCAGCTATCTCTGTGTTATATATCTTTACAGCTATGGTTGCCCTTGCTGGTGCTGGACACAATATGAGCTTCAATGCCAGGCTTTAGACTGAGCAGAGATGCCTACACATCTCCAACATCATCATGGCTATCCAGATCATTACAGTTCATCTCTGAAACTGCTTCCTTTGAGTTAGATGCTGCAGTTTACATGAGATACTGCCTGGTACTGCCCTTTGACTGTAGTTATGTGTCATTTCTGCTTGTGAAAATCTCTGAAAATATTTTAAGTTCTTCATCCTTCATGTTCAGCAAAGAGATGCTCTTCCTCACTGTAAGGCATTCAACACGAAGGCTTCAGTTTCCCATGTCTCCTTCTTCACCTCTCACTATCTTCTGCAACACCTAAATGAATGTTTAGGGAGTGCCCTGATTGAATACTGAGAGGTCTTATTTTTATAGCTTGGTGTCTCCTTGTCCTAGTTCAGCAGGTGGGACCAGTTGTCACTGTGTGGGGGTGATCAAAACTGTGTATTCTACCCCCATCTATTCATTCCCAAGGTCAATGGCCCATTTGCAGCAGCTTCCCAGGGAGTCGTTAGCACCTCCCCTCCCAGCCGGAGGGGGCGTAGGTGCTAATGGGCCATCAACAGTTCAAAAATAGCCCATGACTCACAGAGTTAATCACCCATTGTGTGAGTCCCCGCACCGGGGGAGGGACTGGATGCTCCCTGAGGGTACAAAAGAGGTAGGTAAGAAGACCACGGGAACCTTTTCGTTGGACCCAGAGGAGCAGCAGGACCTCGACAGGAGGAGACCACCACTCTGGACCAGCCATCACCTGCACCAACGGGTTTGTCACTTCCTTTTGCTTTGGACTTGGGGAAGCCACACGGGGCTCAGCACAAGGCTAACAAACCCCTTTGGGTTTGTACCCCAGGGCACTGGGTTACACTGCTGGGTTCTGGGAGTTGGAAGCAATTTCCCTTTTGTGTCAGTGTATTTACCATAGTATTATTATTAAATTGTAGCTCTCACTTGCAATCTCTCTCGTGTTGAGCTCATTTCTCCTGCTGGTTTACCTCTAAACCAGCACACTCCTATCTGCCCTTTCCTTAAATATAGTGGAATGTTAAAGGTATTCTGATGAATTTTGAGATTTTACACAAAAAGATGGTGATTTCTTTCAGATCTCTGCAGTAAGCACATTTCTCCCCAAAATGTGTGGAAAAACACTGTTTAGATTTTTCAATGTTTATTCAAAAACATCTCATGCTTCAGCTGGGGACTTCCAGTCTAGCAGCCTTCTTCTCTTTTGCATGAAAATTTTACATGAAATTTCTCTGCAGGATATTTTGTGTATTTCTGTTTTCATATTCTGTTTCATATTCTAATCCTCTTTTAGTGTCACGAGCACCAGCACTTCCACTCAGAACTGTTTCTTCATGTGTAACATTGCTGTTACCTGATATACAGTGCAGGTGTTCAGGGAGAATTTTAAAACAAACACTTTTGAATAAACATTTAAAAGAATTGTTTCCATTTCTCCTCAGTCATATTCTGTAGCATTCTAAACTGTTGGGTAACACAGTAAAATGTTCTAAGCAGGGCTGTCATGGACACCTTTAAATGTTGGCTCCTGCTAATCTTGTACATGGTGTGTTTCCATTGGCAGAGAAGAGGTAGTGCATGTGCTTCTCCAGGGTTCAGCGGCCTCCAGCCCTTGGAAAGATGGGACAAGGGACTCTGTGACTAGAGTTAGACCCATTTGTGAACTCAGTTCTCCCTTTAGGTTTACAATTCTTTTGTATGTGTGAGACTGTAGAATGATGAAGCCCTGACAAAGCACATTACATGGCAGGCTATAAGCCACTGATTCATCATATTTGGCCCAACACAAACACAGGTTAAGTACTTGGTTTTGCAGCTTGCGACCTCCAAGATCCCAGAAGTTTGAGGGTGCTTTGTACACAGGCCTGGGACAGGGTGTAACTATGCAGGAGGATACACTTAGCAGATAAATCAGACAGAAGGTCTGCAGCACTCATTTATTTTCCCAGATTGGATCTTTTTCCCCCGTTTATCCCTTTTCTTCTTCTTTCTTTCTTATTGATGCCATTACTCAAATCTCAAGGAAAAATCACTTTGAATGAAATGTTCCAGTTACAGTTAACCACTAGTTAATATTTTAATCACTGCAATGTTATTCATTCTACCAAAAGCATTTCACTCAATGTTTGCTCATGTCTTAGCACCCAGCAGGCATTTTTAATTTATGAAAAACTTTTCTCTGCCCTCAACCATATTGCAATTTTTTCCCCTCTTATCTGTTTTAGCTATTATAATGCATTTTGCATTGAAAGGTTTCTTTTTTGTGCCTTTTTTATTTAATTCAACTGAACATACAATCAAGTTATAATTTGTGAGTATCTTGAATCAAAACTTTTACAAAACTGTGGTGCAGCAATTATGCAAATAGGTGGACTGAATGATTTTAACATTAAAAAATTAGCATACTGTATTTTAATAATAAATAAAAAGATTTAATGAATTTTAAATATTTATGATAAGTTGTTTATCACAGAAAATCATCACAGTGCCAATTTTTTAATGCTGTTTCCTCTACCAATTTTCTCTTGACTTATAACATGCTGTTATGACTAGGATTTGAGACATGATCTTCAGCTGGTTTAAGTTAGAGGAACCCTATTGTCTTTGATGAAGTTCTGTGAAGTTACATGAGTCACAATTCCTCATCTCTTCTATGACATTCTCTGAGAAAACAGGACAGCAGTCTGGGATTTATGGAATATGTTTTGCTTATTCTTTTACTGATAACCCTTTTTTGACTTATATTCTTTCAGTCTGCATTTGGGAATCTTTTTTGTCACCCTGCAGGGGTATAGAGTAATCTTTGTTGAGATGCTCCAATAAGTCCTAGTATTTCTCTGAACAGGCATGCCCTTCATTCTTTTTCTGGTTTACTCTCTGCTACACTGGAGGAAGACCCATGAATCTATCACTTTGACTTGCAACCACACTGAGGCCTTTACTTGCAGTTTAAAGCAATCATATCTGAGGTTTTAAAAGAATGCTAATTTGCAGAGATTTGCCTCTAACCTCTGCTTCTTGGTTTGGGTTCTCCCAGTGGGGCAACATCACTTAAACTACTGCTCAGCTGCATGAGATGAAATGTCCCTGGAAGGCATTTTCAGGGTGTTGCCTGAAAAGTCTACGGAGAAAAAAAAGTCTCCAAGCCAATTTTAGTGGGAGATAAGATAAGAGAGCAGTGGCTTTAAAGAGCACCCAGGCTCATCCAGGAATACCTATTGACGCATGTCCCAAACACTGATTTTCTGTGGTTTTTATAATATTGTCCACTTTATCCCCATTTTGCACATCCCTCGGTCCAGCCCTGTCCTGCTTCCAGCACACTCCATCAGAAACTGAGTCTGGGGGAGGCTGAGACTCTCTGTTCATCATCTTTGTCCTTCTCAGCACATGCAGGGCTTGGAGGTTTTCCAGTGTTCTAAGACCCCAAGGTCGTTGGCCTATGTTTATGTCTCATGCTGCAGGCCTTCTGATATTATTCAGCTTTTTACCTTGAAAAGAAGATTAAATAGCCTAATGGAACTTGATACATTGATATGGGGCAGGGGTTGGCATGAATAAACATTGAACTTAATACAAACACATTAAAGTCTGCATTTTCACTACAATTACAATAATTTCTAAAATCTATACAAAATTAGAAAATCAGAAAAAATCAAAAACCCTCTGAGGCATCAAGGGGATCTGATCCTGGAGGTCATCATATGCTCCTTGCTTGCCATTGCAATCACTGCAGAAGATGAAAACGAGATGAGGTTATCAGTTGCTGTGAAGAATGTGTGGTGTGAATGCAACTGATATATATCCCAATCAACTTCAAATTTAAAGTACTAGCTAAACTAGTGTCACTGTGTATATCTGTATATTTATGGATATTTTTGAATTCTCCATTTTAAACGAAAGGATCAGAGGCAAAATCAATGGTACATTCAGAGCTAAAACTTACACCAAAGACAGATGTCCTGCAGATTTTGTTACACTTAAGAGAGTCTAAACCATTCCTTACAGAAGGAACAGCTATGCCTTTTACTTTCCCCATATTTGACAATCTTTTCTGCACTTCAGCTCTTAGGGGTATTCTTCCCAGAAATCTTGTTTTGGCTATCTTCCTGCAATAGCTGAGTTCTCTGCTATTCCCTGTGCTCTGTTAATGCCTAAACAGACTGTGAAGTGAGAGCTCATTTAGAAAGCAATGTTTTCTAGTTAAACTTAAAAAGTAGCCTCAAAAGGTAATACAGAGAGCAAAGGGTGGAACTCAGGACCCTCACTTGATGGGAACACGGAGACCTATCTTTATGTCTCATGCTCCTGCTATGCAATAGAGAACACAATAACTTGCCATTGAAAATGTGTTGGGTAGGCCCCATCTGTAACCATGGAAGGCTTCAAACAGGGCTTTTTGCCAGGTCTTTCTTAGGCAATTTTCTGGAAAACAGTTGGTGATAAACATTGCCATTATTTCCCTCTCTGGCTCTTGCTTTGGATATTTTAACTCCTTGGTTCTGAATCTTGCTTCTAGTCAATTAACTGATTTTACAGTTTTCAGTTCAGGCTAATATTTGTAAACAATCATACTTGTTTCTTTTTTAGGCTCCAAATAATTTAATTTTGAGCAAAAATCAGGCGAGAGCTCATCTTGGATCCCTAGGGAGAGTGGCAATGTTCTTGATGGAGCCTCAGGAAAAGAATGGTCATAGAATTATACAGAGATTGGAAAGGTTGCTCCCAACATAATTACCTACTCAAGTGTATCCTGCTAATCATGGGGCTAACGGATGGCAAACAGTTCTGAACTGAGCACTGGTGTAATATATTGATACCACTGTTGTAGTCAGTTATGTGCCAATGGCCTGAAGAGTAATGGAGTTATAGAAAAAAGCTTTCATGAGGCATTAGGAAAGATATGCAACAATGCACCCATATGGCAACTCACCCAATCACCAACAAACACAGGGTCATAAGTGATACCCTCTTGGTGTCCAGATGATCTGGCAGCAACAGCCAAGCATGCAAATAGCTTTTGAATATGAGTGTACTCTTGTTCCTCCTTGGCTCCATTGATAGTAGTGTGCTTTGAGAAAATCATATCTTACATGAAAGGTGGGCAACATTCTGCCTCTATGGCCAGTATTAGTGGTCATATGGCAAGGTGTCAACACATACAGATTTTAAGAGAGAAACGTGTAATATTCAAGCCCCAGAGCTGCTGGCTCATGGGCTCTGCTAAGAGTATTGCTTTAATATTTATATATATAGGGTTCTTTAGTACCTTAAGAAAATGTCCAAGGAATTTCTTTAATAATTTAGGGAAGAGAATAAGGGAAGTTGGCAAAGGCTCAAAAAGGGCAATACATAAACTAGACAAAATATTGCACCACAATACCAACTCAGTATGTATTAATCAACACCCAAGGCAATATTCAGCCAATTCACCACACTTAAGTCAAATACAATCCTTCCAGCTCTGAGCCATCTAAAGCACTAAAAAAAGAAGCAAGGAAAAAGTCTGAGGGAGCAAGAAAGAAGAGATGGAGAAAGAGGGAGACACAGCTACTCCTGAGGCTTTGTGGAAGATCAGCTTTTTACACATCCAGGTGGCAGGGCTGTGACACATGGCACCTGAAAACCTCTGGTTTTATCTGCTCTGGTCTCTTTGGCCAAATGTCCCAGGTGGGTCCTCTGACCCTCCAGCCACTCTGAGGTCCTAGAACAGGGTGAGGGGCTTTGTTCTTACTGTACCTGGCTATCTGAGCCAGGTCAGGGGCTCTAGGAGCTGTGGGGTGTTATAGTTTTCCCAGGCTCTTTGTGACTGGCAGTTGCTCCAGAGCTTCCCTGTGTGGGTTCCAGGGGCTGCCGTGAGGGATACGACATCACCCCACCTCTTGAGATTTGATTCATCCCTTCCCCCTACACACACACACACATATCAACTACAAGGTGGTTCTGACTCAATAATAATTGATCTGGTGTGTAACAAATCTTCACATTTTCATTTTATTTTTATCTCTAAAATCTGTTAAAATTACAGATTTTAACATTTTTTGAAAAATACAATACAGGAGAGATGAGATTATCAGACTGCAGGAGGGGAACAAATGCAAAACACCATTTAAAAACAGTGAAATATCTTGATAATGTTCAAATGATTTCATGCACATCAATACTGACTGTGCCTATGCCTATATACTTAGAAACCTGAGCTTACACATCACAGAAACATAGAATTATAGAATATCCTGAGTTGGAAGGAACCCACTGGATCATTGAGTCCAACTCTGGGCCTTGCACTGGACAGCCTCAAAAATTACACCTTGTGAGCATTGTTGAACATTTCTTGAATTCTCTGAGGCTTGGTGCTATGACCACTTCCCTGATGAGACTGTTCCAGTGCCCAATTACCCTCTGAGTGAAAAAATGTTTGTTAATATCTAATCTAAACCTTCCCTGACAAAACTTCATACCATTCCCTCGGGTCCTGTCACTGGTCACCAGAGAGAAGAGATCAGTGCCTGCCTCTGTGTTTCCCCTTGTGAGAAAGTTGTATACATTGATGGTCTCCACTCAGTCTCATTTCCAGGAAGAACAAAGCAAGTGACCTCAATTTTTCCTCATTTGGGTTCCCCTCAAGGCCCTTCACTGTCCTCCTTTGGACACTCTTTAAGAGCTTCATAGCTTCCTTATAATGTGGTACCCAAAACCTGCACACAACATTCCAGGTGAGGCCACCCCAGTGCAGAGCAGAGCAGAGCAGGACAATTTCCTTCCGCAACTGGCTGGTGATGTTTTGCCTGATGCCACCCAGGACATATCTGGTCCTTCTTGCTGCCAGGGCACTGCTGACTCAGATTCAACTTGCCATAGACCAGGACCCCCACATCCCTTTCCCTGGCACTGCTTTCCAGCATCTCATTCCCTGTTCTGTATGTATATTCACGGTTACCCCGGTCCCCGGTGCAGAATCAGGCCCTTCCCCTTGTTGAACTTCCTATGGCTGATGATTGTCCAGTCCTCCAATTAGCTGAGGTCTCTCTGCAGGGCCTCCCTGCCTTTGAGGGAGTCAACAGCTCCTCTCAGTTTTGTGTCATCTACAAACTCGCTTAGCATCCCTTCCAGTCTTGTGTCCAAGTAATTTATAAAGGTATTGAAGAGCACTGGGTCTAAGATGGAACCCTGCTGACCCCCACTGGTGACAGGTCACCAGTCTGCTGTAGCCCCATTCATTATGACCCCTTGCACCTGGCCAGTGATTCAGTTACTCACTCATCATATGATGTGCTTATACAGCTGCATCCAGATGCTAAAATAAAGCTAATATTTCAGTTACAAGTTCAACTCTTTTTGACATTTCTAATGATGATCTCAGATACAAAAATCTTTTGTCTTCATGGTTTGCCTTAGCCATAAGAGGTTTTAGGGAATTATATTTTTGTTTGGGTTTTTTTAGGCTTTAGGAAAAGTGAATTGGCCACTGTAGAGTTATGTAAAAACAAAACAAATGCACTTTATACACAAGGCATTTAAAAATGTTAACCTTGTAAAATTGATAAATGACAGACAATAGAAACTTGGCTTGGGAGAAAGCAAGTCAGGGTTGAATTTTAAGAAAACTAATGTAGTTTTCCAGAGTCTGGTGTAGTAGTGGTCTCACAGACCCTTCACAGCTTGAGTGCAGCAAAGAATCACTTAATTAACTGTTATGCACGGGTATTTATAACCCTCCTGGGAGATGGTTACATTTTTATATATTGTGCACAACTCCCCTCCCCAATCAGTTCAAATCTATCCAAGGAGCATGCGTTTGTTGGTCACTTCTGCAGTAGTCTCACTTTCCTCTGGGAAATGTGGTCTCTGTGTAATCTTTCTGTCTCTGACTATGATGCAGCTGCCTGGCAATCCCTTTACATTAAACCGTCCCTGCATATCCTCCTTCTTTATTAAATAATAGTAAGAGAGAAACTTTACTGCACTTCATGAGCAGAACAATACAAACTGGGACTAGAACTGCAAAACAACCTTGTTATGAATAGTTCTTTAAGTCAGAACCCATTCATAAACCCCTTTGTTAAAACTAACCACCTTTATGAATGATTAACCCTGGTGAATCCAGGGTCTCTAAGTTTTCTTCAACTTCTATCTGAAGGTCCAGGTGTAACTGGGACAAAACACGTCAAACCTTTATTTGAGTGTATACCTGAGGTAGTGTGTATTAGAAGCCTTCATTTGAGGGTGAATGTGTTGATGACAGTTGTTGTGTAAATAGATTAGGGGTCACATTCTCACAGATTCATGCATTCACACATATCTACCTACACTCATTCAGGCAGCCTCTTTTATACTCTCTTGCAAACAGAATAAGACCTTTATTTTTTTATGTTTTTAAAATGTGGATCAAGGGATTAGCAGCAATCTTCAGTCACCTGTTTCTTTGGTCTCTGTAACATAGTTTGACGAATCCAGCAAATGTTCTTCTTTGTCTGATGAGGAAGTAATATAAAGTTTCACACATCAAGAGGGAGTCCACCGCAGATACACAAAATATCCTCTCCCCAAGGTGATGAGATCCACTGGTCCTGTCCACTGTCCCAGTAGTAAGTCTTTTATCATGATCAGTGGTTTGGGACAGCATAACATATTAGATCCATGTTGCTGCTCCTATCCACTGTACCCTGTTTTATCACAATTTAAAAAGTCTAAAACACACAGTGCTTTCCATAAACGTTCTTGTGGACTACAGATCGATTCTCCCTTTTCTTGTTTTTGTAGTATTTCCTTTAGGATGTGGAGCACTCTTTTTATAACTGCCTGTCCAGTAGGTGAATGAGGAATGCCTGTGATATGAGATACACCCCAATCTGTAAGGAACAATAAACGGGACCACTGTCAGTTTTTATGCACTTGAGTGCTCCTAAAACTGCAAAACAACAAACCAGTGTTTGATAACATCTTGTTGCCTCTTGCCTTCATGAGCAGTGGCATTATTATATCTAGATTTAGTGTCAACAGTGACGTATACGTATTTTAAGAGACCAAATTCCTGTATGTGAGCAACCTCTGTTTGCCATATTTCATTGGCAATTATGCCTTGGGGATTAACCCCTTCTTTAGATTGTGTAGGGGTAAACTGTTGACAGTCAGGGTAGGACATGATAATATCTCTGGCTTGATATAGTTCATCAAAGTTGTCTTTTTAGAGAACGTACATTTTGATGGAAGAAGAAGTGGGAGAGTTTGGCTTGCTCAAGAATTTTAGGAATAGCAACTGTCACAGCAGCAGCATCTGCTCATTGGTTGCCCTCTGATATGGGCCCTGGAAGATCTGTATGTGAGTGAACATGTAACACATAAAAGAGGTGCTGGTGCACACGTCGTTGCCTCAAGAGGCCCCTCCTTCCTTGTTTTGGCCAAGGGCTACCACCAGCCAGATACCCCAGTAGGATCTAACCCCTGGTTGCTGATATTCCTTCTATAGTCTGTGTTTGGGTGCCATTTGTGGTAGTGGTCGCACAGACCCTTCACAGCTTGAGTGCAGCAAGGAATCACTTTATTAACTGTTGCATACAAGTATTTATAACCCTCCTGGGAGATGGTTACATTTTTATATATCATGTGCAGCCCCCCTTCCCAATCAGTTCACATCTATCCAAGGAGCATGCGTGGTTGGTCACTTCTCCTGCAGTAGTCTTGCTTTCCTCTGGGAAATCTGGTCTCTGTGTAATCTTTCTGTCTCTGACTATGATGCAGCTGCCTGGCAATCCCTTTACATTAAACCATCCTGTACAGTTAGGGCTTCTAGAACGCAAGTAATGATGCATGCACTCAAAGATGTGCTTTACTTTTGTGGAAAGTTGTTTGGCAAACTGCAAAACATTTCTGTCTGTTCTACAGCAACTTCGGATCATGAAATAACTGTTGTGGCTTTCCAAGGGCTTTTATTTTCAGAAAAATATTTGTCTTATTTTTCATTGCCTGAAGGGGATACTTCGTAGGAATTATATATTACATTAAGATTTCTCCTTTCATAGTTACTAAATTTAGGAAAGATTAATAAAAATCTCAATACTTTTACTCAATATTAATAAGAATTTGTCAAAGATATTTTTTCCCCCATTTTTAGGTGTAGACTTCAGTACATCACTGTGATGCTATCAGTAATGGCTACATCAAAAAACCCCTCTGTACAGTTTTCTATTTGCACTGCTATTGACAAAAGTATTGAATATTGGGTGAAGGTGGAAAAGCAGTTGCTCAGCCAGTGAATTCATCACCCACAAAACCTCCACAAAAAATATCAAAACCAAATATTTTTGTTTGGAATGTATATCCAATTAAACATCATGGCATATGTATTGATCTGACTGTGCATTAGGAAATGTGATTTTATTGGACCCTATTTAAACACATAACAAATGTGACAATCTTGTTTTACTGACTAACCAAAATATGGAGTGAATTCCTCTGCTGAGAGGTGAGTAGAAAATGGGACTCAGAGATGCAGATCACACCATTATTCAGTTCTGGTTTATGTCACTATAGCTTAAAATATCTCTGAATTCTCTCAATGCTTTTAAATATGTTGTCCAACACATGAACTATGTATAAATGTAAAATCAAGTAAAACACCAGCATGCATGCATTTATTAAATGCCACACTCATTCATATGAGAGTGCAAAATTGAGCACATGTAGGTACTCACAAGAATGAGCAGTAATATGTTTTCTGACAGAAACTATGTTCTTTTTCAGCCTGTTCAGTCATACAGGACTTAGATTTCCTACTGCTGCTCTTTCAGGGTGAAAATAGCCATCAGTCAAAGAAACTAGAATAAGTGGAAAATGCTCCTTCTGGTTCACACTCTGTGTAAAATCTGTCTCAACCATCCTAATCCCATCCTGTAGCTTGAACTTGCTGAAGACACACTGTGGACATCAGAGAGACTGTAAATAGGAGATAGTATGTCACAACATGCTAGAACAGCACTCTGTATGCAGGGCATCCTACCACTGTTCACTTCTATCAATGCTTTGTATTCCAATAACATCTAGCATGTTCAGATGACTTGTGGTAGCAATACGTTTCTTCAATGAAGTTTCTATAGAAACCCCCTATCTTTCTCTTATCTTTTGGCCTACATAGCTAAGCCGGATGAGTAACTGTAAACACAGAGCAAGGTGAGGATTTTGATAAACTTGCAGTAATCCTCCAATGTCAGCCTAACAACTTGGTATCTTACTGCATGGCAGTGGCCCTTCAGCATCACTACTAGTCACGGCAGTCATGACTGCTGCTGCTAGGTTCAGGTCTTTACCTGTCATACAGCTTATCTCTCTTGTCCTCTGATGTGCTGGGAAACCCTAGGGTTCTGGATGGTGTGTTCACAATATTGTGTGCCAAGTAGATGGGCTGCTATCCAGAAACCCTAAGTCATATTTAGGAGAAAACAGATTAAGACAAAAATAAAAATGCAAGCATTGATTCATGACATCCAAAACAAACAACAGTAGCAGACAACAGTTACAGTTACAGTTCACAAACTGAGAAATGAAAGGAAGATGATTCAATCTGTTTATAATAAAGTTACATCACAGAAGCTCTTAGAAGTTCACTTTCTCCTGGAAGTCCTTTAAGTCTTTTAGCACCACCCTCTTAGGGCTCAGATGTGATCCAGACCTTTGCTGCTTGCTAGGCAGTAACTCAACAGCAGTCTTGAAACTTCAGATTTGCAGTACTGGAGCAAGAGCTGTTGGGTTCCAGGGAACAGCAGGTCCGTGGCTCACACCTACATCCGTCAGCTACCAGATGTCAAACGAGGAAATGAATGGGATAATTGCCCTTTTAGAAACTGAGTGGGTGCTTCCAGTGCTAACACCAGTGACTTTTGAACTATATTAATTGACTGGGAAAGGACACATATGACTATGCCAGATAGTCATAATAATGTATTGATTATGAAAATAGAGCCATCTATAGTAGAAGAAATTGCTTGGATATATGTTCAGATTTTTGAGACTCTTTCCTATGGGTATTACCATTAAAAACTGCCCAAGCAGCTGAATTGTTATCAGGCATTACACAGCTAAAGGGAGATAGATGATTAGATTTAAGCCTCTGAGATAAACTCAGAATTCTTCTCAAGTCCTTTTTTTCCTCTCTTGTGCTCAACCCACTTGCTCTGCTAATCTGGGTACTGCAATAAACAGATAATATGCTCTCCTGTAGTATAATCTGCTGGGGGTATGGGCATGTCGGAGGGAGTTTTGTTGCTATTGGTTTATTTTCCTTTTGGAACTAATTTTATTTTTAGGCTGCTCTGGAAAAATCTGATTGTATATTTCATAAATTACCATATTTATGCAGGATTCATGTCTAAAATTTTTCTGCCTCTCTGTGTTCTGTTTTCTTGTTTACAGGAAAATAGAGGCCTCAAAGGAAAGAAAAACAGCAAAATGTCTCAGATTCCTTGCACAGAGAAGATAGAAACAACAGCTAAATTAGTTACTTCCATACTTAAAATCTTGTGCTAAGACCACATGATGTATCCTCTCAAATACAATAGTATACAACACTTGCTACATACAACACAGAAAGAAACATGGATGACAGGCAAGCTGACATTTTCATATTTTCACGGATGTGGCTTAACATGTAAATTCTATGGCAAGCTACGTTGCTTCATGGTACTTAATGTACTTCAGGTAACTCAATGATCTCTTTGTCTCAGTCTTTCATAACAAAACCAATTGTCCTCAGATTACCTAGCTTCTAGAACTGGAAATTGGTGATGAGGTGCTGAGTGTAATCCCCATAATCTAGGAGGAAATGGTTAGTGATCTGCTATACCTATTAGACACCCACAGGTCTATGTGTCCTGATGGGTTTTAGCTGAGGGTGCTGAGTGACCTGGTGAAAGAGCTCGTCGAGCCACTTTCAATTTTTTACCAGCAGTGCTAGATGACTGTGGAGGTTGTAGTTTATGGGAGGCTGGTCAATATGATGGACATCAGAGAAGGGTCAGAAGGACAATTGAGGGAACTATGGGCCTATAAACCAGATCTCAGTGGAGGGGAAAGTTATGGAACAGATTATCTTGAGTGCCATCACATGACACATGTGTGACAATCAGGGAATCAGGCCCAGCCAGCATGGACTTGGGAAAGGTAAGTCCTGCTTGACCAACCTGAATTCTTTCTATGACAAAGTGACCTGTTTGCTTGTCTACCTGGACTTCAGTACATACTTTTATGTAGTTTCCCACAGCATTCTCCCAGGGAAGCTGGTAAACCATGGCTTGTACAGGTGCACCCTTCACTAGGTAAAAAACTGTCTGGAAGGCTGGGCACAGGCAGTGGTGGTGAATCGTGCTACATCCAGTTTGTGTCCTGTCACTAATGGTGTTCCCCAGGCCTCAGTACTAGTGCTGGGCCTGTTTAATATCTATCTGTGCTCTGGATGAGAGAACTGAGTGCACCCTCAGTAAATCTACAGACAATACCAAATTAGGTGGGAGTGTTGATCTGCTGGAGGCTAGGAAGGTTCTGCAGAAGCATCTGGACAGGGTGGATCAATGGGCCAAGGTCAATGGTATGCAATGGCAAAGTGACCTGTAAAGTGCTTGTTTTGCCCTTGGGTCACAACAACCCCATGCAGCACTAAAGGCTGCTACAAAAGAGTGGCTTGTAAAACTGCCCAGCAGAAAAGGAACTTGAGGGTCCTTGTCAACTGGCAGTTTGAATATGACCCAAGAGTGTGCCCAGGTGGCCAAGAGGAT
>VWZD01000519.1:362751-392490 GCA_013396695.1 Sakesphorus luctuosus | reverse complement strand
TTTTTTTTTTTTAATGGGAATGCAACATCAGATCAGTTTGCAAATACACAAAATGCAAATTAAAAAATACATTTTACAAAATAAAATATAACCAATGACAAGGACCGCAAAAACAGGGAAAAGTACAAAGTCATAACTCTTCCTAAATAGCTTTCACTTTCAAAGATTTAGGGATATCTTATTTGTCCTTGAATTTCAGGGAGATAATTCATTTCCTTCCTCTAATCCCTGTCTTCTGGGATTGCACAATAACTATAGTTCCTTCTTTCTTTGTCACTTTAACATGCCAGTTACCTTTATAGACAGAAATAGATGTTAAAGTTTTGATCTGGTTGTCTTACAAATAGTCACTGAATCTTCAGCAGTAGGCTTAGAATCCTTTTTTATGGGTGAAGTGAAAAAAACACCCTTATGTGGAAAGAATGTATTGCTAGTGTCTATTACTAGACTAAACAAAGAGTTATATCCTAGCCTAGATCTAATTATCGTAGAACCATAGGGTGGATCAGGTTGGAAGGGGCCTTAAAGATCCTCTAGTTCCAACCTCTTCGTCATAAATTGTTATAAGTTGAGCAAGAAAATAAAGCAATTAATATTACTACAGGAAAAATCTAATTAATAATACGGGTGGAATTGTTATAGTTGCTAGTCTCCACCCCTTCTCTGCTGTTGCACTTGCACCCGTGCTCCCTCTGGGCCAGAGCCTGGTGGCTTCAGTGCCAGGAGATGGTGGTGCTGTGCTCAGTTATCGTGGATCAGGTCATTTCTGGGGGCAGTGAGCCACTGGTGGTGAGGGTTTCTTCCTCAGCTTTGCCAACCAGAGCATGATGTTTCCAGTTTGTTCTGCCTCCCTCCAGAGCCTGCATGGTATATCTATAAAGAACAGGTTTATGAATATTCTACCATGCTTAATCCCTTTTTGGTGCCTTCACTGGCTGCAATTTCATGTTGTAGTCAGTATCCCTTATTTTTAGTACTGTGTAGTGCTGGATACTTGCTCTTTGTTTGCTTAGTTATAGCTGAAACACATTTTTGCACAGTTCTCAATCCTTCCTGCCTTCAACAGACTACCACAGGTACCTCATATCCTGCAATGTCCAGGACTGGCCTGTGCTCACTCCGCTGTCATGTCCCACCTGTACTGGATCCCACTTGGATCACATTGCGCTGCATTCCTCTACACAGTGTCATCCTGGGTGACCTTATTACAGGTCTCCAGTACCTAAAGGGGTCTACAAGAGAGCTGGAGAGGGACTTTTGACAAGGGCACAGAGCGATACAGCAGGAAGGAATGGCTTTAAGCTGAAGGAGGGGAGGTTTAAATTATATGTTAGGAAGAAATTCATCACTATGAGAGTTGTGAGACACTGGAACAGGTTGCCCAGAGAAGTTGTGGATGCCCTATCCCTGTATGTGCTCAGGGCCAGGTTGGATGGGGCTCTGAACAACATGTTCTAGTGGAAGGTGCCCATTCTAAGATTCTATTATCATCATGTTGGGGGTCATGAATATTTCACTCTATACCAGATAGCTAGTTCTTGCTCCTAGCTGTATAAAAACTACAGTTATATTCAATGAATATACAGGGAGATTATTCAAATAAGTTAATATTTAGCCACATGATCGCTAGAAACAAATGCTCTTACGTGTTAAAGTTCTAGGCAGAGGCAAGCCAAGCCAAGCATGGGCGAAGCCTTGAGAAGCCTAAATCCTCTGACCTTGCAAAGTTAATGTGATGTCTGTGGCCTGTTAATAGCAATGGCAATAGAGTATTTATTGAGCTACAAGCTTAGTTTAGGTCTGTCAGTCAGCATTATTAGTTCTTACGGTTTTCTCTCTTTTTCCCAGCAAAATGTCACATTGAAAGGTTCATCGAAGAGCCCTTAAATAATTAAAGTGTAAAGGTGACTTCTCTATTAAAAATATACATATGCAAATTCATTTTAAAGGCAGCTGCTTGCTCTGACAGATGAGTTCTGTGATTATTCAAATCCATTTACCATTGTGTTGGAGATGGGCTGTTCCACAAGAGGAGGGTAATGTTGCTTCTGTAAAAGCAACTTTAAAAGCTTTCAAATTTCTCCTTGAGGATGCTGTGTTCAGACAATTCAGGATGTGGAATTACCCTAAACATCAACCTACAGGAAGGCTGCCTGAGAGCAACCTGGGTTAGAAGAGGAACTGCAACTCTGATGAAGCAGTGGCAGGTTTGGGTGAAGGGCTCCAGCTGTCACCCATCTTTGCCCACAAGGATGCTTGTTCCAACCTGTGTTCAGTCAGCTTTCTCCTTTCATTTCTATTTTGGGCCAGTTTCTTTCTTTCACTGTACTGCATTAAAAGCCCTCTGCAATTACTGATATTAAAAAAAAACAACCAATAAAACAAACAAAAAAAACCCACAACAAATCCCAGCAGCTGAAATGGTAGCTCTGAGGAGGTGTCGACCTCCAGTAGGAAGGTGAGGTGAGGGCAATGAAAGGGGCTGGGACTGACAACTCCCTGGCCCGGCCTTTTGGTTTAACTGAGCCTGATGGGTTTGACTGAATCAGGTTAGGGAGCTGTCAGCTGAGCAGTTCGAAGAAAGAGATTTGAAAGGGTGCCAGTTTTTCCCAGGAAGGTGGTGACAAGAAGCTACTACTGAACTGGGGGATGTAACCTTTTCACTCAGCTTGGCTCCAACGAGGGCAGGGTGTAACCAGATCCTTCAGCTGAAATAAAAATTCATACATATCTCTCATGGACAGATAGCTGAGAAGAAAAGAGGATGAGAAAACACAGATATAGTATGGAATGCTAAAATTTCAGCATAGTGGGAATTTCACAGGACAAAGATTTTTGTACAAAAATGTCTCTGGGAATGATTGAAAATATTTTTTTTCCCCCTAGCATCTCTAAACAAGAGCTGGGCAGGCTTCCAGCTAGAATCTTTTTCTCTCTGCATTTTATTTCATTAGCTCCTGGGTGCTCCTGCCCCTCTCATCGCCGTTTGTCAGCCACCGGAGCTGGAGGCTCCACAGCAGAGCATCATTGCTCTTTGTCAGTGGTTGTTCTGCGCCTTCACTGTGAAGGGCCCATAGAACAGCAAGGGTTGAACTGCAGTCTCTGTCATCCATTCAGGTGGACTGAGAGCAATGCATAACAAAATTCAGTCAGAAAGGAATCTGAAGGGCAAGAGGTGTGTTCAAATAGTCTCTTCTTTTAAGATGTTCACCCACTTTTCTAGGGGTGATTTATTGCTTTTGAACCCATTGAACCACGCTGAAACCTAAATTCAGCAGGAATTTATGAGGATGGGGATATACTTTCTTCATTTCTCAAGTTTTTAAATGACAATACCTCAGTATTTTAAAATATAAATGCACTATATAGTATCTATGTATAATGTAACTATATAACATAGTTTAACACGTTCTACTTTTTAATTTAATGCTTTAAAATTATTTTTTAATTTTATATGAGAAAATTAGTTCCATACATGTGTTAACTGAGATAATTGCTTCAAATTGTTAATTTTAGCCTTCAAGAGGGGAACTTTTATTTATGCTTTCATCAGAACTACATTAAAGTGTCAACAAGAACTACTTTGAATTAAAAATTTTAGATCATAATTTAAGTAATATTTTTCCTCAGTTTTAGAGAAAGCTATCCCAAAAAGTGGTGATATATATTACCTTAACATGGAGCAGGAAATGAGAAGTAAATTTCAGTTGTATTTATAAGATTACCACCACCACCACCCTCACCCACCACCCCCCTCCCTTCTGATTGATTTCCTATTTTCACTACAAACATTCTTGACATTACCTGGAAAAGCCACATGTCAAAAATTACACTAAAAAGAAGATGCTGTCTCATTAATGTTTGTAACATATGTCACGGTACTCACAAACAACTTTTATAGTTTCATTGACTATAAAATACACATCTAAATGCATTTCCATTAAACATGGGTAGAGCCATCATTTGAGTCATCTGTAATTTACCACTTCTAATTAATAAAGCCAGGAAACTTTCTCTGCTTCTTAACCAGCCTTTGCTATAGCGAGGTTCTCATGTTGTGTTTACAACAGAAGTAATAGGCTGTGACTGCCAGGATAATGTACAGCTAAACCATACTTTTCAAATCCTGATAAAGTGCATGTTTGATGAGTACCACGTGAGCCAGTGCCTGTCCGGTGCTGTCATGGGCAGGAGCAGCCCCTGCTGCTCGCACAGTGCAGGGCTGTTGGTTCACACTGAATGTGCCACAGCAGAGTTGAGCTGGGGTTAAATTGGTGTTCCTGCTCTGACAAATTGTTGAAAGGATTTAATTTACACACGTATAGTCACATGCATGCTTTAGAGAACAGCACTGACAGTTTGGGATTTAGTAGTTGATGAATTAAAGGATGAAATAATCAGAGTCCCTGTTCCCAGCCTCCGGGACACACTGCTAGCATGCTTTTTTTTTACCAGTATAACTCTCTGGTTGGCTTTGTGGTAGTTATTTTTAATTGTAAGGTATCTAAAGTGGGAGATACTTTCAAACCACAAAATAATACCAGCTGAACTTGTGATACATTATCTTGCTTTTATTTTCCCCAAACCCAGTTCTACAGTGTTATCTCAGCAATCCTGAGTCAGGCTCCTCTTTTTTTGTGCTTTTTTTTTTTGTTCTTTTTTTCTTTAAGTGGTGCTTTTCTGATACTGTGACAAGTACTCTGTGGAAAATGTGGAACTGATAAAAGAAAAAGAAATTGTTTACAGATAAGCCTGTTTCATCATTGCTGTTTTACCAGAACAAACAAAATTGCTTTGTGAGTTTGAACAAGAATGTATGGGGTTTTTTATTCCTGAAAAGTAGATATAAAACAGGTAGGAATCACTGCAATAAGCACACATTACTAAAAGAGAAATGGGACCTGTACCATGCTATTTTACAGCTCTTCATTAGCAGCAACTGTTAATTAATCCCTCAGAGCCAAGGAGTCTGATGAAGACCTTTGGATTTGGCATGTTACTAATAAGGATGGTAAAACACATGTCTGCATTCCATGGTTTGCTTCCAGATTTTCTGTCCTGGTCTGTTGCTTGGATAGCTTCCCAAATCTTCCTTTTCCAGCCAAATTTAGGAAAAAATACTTAACAAGAAGCATTCACATCATCTACATTTTCAAATTTCAAACATTTCAGATGTTTCCAATCCATCTGCAAATACAAGTTCTTTTACAGAAGTAGCATGAACAGTTTTAAGGAAAACAGTCCCTGGCTGCTGCATTCTGGAGGTAACTGTCTCAAGGCTGAGCCACATGGGGAAGTTTCCTCACATACTTCTGAGCAAAGACAGCCCAGCTAAAATAGCCCCAAAATGGTTTGGATTAGCTCAGCTCCCTGTGCACTACAGGAGATGAACAGCAATTAAAGGATCCACTAATAGATTTTGATTGCAATGAGAAGTACACTTGACTATGACTATGACTATGTGGCTGTGTCTTAAAAACTAACTAGCACAGCTCAGCTTCAATAGCTGAGCCCAAAGATGCTTTGGTGATGAAGTGGCTTTCTGGACTGCTAGAGTCATTAGTGTTGCTGCTGGACATTGAAAAAGCTGTCATTTCTTGTCATGTCCCATCCCTCCACTGTTGGTGTCTGGGTTCTCCCCTTTCCAAGGCCATCTTGGACAAAAATTCTAGCTTATGGTACTCTCTTCCTACGACAGTGGGAGTTACAATCTCTATTTCTTAAAACTTTTGACAGGCTTATACAGAGTTGGAAGACTCACAGCCTCTAACAATACACTGGTGCTCATGTGTCATTGGAGACAGTATTTCTTCCAGCTCCGTATCATAACCTGTGACTTCTTACCACAAACACGTATCATCCTTTGTTTACGAGGCAAACAGATCCCAGGATTTCAAAAACCACTGACATGTTTTCATTTTATCTGCTGTTTTGTACTTCTGGAACTCCCCAAGGACTGATATGAGTTGTCACAGCAAAGGCCACCCTATTTTTTGATTTTCTGTTGCATGAAATGTCGGTGTGGAAAACCTGTACTTCGCTGGGTCTGCTGGGCAATTTAGCAGGGGTCTGCAGCAAGGAGCCTGCTGTGAGGTGGAGCACTGGCCCAAGGCAGGACCTGGCAAAGGAACATTGCCAGACATGGTTACTTTTAGGCTGACACATATTGTTTCACCCAAGAAACCACATGACGATTATTTCTATGGCCTTTTTTTCATTTCCTTTAGCTGATTTATCCTAGAAATTTGATCCATTCAAAAGAAAAAAAAATAGACAAAAAGAATTCCTTTGAAGCTAACCAATGGTATTCTAGTTTTAACAAAAAATGAGTGCTTGGTGAACTGTTGACAGCAAGTAATTTATTCATTGAATTTAGTGTTTTCATGTTTCCTAGTTGCCAGTAAACAGATGATGAGAATAAAATACTGTTGGAGATGGCACCTGCACGATTATGGACATGGATGAGTGGAGAAAGGAAAGGGACAAAGAAGTGGACTTCCACGCATGGAAGGTCCAGGAGGGCCATCCCTAGCCGGACTGTGACTTCATACAATGGACTTTGCTTGCAGTTACCCCAGTTGTCTGTTAATGTTGAAATCCTCCCAAGGTTGCCACCCACATAAGTTCTTGTTCCAATGGTTTGTAGCGGATTTGCATGCTCCGCCTTATCTCCACCCAGTTTCTAGAAGGTTCTTTCTCCCGAGGGCATAAAAGGCCCTCCACTTTGTTAATAAATTGGATCGGCTTAGGCTTTCAAGGTGTTCGCTTTGTCTCCGTGTCTTCATTGCGGGTCGCGGGGTGGGTGAACTCAACCTTAAGCCCTTGCAGCCTCTATCCACCGCAACTCAGCAGGCAGCAAAAGAACCCCTGTCGCCGGTCTGGTCCAATCCCAAAAGACCAAGACTGCAACAAAATACAGAAATGTCTATGTAGCTCATATGCAAATCAGTAAAAAAGTATATTACATGGATAAATGGCAACTTGGGGATTAATCTGACCATGAACTTTATAGTGCAGGACTGTTTATATCCTTAATTATTATGATTTCTACTACAGAGACAGGTGCTCCACATTCTTTTCATGAAGGAATAAGCTTTGGTTTTATGAACAGGACCAATCTAACTTAGTTGCTAGGAAAATATGCTGAAATGCCAGCAATTGCTAAGGGAAGTATGAAGTAGTAAATTGTTTGCAGTATTAAATGCTTAGCTTCTATCAAAATTACTTCAGCACCTAGCATACATGCAGTGTTAACACTGCTTTTAATAATGAGAGAGATGTGGTGTTGTTGATGTTATGACAGATGGGACTTTTATTAACTGAGGGGTTTTTAAGAACTGGTGAGATTAAAGCTTGTGGGGAATGATTTAGGAATGGATGATCCTGCCTTAGCACAGAGGGATGGACTTAGATCTCTGTTTTCTGGGAGTCCCTCTGCAGAGAGTAGATTTGTATACAACAGGTCAACTGATGGACAGCCTGGAAATGATGGTCCAAGCAAACCACATGAAAATTATTAGTAGTAAAATCAGCCTGGAGTGTCCAGTTTGGCTTAGGATGTGCATGATGACTGCAGACTGTTCAGCCAGAACAAAAGCTGGGCCCCATTCCAGTGAATTCAGTTCTATTTTCAAGGCCTTTGCAAAGCTCTTTATGAACATTTCATCCATTCTTAAAAAAATAGAAACCAACTTGACCAATAGTATAGGAATAGGATGAGTTTTGCATATAAAGTAATAACTAATTGTAAATAATTCTTTGAAGGCAAGTTGTTACCAAATAAATGACTACTGATCTTTTAATACTATTTTTACCATTCTGCTGTTATATACGTTTAATACTGATCTACTATGCAATAAAATATGCATAACTAAATATACTGACCAGGATTTCTCAAAAGAGCAATTTTCTGCAGAGTACTTCAAAAATTCAGCCTGAAATCAACTTGCTGCTCCCAGCTTGGAAGAAGGGACAGACTTTTTATTTCATAGAAGATTAATGTGTACTCAGAAAGAAGAGAGTGCTTATATTTGGATCATTCTTCACAAGCAAAAGGCTGACTTTGTTCCACAGTGATTGCCTTTGTTTGATAAATAGTTCGTGGTTGAAATGGAATACGTAAACATTTAGGGACATAAATAACTCAGGCATGGTAATGACTTGTAGACAGTGATATATCAATGCCATTGTGGAAATTTGTGTTCAGCATCATAAACAAAACCTAAAGCATATAAAATGGGAGGGTGTTTCTGCATAAGGATTCCAGGAAGCAAAAGTTTGTTTGTGTATGCTACAGATTAGCCCAGTTTTCCAGAAGTGAGGTATTATGAAAGATACTGGTTCTGCAAATATGTGTACAAAAAAATCTGTACTCTGTCCAGACCTGGCCTGAGGCTGCTCTGTGTATGGCTGCAGGAGAACAGAATAAGGATAAGTCTTATTATAAGTAATATCAGACTGGCAAAGATTTGCCTGATGGAAAAGTGTCAATAGGTGGTATTGGTAAGAGGAAAGAAGCATCTTGAGCATTTGATTCTTGAAGCTGACCTGGGCTGGCTTTGTGAAGGTGAAGCAAAACTATGGGCAAAACTAGCTAGGAGGTGGACTTGGATATCTGCCAAAGAATGGCGGGGGGGAGGGGAAGAGGGGGGGCTATTGGCTAGGCTGGGTGGGAAGAGGCTGGAACTCCTTTGAGGAGAGTTCACTGCCATGAGGCTGGTGATGAGACTGTACTGTGACCCTGCCTTTTCACATTTCTTAACTTGTGGCCCTTGATTTTGTAAAAAAAATTACTGCACATTTTGTTTACTTGTTTATGGTTTGGGTGGAAATATATGTAATGTCATTAAACGTGTGTAACCATCTGGAAGCAAGGATGAGAGCCAAAAAACCACAGCCAGCTCTCTTGAAATGTCTACCCAGAGCTTTTCAAATCACGTCAAAACTTACTGATTTATAGGATATACTATTGCTGAATGTTCTGAAGCACATGGGGCCTGAGGAAGGATGAACTTTATATGAGATTTTATAGCTTCTCCAGAGATACTGAAAATAAAGTGGTCCCCCTACCCTGTTCAGCAAATAGCGTGCACTGGTTTCAGGCAAGTACTGTTCACTGAGTGTGACTTCTGAAGATTATTGGTTATGCTTGGGAGGTGCTTTCACATTTCCAAAAGCCACTGAGGGCTCTTTTTCTTGTCAACAGAATTTCACTTCTCAATCAAAAATTAACAGGGAACCCTACTGATTTGTACATCTTCCTGAAGAAAGGAGGTTTTTTTCCCCTTCTTGTTCTGAAAATGCTATTGTCAGTGCCTTTAAAAAAATCACAGCTGTTTTACTAAGCAGAAAAGCTAAAATAGAGTAGGAAGAAAGCAACATTTATTTCAGCTCCTCTTAAAAATTATATCTGCACTGTTTGCCAGGAGCTGTATAAATTTTGAGGAAAATCCAATAGACAAAATATATGGAATATATTTTACAATAGTGCACTGCCAGGATTCCACTTCCTGAAATGGGTCACTGTGGTGGCTTTTGACACACCAGAACTCAAGCAGTTTATATAAAAGACTAAATCTCATCAGGTTCATAGGTCTATTTTATGTAAAACAAATCGATCTTTCTGTATTTCTTTTTCTGTAAAATCAGTTCTTAACTTCAGTTGATTGCTAATTTATTCATATGGCATGTTGTCTTTCCTCTCCAGTGAAAGCAACGTGTGTTTACCTTCCAAATATGACCGCATGCTCTAGGAGACTTTGGCGGATAAACATATACAGCATTCTTCAGGAATTTCTGTGCTTTTCTTTATGTGCCTTTATTTTTTTTTCTCCTCCATAGTGAACAACCAGCTTTGAGTTCAAACAACCAATTTTATTTGCTGTCCCTGCCTACACTCTTTGCACAAAACTTTTCTTTTTTCCCTCCACACTTGTGATAATCTTAACCCTGCATGAGCACAGGGAACTGTGACAAAGCTGCTTCAAAAAAAGTGATTAAAACCCCTGCTAAAAAGTCTGAATAATATTTATTTATTGCAAACTTCCTTCCTGTAAGGCAGCAGAATGATGATGTCAGCCAGAGAAAGCACATCATGGGGATGGGGACTGGTATGTGATATGTCTTGCTGGAAATATATTTTACCCAAATTTTACCATTCTTTTCTTTCCTGTCCAACAGCAGCCTCTGTTTTCCTCTGGGATTCAAGCAAAAGCCAGAGTTGTACCATGCATGAATATGAGTGTGAACTGTCATGCCAGAGATGGGACCACAAAAGCACAGCACTCCTGCCATGGCTGGGGCTCCACACCTCAGGATTTAGGGACAACTCATGTTGGGCAAACTAAAATATTAAATACAATGCTCTGAACTTTCAATGTCTGAAGCTCATTCAGGCTTGACAGCATTTAAATGCATTTTTACCCATATTAATAAATATAGTCTTTGATTAGCCAAATTTTTATTACCATAGTAATTGAGTGTATAAAAACTCTTCAATGTGGCAATCTATACAAGACTCCCAAAACATAAGAGGGAAATTTATTTTTATTATATAGATGGACAGTTGAAGCCAAGGGGCTGCTTGTCCCAGGTGACAGAGGATGCCTGTGTGATCTTTCACAGCCATTGAGGAGTCAGCTTGCTGAACCATCTGGATGCAAGGCAGCTCAGATTAGAAACACTGCAGTTATCCAGGAGGATTTAGCCTTTCAGCAAGGGGGAGCTTTTTCAGCACAACACCAGGCTGGTATCTTTAGCTGAGTTAGAGCATGAGCTGTGTTTGTGTGCAAGATGCCTCTGTTGTCATAGTTAAACTTCTCTGTGCCTTGACTCTGAAAATCTGCGTAAGCCCAGGCTCCTCCTGATCCCAGTTGTGGCGTTAACCTTAATCACATTGAGAAGCTGTGCCTGCATATTCATAACCCACTGTCTGTGTCTCCTGTGGTCTAAAATGTGGGTAGTGCTGGGCTGGGACAGTCTTGTTCTGTGCACTGCAAACACAAAAGAACGTGGTCCCACCAAGACAGTCTCAGAGCTGTTGTGCTGTATAGACAAGGCACTGATGCTGGACCTCTTGGCACAACATGCAATTCTGAGATGGAGACAAAAATCTATTTAATTTTTTAGGAGTAAGGAATGACCCATCCTGAGCAAGGAGAGCCACCATTTTTTCTAAGCAAACTCCCTTTTGGTTTCCAAAGAGAGTGAGGCTTAACAATCAATGATACAGCAATGCCTTAAGAAGGAAAGGAAGAACTGAAGAAGATAAGAAGTGGTGAGGAGAAAACAAAGCCAACCAGGCCTCAGCTAAAATATTTAAATACAAGTTCCAGCATGTTATCAATAGATGAAGTGCAGCAGATCACTGCACAGAGCTCCACAAAATGAAAGGATATAGTGCAGCAGTAGAAAGCAGACACGTGCGGTGAGAGCTGAGTAGAAGTGAAAGTGATTTTCCTCTGTATTTTCTGGCCGTGATGGAGATGATTGCTGCATGGAACCATATGTGGGCAACTAAGAAAAAAGGGCCACCATTTCTTTGGAAGTAAGTACAGACTGCAAGGGACATGAAGTGGAGTAATTTTGAAAGCCATCTCTCTTGTTCAGCAGTGGTGCCTGCCAAAGGGGCATCCTTCTCCAGGATGAAGAACAGACTTCACTTAGTTGTGCAGGGAAGTGGCAAAGAGCCCAGCGGGGAGTTAATGTCACCATCTCCCGTTTATGGAGCAGTCCCATCTATCAGCTCCAAGCTTACTCTTACTCAAAAACCTCCATACCCATTCAGGGGAAGGTCCAATATAAATATTCTGCATGGCTGCTCCCCTGCTTTTACTTTTGTCCTCCTAAGTATAGGCGTTTATTTCTGGGGTTAATGACAATTGATGGTCAGATTTCAACACATTTGAAGGCTGCAGCTAGTGCTAATTTAGGTGGTGAGGGTATTGACAGCTGTGCAACCACAGCAGCATGGCTGTCAGCATGGGCTCTTCTAAACCAAATATAGGAGGTGATTTTGAAGAAATCTATTATGTTCAGGTTTCTTTTCAGCTGGCATCTGTCTACCCTTTGTATATCCAGAGATGCCATGTTGTTACACAGTCTTTCTGTATATTTCCCTTTGCTGCTTTGCATTTTTCAATCCTAAAAAACCAAACATTTTTTAGTGTGTGTCAGCCTGGAAGTAATTTGAGCACCAGGAGCACAGACACGAGTTGAGCAGGGAAGGGAGGATAAAGAGGAGTACTAAAAAGTGTCTGAAATTTCCTCTTGTAGGATAATTATGGGTTTAAATGTTCCCTTGTTCTCCAGAATGACAACCTCTGGATAAAAATGAGTTTTCATTCATGTCTTTCTTTTTCTAAAAATGTAATGAAATTGAATTACATCTCATTTGTTCTAATTATTTATGTGTTGAGAACAACCTTTCCATCTCACCTAACAAGACAAGGTGATTAATATCACTTTTATTAGCCAACAAGGAGGTTTTTGTTTGTTTGTTTGTTTGTTTTTGTTGTTTTGTTTTGGTTTGTTTTTTCCATTGCCCTTGTTGCAGATACCTGACCACATTCCTGATGGATTTAAACCGGCAGATGTGTGTTTTGGTTGCTCAATTCACATTCTGGTATTTATAGTTGCTGTTAGATTAATAATGAATCTTTGACAAAGCCCATCTGTTAAGCTACACAGCCACAACTTTGAAGACTTTAATTTCTCTTGAATTGCAGTATTCTCAGCTGCACAATGAAAGGCATCTTTTGATCAGTCCACATCATTATAACTTCTCTGCCAAGCTTATTGTACTTACAAATGTTCTAATTCGTATGCTCGTGGTGCTTATGATCTATGCTACAGAATAACCAGTGTGGAAGCATCACAGATTTGCATTCAAGTTAGAAACAGGTGAAAGAGGATGGGTGAAAGTCCCTCCTGGTGCTTAGGCTCTTGCCTCAGCCAGCTGACAGGAGTGGCACTTGACAAATTTTTGTTAAATCTGAGGGAAATGTGACATGAAAAGTTTCATGAGGACGTGAAAACATGTCAAAATAAAAAAAATTACAGAATGGCAGAGGCTGGAAGCATTGCTGGCTCATGGTCAACTTAGTGCCCACCCAGCCTTCCTTCTAAGGTCCTTTTCTGCAGAGCTTTTCCAGTTGGCTTGCCTCAAGTCTGCATTGGTACATGGGCTTATTCCTCCCCATGTAGAGGATTTTTGATTTCTCTTTATTAAATTTCTTGAGATTCTTTTTGGCACGTTTCTTCAGCCCATTGAGGTCCCTTTGAATGGCAGGACAAACTAAATCACTTCGACCCACCTTCCCTCCACGTCTACAAACCATGGGATTCTGCCAGGGAGGCCCCTGAATGGTCCAAAGTGAGGACCAGAAGCTAGATTTGCTTTTAGATAGACAGAGTTTTTGTCACATAAAAGGTTTAGATTGAGCACTAGTTAGAACTTCCCAAAATGTGACATAGCAGCTCCAGGGAATATCAATCACAGCTCTCCTGGCAGAGGGCTCAAGAAAGCAATTTTGTTCCTGTTGCCATTGGGGCTGCTTCTACAGTCCTGACTGGGGTTTACTGTCTCTTTTCAAGGAACTGCCAAACAATTCAATACATGGAGAACCTCTGACTCACAAGGTGAAGTCTGACATTGGGCCAGGATGAGAAACTGGGGAAAGTCTTATGTGGGAGTCCATGCTTCCTTTCCTGGAGGAAAATTTGGGTTATTTGCACTATGTTGTAAAAGTGGAATCATAAAACTCACATTAAAATTCACATTGCTCTGACTAAGCAGAGATAGGGTGAAGTAAAAAATTAAATTGAATACTTAGAGTAAGTCCATACCTTTCCAAACGAAATTTGTTTTTACATTTTCTTAAATAAATTAAAAGGAGAATAAGCCCCATGTAAATGAGATGCAATCATTGTGGTTTGGTCTCTATTAGATGTTTTAGTTGACAGGCAAAGTATCTATGGTTGTTTTGCTGAAAAAAAAAATTGTTTATTTTAAAGATTTTTATGTTTGGTTTTTTTTAGGTAACAATCCCAGAAATCAATTATTTCTAAGATTCTTACTTTTATTCAAAATCTGGGGATGACTGAAGAAGAGAATAATGTATTTATGAAAATATCCAAATATTTATTTTGAAATATTAAAAATTTCATGTGATATATATCTAATTCACTTTAGGAGAGCTTAAACTTTATTGCGATGAGCACTATGGAAATACAAGACTTGGAAGGACAAAAGAAAATAAGGATTTTCATAGGTTAAAAAAAGTCATGTTTCTAGTACAACTGAAGAGGACATGCAAGATGTGTGCTAGCTGCTGAATGTGATCAGTGTGCTAAACAAAACTGGCAAGTGAAGCATGACAGCATCAGAGCTGGAAAAGAGATTGCTTCTCTGCTTTGCTCCTCGCCAATGCTGAAATGCTCTGTTTAACTTTCAGACCATTTATTGTATTTTACAGTCTAATTTTTACTGAATATTCTTTTGCTTCCTTTGGGAGACTGACAGACTGACTAATCCCCCTGTCGCCATGACTTTTTTTCAAAAGTAATCTCTGTGTTTCCTTTCTTCTGTTACTTATTGTTGTATCATCCACGTTTCATCTCCTTTGTTTAAATAGTTTAAATCTAGCCAGCTTTGCAGACCCATTTATTTAGGGAGTTCTGCTTTATCAAATAGAGTTAAATATGTGTCATCAGGTGATCCTTTTCAATAATGTGAATTAGGGAAATCCCTCAAATCCCTTGGATTTCATCTTTGCCAAGTTAAATGCTAACATTTTTCTTTCTTAATATTTCAAAATTCCTTTTCAAACAGCTCATTTGAAAAATAATTTGAAATGTAGGATTTCTCTATGTGCATATGAAAGGTATAATCTGTCCAGACAATATCCACATGAAAAGTTACACAAGGCACTTTGCCTGTAATTGCATTTTTTTTAAGAGCTTATTCAAGATACTCCAGAAACATGAGGTAACTTTGCATATCTTTTATGGATTTTTTTATTCCTTATGAACACTTCTGAAATGATACTTCTACAAGTCTTTCCCCAATAGGTGTGTTGCCCAAGAGAGGTATATTATGCAATTTTCAACTCTACATCAATACATGTGTTTTATCTTTCTAACCCTTTCAGACATTGCCTTTTTTTCTCCCTTATGCTCTCATTCGCTTCTTGATATATAAACTGACTTTTACAGACATTTGGATGCACACACTCCTCGCAACTTACCAGCCCAGCACCTTTTCTTGTTGCTGACACTAGAAATCTTATTGCTATGTTGTGATTTTCTCTTTTCCTTATTTTCCATCCTGTTACAGTAATTTTCCTATATCTATTAAGTATGAGGTATATCTATTTGTCTTATCTTTTTTTAACTTCTATTACCTCTTGTATTCTGTATCCTGGTGGGAGGGCAGGGATTGGATATTTGATCACTGAGATTCCCTGACTTTTGTTCTAAGAAAGTGGAGAGACAGAGACTCCAACACAGAACCCAGAAACCGAAGCCCTAAATGAGATCTTTAGATAGATGGGTTCAAATTCTTGTTAAAGCAGACCTAATTCAACTCACCAGGTACTTAGTTACCACTCAAGCTGAAAAATGAAGGTTTTTGGAGTCTCAGTACCTCACATTGCAGAGCACTTGGGTGTGTAATAATAGGTAACTTGGTGAAGAATTATGGAAAGCATGAGGCTCTTGGAACACTGCTCATTACACTTATGGGATGTATGAGCTCTGAGGCTGAAGGCCCAAATGCTGCAGGAAGGTGAGAGATCAGCAGAAGTATATGTACACTCTCCTATCTCTGGTCTGGAAAAGTCCTGCAAGGTAAGCAAAGAGTCTGTCCTGTTATATATTGCTCTCAGAGATGGAAGAATTCTCTAGAAATATTGAAATATCTTTAGGATATATTTTATCTGGTTCCATTGCTCAGTTTTGATATAAACAAAAGAAGAATGTTGTAAAATACTTGTGAGAATAAGCTGTCTCCAAGTGTCACAACAGAAACCCAGGGATGTGCTTTAGCAGAGCTTGTACACAAGTCTCACCTCAAAGAGAAGCTGGAAGGACAACCTTATAGCTTTCTCGGGATCATGGAAAATACAAGATAAAGAATAGATGGGATGACTTCCAGAAAGGGACAGCTTCTCTGGGCTAGTTCTCACTTTCAGGGAATTGGATTCTTTGTGAAATGGGCTGCCATCAGCAATACATGTCATATATGTTCGGGCTGGTGTTGTGATCCACAAAGCCAGTGAGAGCCGCACTAGCTCTTTGGCATGGGCCATCAGCTGATGAGAGACCAACTCCTATCTCTGGTCTCAATTGCCACAGGTGTTTAAGAGAACAGAGATATCAAAACTTCAAATCGACTACATGGAGTTCTCACAAAACTAAGTGACAGATGCAGAAATTGTGCATTTTGCCATCCCTTCTCTGCTGTTGTAATTTAAGGGTTTCTTTTGGAGGGCTGTTCTTGTACGAATATTGAATATTTCTATATGTATAGTGTTGCTATCATCTATTCAGACTTTTGTTTTTGCTCAAAAGAAAGCATCTCAGATCTGAAGACTGAATGGATGGATGGATTGAAATGATTTAATTGAATCTCTTTCAGAAGTTGATGTTTGAAACTCTGCAGCATTCTGCAAGTAAACCACTAATGTTATAATGTTTATAATTGATTGAGCATCAACAGTGTCTTTGGCAACATAGGGGAGGAAAAGCAAAATGGTTTGTGTACCTGAAAGTTTATAATTGGATCCAGCCAGACACAAAGAACACCTGTGGACTATTAAAAAACAAACCAAATTGCAACAGCCAGGTCTTTGGCTGGCATAAGTCAGTGCAATTTCATAAAATCATCAATTACACTCTTTCCCTGAGAACCTGACTCACTGTTACCTTCAGTCAATGTCAAGGAACACAGCTGATAGCAAACCAAAAAGAACTTTCTGTCTTGAAAACTTTTCTTTCTAATTGACTGGAATTTTCATACTGTCAGGGAAATTTTTTTGTAAAATATTAGTCCACATTTAAGCAAATATGAAACTCATTTAAGCTCCACCACCTTCATTAGGAAAAAGCAAAGCTCAAATGGATAGTGATGAAGGATTGAGTCTAGGCAACCAGTGTGAAATCGTAATTTGGAAAGTGGGCAATCTTGGATAATGTACTGTGTTTTTTGCTCTTGTATACATTTAATCAATAAGGTGAAATCATTAGTTATGAATTTTTTTGCCAGCTTACTTTAATTCTGTTTTATTTGCGTTTAAGGAACTATTCTTTCAAGAGCAGTTTTCCTCTACTTTATAAGATTTGTTTTAAACCTTAACTTGTTCTGGGACACACCTGTTTGCAGTCTGAAACTTAATGTCACTATCTCGTGAAAACAGCTGTAATATGGGCCTTTGCAAACACATTGAATCTCTGTGTTCAGAAGGGTTAGTTGAAAACCTTCAATTAACATAACAACATACAGATGGCCTTCAATAAAGAGCAATAAAAGGGTCTGTGGTTCAAAAGTAATTTATGTCTGAAACTGTTGTCCTTGGCAACACACCTACACACTTTGTGTGGGGAATGTGCCACTATTTTGTCTGCCAGAAGGGAAAAAAGAATATTTAATAAAAATAGAAGACAAAATATACTATGATAAGGGGGAAGGGAAAGAATCTAGATTAACACAGTGGTTCATTATTTTTGTTAATCCTGCTCAAGGGTTATTGTAGAAGTATCTGGTATGTTTTAACTCTATATAGGAGATGTTCTATCTCGACACAAGAGGATTAAAAGGCATGGGAACATGCCTTGAAATGTTTCTAGATTATCCTTTATAGAAGTTGGAAATTTAGAGCTGCTTTTCCCATTTTATAATTGTATAGCTGTCAATTTTCCTTTACAAACCACAGGAAAAAACATTGACAGCCATATAAAAATTCATGAAAGAAAAAAATCATGAGCACAATGGTGGCTAGAAAAGGTTATTACTGGAGCTGTTTGATAAGAATATGCTCATTTCATTTTTTTACCTGGAAATACCACTGCTTCTATACTGGCATGTCCATAAATATTTACCATGTGCTCCAGGCAGCTGTGCAATAGTTCTGTCTTGAAGCTTGACTCCATCACCCACACTATGCATGAACTACAGCTGCTTCTAGCATTTTAGATCACCAAAAAACTTTTCATCAGTCCCAAAATAGAAACATAAAGAGAAGTTTTCTTTGTATTCTGTTCTGCTCTTACCCTATTGCCTCCCTACCACACCACCTGTTCTCTCTCCTCCCACCTGAGCAATTTCAGAGTTTTCAGGTGCACATTTCTGACTTCTTTCTGGGCATTCAACATGCAGCAAACACATGAATTCCATGACCTAGGCCATTCCTTAAGGATGCACTATCCCGCAGCAGCAGCCTCATCAGTGCTGAGTACAGGGGAAGAATCACTTCCCTCATCCTGCTGGCCACACTATTCCTGATACAGGCCAGGATCCCATTGGCTTTCTTGGCCACCTGGGCACACACTGGCACATGTTCAGCCTCCTGTCAATGAGAACCCTCAGGTCTCTTTCCACCTGGCTGCGATCCAGCCACTCTATGCCCAGCCTGTAACGCTGCATGGGATTGTTGTGGCCAAAGGGCAGGACCCGGCACTTGGCCTGGTTGAACTTCATACCAGTGGTTTTGACCCATCTATCCAGCCTGTTCAGAACCTTCTGCAGAGCTCTCCTACCCTTTGGGAAATCAACACTGCCCCCCAAGTTGGTGTTACCTGCAAATTTGCTCAATCCCCTCATCCACATCATCAGTAAAGACACTGAATAGGACTGGGCCCAACACTGATCCCTGGGGGACACCACTGGTGACCGGCCACTGACAGGGTACAGCTCCATTCACCACCACTCTCTGGGCCCTGCCATCAGCTAGCTTTTAACTCATCAAAGAGTGCACCTGTCCAAGCTGTGGGCTGCAGCTTTTCCAGGGGAATGCCATAGAAGGTGGTTTCAAAGGCTTTGCCGAAGTGCAGGTTGTGGTAGTTTTGGCCTTAGTTTTACCTAGGACTAGATTAGTCCTTATTTTTAGTAGGCCTCAGGTCTAGTAGGCCCAGATAGTGTGACGTAGATTAGAATGGACAAATGTTCATATCACCTGACGTCAAAACAAGTATAAAAGCAAGTGAGGGAGGTGCCTCCACCTCTTCATGGTTGCAGTACTAAGAGGACATGCTGCTGCTGTTTTGCTAAGATTAGGCTCCACTGCCACCCCACTGCTGTGTTATCTAGGGAAGTGAACATTTTATTGTTAGTTTTTCTTCTCTCTTGCCGGGTCTCTCTAGGGAAGTGTTTTTTGGGGTGTTTTTGTAGGCTGAGGTGGTGGAATCTGTGTTATTGAGTGGGAAACTTGGTGTAGAGTTATTGTTTCTTTTCACCTTTGTATATATATATACATATGCTATATTGTAGTTTTACTTTTATTTTTTTCTCTTCTGTGTAAGTATACAAACCTGTTTTAAGTTTTAGGGGTTTTTTTATTTCTTTCCCTTTTCCCTTGGTGGAGGGGGAAGCTCTGATTTTGTGTTTGGGTACTTGGTATTTTACCAGCTCAACCGAACACACAGGTAGACACATCCACAGCACTTCCCTTACCCACTGGCAGGTCACCCAGTCATAAAAGGAGATCATGTTGGTCACAGAGGACCGGCCCCTCCTAAATCTCTGCTGGATAGGTCTGATCCCCTGTCCATCCTGATGGCACTCAAGATGATCTGTTCCATAACCTTGCTGGGAACGAGGGGTCAGGCTGACAGACCTGTAGTTTGCCAAGTCATCCTTCCAGCCTTTCTTATGGAGGGCATCACACTGGCCAACCTCCAGTCATCTGGAAGTTCCCTGATTAGCCAGGACTGATGATAAATTAAGAGTGGCTTGGCGAGCTCTTCTGCTAGTTCCCTTATCATTTTGAAGAAGTCCTCCTTGTTTCCTAAGCAGCATACCTATGGGATAATAGTCTCTAGGAAAAGTTTCTCAAAAGATGCAGAATCATATTTCTTCCAGATGTGGAATCAAATGCAAATGCATGAAAGTCTGGATTGGCTGCATCACCATGAGTGCAGGGTGCAAGGCAAAGGGGTTGACGAGTAGGAACAGAGCCAGAACTCAATACCTTTGGGCAGAAGTGGGTGTCTCTGTGGTCCTGGGTGCAGCAAAAAAAAATTTTCTATACAGTGGGAGTCTCATGAGCCTGAACAGCCTTTCCTGGCAGAGGTTAACTTTAAGAGTAGCTTCAGTGAGTCTCAGATCCATCCAATGATATTAGAGACAATATCATTCTTGAAGGTTTGCTGAGCACTGAGACTGGGGTGACATAACCAGGAGAGGACCTGGGAGAGCTGGAAGAAGGATGGGGTCTCCCAGGAATGGTCCCTAAACCAACCTTGCTCATGACATCACCTTCTTCTCTCTCTCTTTGACAAAAGGCTGAAGCTGTCTGTGCTTTAAGCCTGGGATGACTGAAATAAAAATACTCATTGAAAATACTCTTTTGCTGGTGTCCTAGTTCAGCAGGTGGGACCAGTTGTCACTGTGTGGGGGTGATCAAAGCTGTATATTCTACTCCCTCTATTCATTCCCAAGGTCAATGGCCCATTTGCAGCAGCTTCCCAGGGAGTCGTTAGCACCTCCATTCCCAGCCTGAGGGGGCGTAGGTGCTAATGGGCCATCAACACTTCAAAAATGCCCCATGACTCACAGAGTTAATCACCCATTGTGTGAGTCCCCGCCCTGGGGGAGGGACTGGATGCTCCCTGAGGGTACAAAAAGGGGTAGGTAAGAAGACCACGGGAACCTTTTGTCGGACCCAGAGGAGCAGCAGGACCTTGACAGGAAGAGACCACCACTCCGGACCAGACCACAGCCATCACCTGTACCAACAGGTTTTTTCATTTCCTTTTGCTTTGGACTTGGGGGAACCACGCGGGTCTCAGCACAAGGGTTAACAAACCCCTTTGGGTTTGTACCCCAGGGCACTGGGTTACACTGCTGGGTTTTGGGAATTGACAGCAATTCCCCTTTGCGTCAGGGTATTTACTGCATTATTATTATTAAATTTTAGCTCTGACTCATAATCTCTCTTGTGTTGAGCTCATTTCTCCTGCTGGTTTACCTCTAAACCAGCACAGCTGGTTTTATTGTCTCAGCTGCTTTAACTTTTTTGGGGGGGGCTTGCATCTACTCATTATCTGGGTGGGAAGGGAGACTATTTTTGATCTGAATTTCTCCCAGTGCACATATCCTTAAGGCTGACAGTGCTGGTCTTGTTTTAAGAACATCTACATTTTTCACTTCCTCTGTGTCATTCTCCATCTCCTTTTATTCTTCTTGAACATTTCCTCTGATAATTCCTTCTTATAACTTTAGGTGTACTCTGTATCATTCATTATGGCAGAAATCCTTACTGCTGTATGATTTGGCAGTGGTAGCTATAGCAGTACAATAACATTTCCAGAGCATCATTTCCATGGTCAGATACTTTAGAGATTCAGCTCTAAATAAAAACCCAGCTGTTGGTTTTCCTGAACATTGGCTGGAATCTTGCTAATGCTCTGTCCCTCAAACCTCCTGAGTCTGTGAGAGCCTTCGAAACAACTGGAAATAGCCTTGGTTATTTAGTATTGAGAAAATGAAACTATTTTGTAGGAGGAATATTTTAATTTAAGTTGTAGTAAGGTCTCATATGCAGATTCCTTTTTTCTCTACCTTGAGTAATGGTAATAATTTTTAACATTATATAATGATTTTCAGTATAGCTTTCTTTCAGGAATGTGATTTTTTTTCTCTTCTATTATATTTTTTTATGATTTTAAAATTATTTTAACTTTGAAAATTTTTTCCTGCCGTGTTCAAGTAAGTCACCTGTTCTACTAGCAAAGGATGAGCCAAATGATCTTTGAAGTACCATGCTCACATTTGTCAGTGGGAGGTGTGAAATGTCAAAAGCTTTCAAAAGTGTAAAAGTTTTCGAAGCTTATACTTCAAAGACTATGATCTACCTATATAACAAGACCTAGAACACCTAGAAGCTCACATGCATTGCTGCCAACCTCCAGACTGGCACAGTGGTACAAACTGATTTAATCCTCACTTGAATCCAGAATCAAGTCTAACTACTTGGAAATGAGCTGTTTACACGTAATTAAATTCCGATGGGCCAAAAGAAAGCTGCCTTCTTAAGCAGCACTGAGCACCCTCTTCTAGAACTTTTGAAATGTTTAAACTTTCCCTCTCTTTGGAGTGAGTAGTCCGTCCTGGCCAGCTACCTTTTTAAAAGCAAGCAGACGTGTCTACAGCTGTAAAGCAACACATCTACTAATCATTAATGAAAACCATAAGTTCGATATAGCAAATGAACCTCTATTATTTACCTGATGTGATTTGGTAGATATTGCTAATGATTTTTACATTTAGAAGTCAAGTCTCTATATAAGGCACTTTCAGAATGCTTTAAATGCACTTATTTTACCTGGGTGGCAGTTTCTGCTCCTGTTTTCCAAATGCAAGGAAAGGATGAGCTGTATCAGTTTCAGATTCAGTAACATGCTTATCAAATGTCACTCATTTCTTTGTATTACTTTTAGCTTTACACTTCAGCTGATATTAGAAATGCATTAATGTAAAATCTCCCCTTACCATTTCATGCAAGTCATAGGATTTTTTAAATTATCTGTATAAATGCACTTAATAGCACTTTTAACCTTTAAATAAAACTCCCATTACTTCCATCAGTCACCTGTTGGGCTTTTCTAACCTGCCTAAGCTGTTCCTCCATCTTTCATATCATCCTCCTTCAATGGTGTAGAACTGAAAACCCAGCACTGCACTCAGGGCACAGCCAGCAGAGGTTGCCTGGGCAACAAAGATACAGGGATTGGACACGTGGATAGTGAGAGAAGAAAAAAAGTCTCTAAAAGGGAGAAAAAAATAATCCCAAATACCCTTTATAAATACTTCCTCATTTGTAAAACTGTTGGTAATATTCCAGGGTAGCTCTGTACCAGTGTTTGAGGAGTTATCTACCTTCAGTGAGAGGCTACAAGAGCTCAGACAACAGTTTAGCAAAGGCAAGGTTAATATGATCACAGGCTTGAATTATCCAAAGAGAAAGAAATATTCCTGATACAATAAGACTTTCTGTTTTAGAAGAGAATTTATAACAGTATCTGACAGCCAGATCTAGCTGAAGTTAAATGCATTCAGACTAGAAATAATGTATGCATCTTTAATCAGAGTAACGGTTAAACTTTGAAGAAAATCACCTAAGGATCTGTCTCTCCCTAACACTTAATAATTTTCTCCTTTTAAAATATGTTCTCCACCTTCTAAATAAACTATGGATTTCACAAAGGTATCTCTCAGCAATAGTCATCAGATTGCTGTCTTCTCCAGTTTAAATAGCTCCTAATAGAATAAAGTGTATAGGAAGAAAGCAGAGAAATATAAAGAGTAATTAAAAAAGGTACAACTTACTCCTTATGATGAGTAAATATTAACATGTTGGACCAGACTAGTACTTCAGCCAGTCTAATGGTTTTTATTTTCTACATCCTGAGGGAGATTTTGCAGAGTGATATTTCAGATTTTTCTGGTGATGGTCCAAGCTACAGTGGGGTTGATGACATGGTTATCTCGGGTGGGTGTCTTCTGGCTGTGAGGGAGATGAGACATGGAAACCTTAGGGTGAGCCTGGGGCTCACCTCCCATACAGGGAGGCAGAGGCTGCTCATGGATGATAAGGAGGGCTACCTTTTTTGTTAATTCTCCTGTTAGATCCACATACTGAGAGGGATGTTGCCAAACCACGGCACATACCTGTCCCCTCTCTCCTCAACCACTCAAATGGACAGCTGTCAATGCACTACAGGGCAGATAAGACAGATCCAGCCTATACTATCATTGGTCTCAGTGGTAGAAGGATGGTCCTTTGAGAACACTGGAAAAAGGGAGCTCCACACATTCTTTCCCTGGATGCCACACAAGTTCCTGTCAATAACCCTAGCAATGAACAATCTGTGTCACAGTGGGCAGAGCACTGGTGGTGTTCCAAACCTCAGCTGGCTTTTTGACACGGTTGGCCCAGGAGACTGGCTATCAGGAAGGTGAGGGATGGACAGCCTTAGTGTGATTCTGAGGGAGCCCTGCACAAGCAGACAGAGAGGCTGCTTTGGTTGTTCTGTTTATTTCCACCTCTGTTATTGACCAGAATACAAGGAGTTCCCAATGCAGTCCTGTTCCCTGCCACTAAGACAGTGTCATGATTTCCTTCATGGACCTTTACCTAAGGACTGCAGAAAGACACATAGCCTTGGCCAAAATGAGCTCTGCAGCATCTGTCTGCTCTGTACTGTGTCATGATTCTACAGGCAGCTGGAGGGTCCCTGCAGCCTCGTACAAAGTGCACTCTACATAACTTACTTCTCTGTGCAAAATTTTTCTTAAAATAATTTTTATGATTTGTGATCCCATTAGCTGCTTCATGCTGTCTTTTTCAGAAACTCTTTTGGGACTTTTACATTAGGATTGCATAAGCTTCAATTTCTTAGGAACTGGTGCCAAAAAAAAGAAAATCACTGCATATTAAGCATAATGTCTAAGATTATAGTCTTCAGGCATGTATATATAAACCACTCTCTGCCTTATTTGAACAATGTAGCAAATTTATATGATAAAGGAAATAGCAGGTCCTTCAGCTGAACTGCACTGGCATGTGCAAGTTTGTGTGAATCTTTCATATATAGACATCAAACCTATGATGATGGGCTCTTGAGGATGTAGGAATGAACAAATATTAGGCTTAACAACAGAAAAGACAGTCTCTGAGCACAGCAGAAAAGCTGAGGGATTTTCTTTTTTTTATGGACATGAACTGTCACACCTGATAATGAATTTCACTGATAGGGCTGAGATCACTGTCTCCTTAACAAAACACTGTCAGGAAAAACCCTCAAGTGAAACAGTTGAAAACACCCTCATTATGAGTGTGCAATACTCAGACTGAAGAATTTTTTGCTGCAGTGCTGGTAGGACTGTAAATGTCACAAGCAGCTGAACCACTGGCTACTCTAGTAAAACGAGCTCTTTTAAAAGACAGGCAAATGCAATTCACTGTGAAGTTGCGTGTGAGGACCCACGCTCTAAAGCATAAGGAACATACTGCATGGCAGCCAGCTGACCTACATTTACAGCTGAAGATGTAAAGCTGACCCAGAGGGAGCTGTGTCTAACCTACAAACACAGACAGAGTGCTAGTCAAATGGCCCATGCATTTAAAATGATAAACTGTTCAGCAGCAGCAGCACAGGGATGAGTTTCCCACTGCCCTATGTAAGAAGCAAGTCTGATCAACAGGCCATGACAAGCCACTGCTGGCAGGGAAACATATCTTAGAGTAACTCCTACCTCCTCAGCGTGCCATGCTGCAGAAAGGAAAGCAAACTCTTGGTATGGAGAGAAAAACCCAGCCTAGGTGCCAGCAGTGAGATGGCAGTGTGGGCTGAGCTGGACAAGCCAGGTGAGCCCAGGGGCTCTGGTGCAGGTAACAAGGCTGCAGCAACTTCAGTGCTCTCGCTGCCGCCAAGTCTGTGGCATCACAGCTCACACAATTAGGGACACCCAGCCATAAATCCAGCTTGTATATCAGCAAAAGTAGCCTTCAACAAAAGCAAAGAGATAAACAATGCATTGTAGGGTTGTTGGGCTGTACAGAGAGGACAGTAGGAGATAGAGGCAAAATCTTCCTCAGGCACAGTATTGGTAATTTCATCAGCGTGGGGAGAGAATGACATGCACTTGGGAGCAGATTTTTAGCCCCCACCCAATGAAGTAGCTGTGTTGTGATCAGCAGAGCGCTGCTCCACACTGTATGACAATCTTCCTGTTGGCATAAATCAGCCTTAAAAAACAGGACCCCCAGGTATTTTGCTGAGTCTCTCAAATACACTGACTTTTTTTTTTCAGCAGAACCTTCCCTGTCCCTCAGTGAAGCTGCATGTTTGTATGACAGATACACAGTATATGAACAATTACTGCTATGGTAGCAGAGGAAAGGTGTAAAAGGAAAACTGAAAGTTGCTACAAAAGAAAAATGCTTATCCTGAACCTGCCTATTAAAGACAAACCATTAACATTATTAAGCCACCTTGCCTTTAGGTAAATTGCTTCACACCAGCATTCCATGGTTTTCTAAGACTCAACCAGAACAAGGAATATAGCTCTGCTGTGCTCAGTAATTGTGTGCAAATAACCAAGCAGGAAACTATTATTAATAAAGGCCAGTTATAGAGATATCTCCCAGCTACTACATTCATCAGCCTTACTATTCTTTCCTCTTAGAGTTCTGACAATCTTTTTCCAAAACTTCACACGTACAAGACTTCTCCTGGGATCAGCTGGTGTGTTTCCACAGTGTTTTGGGAAAGCCTGAAACACAGCCATTGCACCAACAGAAGTGTCCAATGCAGATACAACAACGTCCTAGAAGCCAATAAAGCTCACCTGCAGTATGAAGTGGGGACTGGCTGTCAAGACATGATTTACTTGAGTCTCAGGGTTTGTGCTGGTGCAAGTTACTTCAGTGGGTTTCTATAGGTATCACAGACTTGTCTGTGTTTCAGTCAGGTTTGTTACCTTCACTTCCTTGGAGAAATCACCATACATGTAGGGTCTTCATGGCATTTTTGTTACCCTGATATTCAAGATTTTACCCTGATTTTGACCTGCAGCAATTTATAAGGATCCGAGAAGATGACAGATGAACCTACACAGACTTAAACAGCCTGTCAGACATTGCTTTTGTTAGCAGACTTCTTGGAAGTCTGCCACCTCCTCTAGGAACAGAGGTAGTGACCAGCAGGTATTCTCCATGCCGAATTACACCTTCTCTAGAATCTGTACTAATCAACTGGATTTATGAAACATTGAAGTATCTGAAGGGAAACCAAAGCAACAAATGTATAATGCCTCTGTAGTATAGCCTGAAAAAGTGACAGCAGATAGAATATTTGTTCAAAGTATTGGCTGCAAGATCACAACACTCCTTGTTTTCAGAGTTTTGTGTGCCTTATATTAAAGATCCAGAAAGTAGAAACTTAAAAGATTACACAATATTTCCAAGGGCTTTTTCCTCCACTGTAGTTGCAAGTGTGGAAAACAATTTTTTTAACTTGCATGTGAGAGCTGATTCTAGTCTAGACATGCCACAAATTGCCACATTTTAAGGATTTTATTATCAAAAGAGCAATGTCCATCTGGACACACTTAGCTGGCCACATTCCATCACACATATGATATGATGCATGGCACTTGCCTTGGGTTTTAAGTGATCATGCTGTACCTGTTACTTCCAAAAAGCTAAGGGGCACAAATCAGAGCTTATGTGGAGGAATGAGTTACTTGACACCGTCTGGCCATTTGCTACTGTCAGACCAAGAGTCCAAACTACCCTGGTGGGCTGAGAGTTTTGCAGCAGAAACAGTGGCCATCTTACTGATGATGCTTGGTCAAAGCAAGACCGAAGGACTTCACCTTCTTATCCCCTCCTCTGATTCCTTCCTGCACCGCCTTATCCTCAGAATGACCACAAACTGTGAGGGAGGCAACTTTGTGTTTTCCTCTTGTGTTCAGGGAACTGAGATATACATACATGTATGGTTTGTAATCTAGTCAGATTACATCAAAGATACTAATCATGTGTCATCAGTATCATTGTGTGGTAGAAACACCCCAGGAAGCTCCCAGTCACTGGCTGCCCACTCAGACAAGAGCAGTACTGTGGCTACAACAGCAGTATTGTAAGGGAGGCCATGATCTGCTCTAAAGAGATCCTATCATTCATCTGTGTGTTGCGAGAGTGTAGAAAGCAGGGACCAAGCACACTGCTTGTTTTTTACATGTATCACTTGTTGAACAACTTGGTTGCTGGTTTGCTAGGAGAGTCAACACTTACCTTCTCAATTTGGATAGCAGAAAGACAACCTCATTATGAAAAGAATAAGAAGTTTGAATTGTTAGTAGCAGTCTGTCCCTAGAAACCTTACTTTCCCTCCCACCACCCCTTGTTTTTTGTTATCTCAAGAATTTTTAAGCCAGCAATGCAGCAACCCTGCTCCTACCCTGCCACATTCACTCTCTGGGTGGGTGTCTTTATTATCTGGTTTCAGGAAGCTCAGTTTTGCCCTGAGGAAGTTTCAGGGCAATTACTAAACAGAAAAAGTGAAAATACTTGTGGGGTTCCTTTTTTCTTTCCCTTTTGATGACAGGTCTCAGGACTAAAGAATTTACTTTTAATTAAACCTGATGAATTAGGATTCAGGTAGCTGTAACATGCTGCCACTTTCCTCTCCCCTTTGAAATCTTTGTGAGTTCACAAAAACTCTTTTTTACAAACTGCTTTAGATGCAAGGTTTGTCATGTTCCGTTTCCATTCCAGGATACCAGGGGCTGGGACAATGTCATCTGTACAGTTACTCACTATGCAATGAGAAAAATCTTCTTCCTTTTGCAAATGTTCAGCCAAGAGTGACACTGGCCAAAGAATGTAAAATTTGTACTAAAATCTAGTTCATTTTTTTATGGAAAAATCTAGATATATTCAGCAAAAAAGAGTAAACTCAGAGAATGATCATGATCAAAAAATGATCAAAAAATTTAATTGATTTATAAAACCTAAAAACTAGATAAAGATTATACATCAGTTAGCTTTTTTTAAAAAAAAAAGTAAATCATCCATATTTTATGAAAGTAAAGTGATTATTTCATTAAAATTTGAATCTGAGAGGGAAAAATTACATAAAGGAGGGAGGAAGCTACAAAGGAGAGGAAAAAAAGCAAAGAAAAAGGAAAGCTGAAAGGTATTACAAAAGAAAGAGAAAAGGTATTGTGAAGGAAAAGGGAGAAAAGAAAGAGATAAAAATGACAAAAGCTGAATCACCGGCAGATGATTCTTTCACAGACAGAAATGACAACTGCTGAGGAATGCAGAGGAAAATAGATGGAGAGGAAAGTAAAATTAAACCAAGTAGAGATAAGGATATGTAATATAAAAATTGCATTTCACTGTTAGCCCCTAAATTAATGGATTTAGGAACAGCCTCACTCTACAAATGATCTGTTCGCTGCCATAATCATTTATTGATGTTGACCTGCTGCACAGCAGTTGATGAGACACAACCTCTCTCAGTGTCCACCCCCTCTCCTTGTTAAGGTACTTTTAATATTGATGGATGATGTATTCTGTGCAGATTGATGAAGTTCACATAGGATGTGTATATTAATTTGACAGGCTACTCAGGCTCATCAGAAGTCAATGGAAAGTCTTTTCAAGATGAACATTTATTTCTCAAGCCTGTAGACTTATATTTCTTACTGAACATTGTAAAATGAACAGGTTTGTTGAATTCAAACTCCATTTACAAACTTTCAAAACTTCTTAATGTCCTCAGAAGCAGCAAGATACTCTAAAAATATTTCACAGTTAGATACATTTCTAAAAGTATTTCGAAAAAGGTAACAGTTATGTAATGTAAGGTCAAAATAGCATTCCCTCATTCATCAAAATTTAGTTCAAATAAGCCATCTTGTTAACCTTAATAAGCATATTTAAAGGGCTCACCAGCCTCATTTGGAGATACATTAATGCTGTTGTAAGCATCTAGAAGAGCACATTTGGT
>VWZD01000519.1:131253-362397 GCA_013396695.1 Sakesphorus luctuosus | reverse complement strand
CTTGTACATATTCTGCAATAACATCATCCTCTTATTTCCCATTTTACCAGTTGAGGGTTTAGGCCCAAAATGTAAAGGCAAACTTAAGACAAGTATAGGTGTGATTGACTTGCTCAGCATATATAAAAACAACTGCAGTGGACAAGTTTACTTTCCTGGCTTTTCCTTAGTTGCATTTTGGTTAAAAGAATAACTTTCCTCCCATGCTTGCACCATACACATATTATCTAACAAATGGGCAGAGCAATACAGAGGAGTCAGCAGAAATGGTCCATCTATATGCTTGATGGAGCATGATGTGGGTAAAGAGATGGTTTGTATCATCATGATAATTACCCATATATCATAAAGAATGAACTCATGGGATGAAGATAACCAGAATAAGCAGCATGACAAATTACGTGTTGGAATTTCATAGCCTTTGAATACTTTACATCATTCTATTTTGATAGGGGGCTGTTTTTTGTTCTTTAGAAAAACCCTAAAATGTAAAAATTTAAACATATGAAGCGAAGTTGACCTTCACCTTGGTCATCAGAAATTGCAGCCTATACAATTATTCTTCTGCACTCTGTCACTTGAGAGTGGTGGTTTGGTAGTTTAGTTGGGGACCATCTCTGGTGAGAGAATACGACACACTTCCAGACTACCATAGAAAAAGTGAAAAGAGATAAGAAGCTTCCAGACTTTGAGAGAGAGTGTGGTTTCACAGCCCAGATTTACTCATGTCTGAGCTTCTGTTGGGTGTTTCAGCCTTACCTCTGTGTTGCATTATTAGGTCCTACATCGCTACTTGGGGACATTTTGCATATTAAACTCCATTTATGTTTTAGCTGTACTGTTGTTAGATTTTTTTTTTAAACTTCTTTTTTGATTTACATTGCAATATCTCTTCTTTTTCTTCATGATTTTTGACATCCCTGCTGTCTGTGTTCCAGTCCTACTTTCTCATTCGGGATCTCCACATGGCACGACTTACCTTTTGTACAAGGTTTACTAACCAGAAACAAAAATATCTTCATAAAATCCTGAGCTCTGTAATCAATCTTCATCCTCATCCTTTCACTTCCCACTACTAATGACCTGAGAGCATGAATGGGTCTTAATGGCGCTGACCAGCCTCAATTAGGATCTCTCCTCATCCCCTGACCATGGGTCCAGGAACCCCATTTAGGCATAGACATGGCCTTGACCTGAGTTATGCTGTAGGTACATCTGTCTTTAGTCCTAGGTTTTGGCCCTATCTCCAGGAAGCCATGTAGACTTATGTTGTAGCTTTGTCTCCAGCCCCATCTCCTGCTGCTCCCAAATATACCACAGAGGCTCTAATACTCTGAACAAAATCTCTCCTGGTTGCACTCCTGCCTCAGCAGTGATGACCTAGAAAATATGGGAAGGCAAATAATTGACTGAGTACAGTTAATGGGTTACAACCAAAGGGCAGAAATGAGCTTTTGCAGTTGCTAAAAACTGAATTCACATATAAGCTGAGTATTAAATCACACTTCAATTGCTTATAGTGAAATCCATTATAAAAGCCCTTGACTGTTTCTTATTGTTAGGACAAAATAATTTTCTTTATTTATTTGGCTCAGACTAACAGGGACTTATTTGATATTGATCTAGCAATATCAAAGTGCTTAGACTTAGTTACAAGATATGTAGTGTTTTATTTTAAGACAGTTCTGAAAGAATAGTTAGAGAAAAAACGTATTTAATGAGTTGATGAATGTGTTATTGGCTTCTAAACCACTTTACAAGCAATTAATATTTAGACCTAGAGAAAATTCATTTCTGTAATTGCCACAAAACTCCATGTGTTGGTCTATATGGTTGTCAGTTTTCACATCAGGTTAACTTGTCAGCATCAAGATTTTTCTGCCTTAGGCCAGTAATTGGGTAGTGAGAACTTTTAGGTTGTATTTATTGCTTTTAACTAGCCTGTGCCAGAAGCCTGGCAACACTGTGAAATATTAGAAGCATGCAAAGCCATTTTGAGGGACTTGTTTTTACGAATTAGCATAAAGGAGTTACATGAAATATAACCTGGCACAATAAACTGAACAGCTCTCAAATGCCAGTAGGTTACAGTGGCTGTCTGATTAACAAGAATCTTCTGCAAGTGATATATCCTGACAGTTACTATTTTAGAAGAAAGTCAAGGAGTCAGGAGAGAGATTTCAAGCAGAAGGATGATGTGACACATAATTTTTTTCTTAGCTATAGGATTCAATTCTTTCTTTCAGTTCTAACTACTGAATTGTTACACTTTTGTTCCTTAATCTATTTTGCTGAAAATTAACCAATGTAATTCCCACCTCTTTGTTAAATCAGTACTTCTTGTATGCTCAGTTCCATTAATTGGATGTTTAAACTTTTTTAAGAGCTTCAGTCAGTCTCTAAAACCTCTGCATATAGGTAGGAAAACTGACAAACCATGTAAAAATCACTCCGGAGGTTAGTGATAAAGCCTGAGAAAGACATGCAGATATTTTGTTTCTACCGCTTCCAGCTGAATAGAAACTTTCATCTCTTATTCAGCAACACTTTTAATGACATGATAATGGTTTTTACTGACAAAGGCTTCAGTCCATAAGTCACTATATAATGACTAGGTGTCTTTGCATTTGGTTGGAAATAGCAATGTTATGCTCTTCAAGTCAGAAATAAGGGGTATTGTTGTGAATCTAATGTGTATGTGTATGGCCAGACTTTGCCAGTGAAGATTTGGGCAGGGCTCTCCCCACTGTGCCCTTCCAGCCTGTGCAGTGGATGTTTTAGGTGAGGCACAGCATGCACAGAACTGGCCCCACCATTTAAGTCCTAAGGTCCATTTGCCACAGCCGAGTGAGCTTGGACAGTGACAGGGAAGTCCTCGGGACTGTCACAGCCCCTGGTAACTAACCGAGGCTGACCCTGCTCAGCATCCGAGATGTGATGGGATCGGATGGCAAGGAGGGCATTGAACTGCCAGGGGACGGTCCCTACTGAGACTCAAACTCAGGTCCTTGGGATTCAGAGTCCAGTGCTCTCCTTTACACTACGGGACAGCCTCAAATCTAAAGGTAGTAGACTTTGTAATGGCTACAGAATTTTGAATCATGAATCATATCTTTATATAATTGTGAGCAATAAATAATATAACGTGGTTCTTCAATTTGACTGTAAGTGCAGCTAATGTTCTAGCTATACTTGGAGCTAAAATTCACAGCAGATCTTGTTTGTTAACAATTTAACAAGTAACAAAAATACTGGCTCTATTAATCTAAACTATTTACAAAGCTGCTCTATTTCTGGGTAGGAAAAGTGCAATCATGAAATAAAAGTCCTAAGTCATTTGAAGAAACAAACCCTGAGTCCTCTGGTGAAGTTCAAACAGTACTATGGGAGGTGATTGATGCTATCTATTGTTTAGAAAATAATTAATTGCACTATAATTCTTACATGTCTGTAAAGCATTCTTTTTTCAGGCTATTATGGGTAGCAACAGGTAAGCAAACTTTTCTCCTAGTTAACTGTTCTCTTTTTGCTTCTTTAGGGAAAATCTTATGTTAAAACAGATCTTGAGTTTTCATGAGATGTTGAATAACATTTTGTACCACCCTGGTATATGTACTAAGACTTCAGAAGGCACTAAAAAAATATATGTTTTTGTGATTGTCAGCCACTGGAGGGGTGGATTTGGCAGCTGGAATGACACTGGTTTCTCTAGTGATATATTCACTACTCCCCCAAACACACCAGGGTTTTCTTGAAGCTAGAATTACTCCATTAGGCTGTGAGTCATTCTTCAACCCCACTGCCTTGCAAGACAGCATAATATGAGAGGTGGTTGAAGGGTGTGTGGGAACAGGCCAGGACCTGGATGTTCCTGGGGTGGGCTTAAGAACAGCTGGATGCAAAAACAAATCTTCTCTTCAGAAGGCCATAATTTGCACCTGTAGAGGAACAGGTCATTAAAGCACAGGACTGGTGGGCACAACATGCTCCTTAAATTCTCTATGTGGAGATTGAGAAGCCATAGTGCAAATACAGGAGCAAAGTAATGAAACCCCAACCATTTGCTGTCTCTCTACACAACTACTGACACCAAGGTGTGTGACATATAAAACTGCAAAGCTCTTTGGCAAATAGGACAGAATGATGTGTGGGTGTCCCTAGCTTTGTCTATGCAAGGCTACTTAGGTGTCGGCCTTTTCTAAACTACTGGTTAAAGTTTATGTATACTGAGTATACTGTAAATCTTCATTTTTGAGGCGTTAATGAAGCATTTAGACTGCATGAAGTGATAACCAAATTAGAGAAGATCCAGAACTATATATAAAGTGTAAAGTGGATAAATTAAATAAGCACAGACAATAATGCATTGCTCTGAGAAAAATTCAGAGATGTTCATCAGGATGAGAGAGCACAAAAAAAAGGTCTCTGTGATGCAGCCTAAACCCCAGCTGTGCTAGCGTGAGACCAGCCTCTTTGCCAATAGATGGTATGGGGTTTGTGGTTGTGACAATGTAATTTTAAAATGCTTTTCCCTACAAGACACCCTGTAGATTTTTCCCACAGGGTAGAAGGTAGAGATGAAATTTAAGTGGTCTGATGATAGATTATTTGTCTTGCCTGAGTGCCTGACTGTGCCAGTGAGTTATGTGCTTCTGCCACTTGCCATGGGAACAGCACGAAACTCAAGTATCAGCAAAAAATGGTACAGGCACATTGGAATGATCATTTTGATCACTGCAGGCCTGCTTAAAAGGGAATTCTCAATGGTAGGCTAATAAATGCTTCCTACACCACTAATTTGGGGAAATCTGCTTTTGCTTTGCTGGACTTCTGATGTGCCAAGCACTTCTCTCTGCACTGGAGCAGTAGGCAACTTCCACTGTCAAATCCCACCACCCTCAGCTTTTGATGACTTCTCTAGGGCATGGAGGTCTTAAATACAATACCCTACAGGACTGCACTCTCCCCCATTATTAAGGTTCAGTTATTAATTAATGGTTTAAGAGTAAAAAAAATTAGAAAGTTGAAGTCTACCAGCTGGTAAGAAGTTTGCATACAAATCTTCTTCTTCCCTCTGTAACAATTAAATGAAATTAGTTATATTTGAATATAAATTAGTTTATTTTATCCTTCATTTGAAAATAAGTATTATGAGACTCTTCTCTTTTTCCTCACAAGAATTCACATGAGGATTATTTAATTGGAACTATTAAATATATTTTTCTAAAACCAAGTAGAAAATGAGGTTTTAGATACATTTTTAAATAATATTCACATATGGGAACTTTAATATTTTGATAATCTATAAAGAAGTTGTATTTAGTAGTTTAATGAATTTATAATACTTTGAGAAGTTCTTTTTTTGCTCATTAATTTAAAAATGAGTTTCAGTATTTTGAAGGAATTTCATTAACTAGTCTAGACAAATGATAAAGAAATCCTACTGCAGAAGCTGCATGACCAGCTTTCTGAACTGTCAGACTCATGAGAATTTTTCATGACTTCTATACACTTTTTGTTGAATGTGTGTTTCCAGATTACTTTTATAAATTAAGATTCAGTTTTGAGATGATCCATAAAATGACAATAAATAAATCTCCTTAATTTACCTGATTGTTACATTCAGGTAGTTTCATACCTGTTTCTGTCCCCCCTGAAAACCCATAGGAGCAGCTCTGTTTCACCCCGTTTGTATTGCATTGCTCTTGTATTTGGGGTAGAATTTGAAATCATTTTTTCATAGTGAGATCCAGGGCTGACTGCAGAGCTCCTGAGTCATTATGCATTATGTGATTTAAATCAATGGCTTTTTTATACTTTGGTCAGTGGATCTGTGACTGAGGACCCATTGGCCAAATGAGTAGTAGATCAGGAACTTTAAGGATTAAAATGTGGCCTGCTACTGAAAGTTAAACTCTACATCAGGAAATTCATGTCATTTGTTATCCATGTGGCATGAGGTTACTTTAAAGCATGTTCATCATAACATGGGGTTTGCCTATGACTAGGAGGACTGTTGGTAACTCAGTAGGGCAGGTGAGGTGGGCCAGGAAAGCCTTGAAACCCAGGGTTTTATCTGCCTGATTCTGCCTCTAGCCTCGGGGTCCTGATGGCCTCATCCCAAACTATTTCCCTGCAGAGTCCCCTCCTGGCATTATGAATTGCACCTGGCATTTTTGCAGCTTTCTACTTATAAACTGGGGTCCTGTCACTTCTCAAAGCCCCCCTCCTTACAGTGCATCTCAGGGGCATCAAAACTGGAACAAAATAGATGTCCCAAGTGTACTTTCTCACAGTGCTTGTCTGGAACAGTCCTCTTATACCTTTACTATTAAAACCAAAGTTGCTTTGCCTAAAGTATACTTTTTTGCATCACTATTTGAATTGTAAAGTTAGATACCATATGTCAGCTGTGAAAGAACTTTCGAATGTGGCCAACTGCTTTTTCTTTCCATGTGTGAGGTTATAGTACAGCTCTGTTTTCATGCTTGGTAGGGTTTTTTTACTGTTTCTCATTGTAAAAACAGAGGAGGACTTGGAATTAAGAGAGGCTGCAGATATGGTTTTGTCCACGTCTTTACTTGCATTGAATCTGACTTGTTATGAAAGCAATGCCTGCCTCTGCTTAAGAATTAATTCACTGTCAACAAGATTTTTGATGCCTCTTTGTCATATGGGAATGACCAGCTGAAACAATTTTCAAATGCAAGCAGGAATCCACCATTTGAACTGCAGCTTGGGCAGAACTCAGCAGCATTAAGACTCGTAAGGCCTTTACCAGAAATGACTATTGCAGAGGGAACATGAGGCTGAGAAACAGAGCAGCAGCACTAGCAGATCAATGCCTAACTTCTGCTCAGAAATGTTATACAGACAGACATCGCACTTGTTGTAGCTTCCCTGGCATTTCATTAAGGTTGTGCATAAAGTGCTGATTTCCTCCCTTCTTCTCTTGACTTTTAGAAAGAAAGAAAAGATACCCACATGCTATCTCAGAAACTTCTTGTTCTTTCAGCAATAATACTCTTAACTCATTCATTAGCTCCAATCAAATCTGATAGAAAGGTGGGAAGTCAAAGATTTCTTTATTGCAGTTCTGCCTGGTAACCCCTCCCTGTGCAGACCTGAAGACTGTTCGCTTCAAGCTCAGTTGTGTCAGTAGTGGCCAGCTGGCTAAGCAGCACACCTCTAGCTCCAGCAGCCCTTGCCTTCCTGTAGAGGCAGCTGAGGACGTGGAGGGGAGCTGAGGTTACTGTAGGGGAGGGGGGAGCGATGGGTATGGAGCTGGGGAATTGTGCTGTAGTGTCAGGAAATCATTCTTCATTAGTCCTGCTGCAAAGACTTGGAGCGATTCTTCTCTGTCTCTCAGGAGACAATCTTAATCATCTGGGACAGAGGAGTTCAGTGTCTTCCTCCTGATTACCCCTCCAGAGGCTGCTCCTTTTGACAGGGTAATCCACTAATCAGTATAGAAACACCAGGAAGTTGCTAGAGAATATTAGAATGCACCAGGGGTAGCTGCTGTGATCTTCGACCCACTGAATATTGAAATATTTTATACCTAGTTGCAAAAGCAAAAAGGCACTTAAGTTATATGACACTTCAGAACACGTGTTGAATAACTCATCATAGAATCACTGAATGGTTTGGGTTGAAAGGGACTTTGATGATAATCTGGTTCCAATACCCCTGCCATGGGCACAAACACCTTCCACTAGACAAGCTAACTCAGGGCCCCATCCAACCTAGCCCTGAGCTCTTCCAGGGGTGAAGCATCCACAGGTTCTCTGGGCAACCTGTTCCAGTGTCTCACCACCCTCCCAGTAAAGAATTTTTTCCTAATATCCAATCTAAACCTACTTTCTTGCAGCACTTTAGTCCTTGTTCTATTACTACATGCCCTTAATAAAAAGTCCTTCTTGAAAAATCACTCTTCATGAAACTGTTGCTATCTCTGCTTACATGTCAAAAGTCACATGCTTTTAAAATATAAGGAGGGAAAAAAAATCCTCAAAGTTTTAGGCTAACAGGAGATACAGAAAGGTAGCAGTTAAAAAAAATAATGATAAAAAAATTAGAAAAAATACCTTTTTCTCTTTCACCCATAAATACAACCCTAAAAACAATGCCAGTGGGATATTTTGGATCAGTGCTGAAGGACAGATATCTTAGGCCCACTACTTTGGCAAACATGTGGGTACCCTGAGAAACACCCCAAGCATTGCTAATTTCTCTAGCACTGCAAATTTCAGAAAAATTGCTCTGTAAGTCATCCCTGCTGAAAACTACACAACTTTTTGTTGATTTTTCTGCTTTGATTTTGTCAAAACTGGGCTTACTTTGAGAGATAATTTGATCCTTCAAAAATCAAGCAATCCCACTGAAACAATGTGTGTATAATATAGCACCTTATCAGTCACTTTCAGATTTCATCAGGTTTCTGCAAAATGCTCTTGTCAAGCCTGACAGACTTTCATTCTTATTTGAAATTAATTAGAGCCTCTGCCTTACTTTGATTTTATAAAAGGCTGTGGATGGGTAAATTAAGTTTCCCTTACAGCCCCAGCCCTGTGAAAACCCCTCTGTGTAACACAGTAAATGCAAAATATGTATTTTGCATAATGCTTACACACAATATAGTGAGACATTTGTCAATTTTAAGATACAGTCAACCACTTCAGTGTTTCTTTGTATGCAGATAAACTCATATTAATTCCAAGACAGTAGAACAGAATTAATATTCCAGTAATTATCTATTTCCAATTAAAATATCATTGTGCAATGAATAATAATAAAAAAGAACCAAGACTTTGAAATGTTTGAGTACCTTGAATTAATATTTATGAACCAAAAATAAGTGTTCTGACTTCATAAGAGTGCTGTGCACTCAGCAGCATCTTCTGCAATCAACAAAAACATGGATGCAGCTCAGAGTAGCCTGTCTCTCTTCTGCAGTTTGATTAAGGATAGAACTTGCTGCCTTGTTCAGTGCACAAGGATGAAGCACTTGGGTCAGCTGCAAGCAAGTCAGAGTTTCCCTGGTTAATGATGACAGTTTAGAGCAATAACTAGTTTTAAGAAGCATGTGTGCTTGGCAGTTTGAAAAGCACTCAGCAGCTTCTCCTGAAATCCTGGCTTCTGAAATACAGACCACTTATTTAGTTTAGCTTTGGGTTTTGTTGTTGTTGTTTTTGTTTGCTTGCTTGTTTTTCTTTTTAGCTGCCAATCTCTGAGCTTGACTTGTCTGGGTGTTAAGGCTTTGTTTTGGACTCTGTGATGGTTTTACCTGTCTAAAGACTGGGAGACTACAAAAATAATTACTGCCAGCCATTTCCTTCAAAATAATCTTACTTAAGCTTTCCTGAGGGCCATGGAATGCCTTTTAGCACTTGAAATCAGTTGTTCTGTAAAGAGATTCAAGTTCTTCCATCTGTATTTGCTGTCCACACCCCTTTCTTAGAGCTTGCTTAACCACTTCATCTTCTGAAGTGCAAGAGGAGAATTCAGTAGTGTTGTTATGTGCTGAATCCAGATTTGTAGCACTGCTGCACTCATAAATGGTGTCTAGGTGGTGCAGAATGCAACAGAGCAAATTGCAAGGAGTTTGATCCTGCTCCTTGAAGTTCTTGACTTTCCACAGAACACAGAGCTCTGATGGCTGATAAGATGCTTACACCAGTCGATAGATACTGAGGGCTGACTCTTCAGCTTGTCTGCTTAGTGCTGTCATCTGTAGCCCTTTTCTCCCTGCAAATATGGCATTCTCAACTTCAGAAGAGCTTTTGATAAACTGCCCACCAGTTTTGGCCATTTTCCTGTTGCATCTGTAGGTGCTCCTTTTATAAACAATGAGGTTAAAATTTGCTGTATCATATCTATTAATGACTGATTGAAGTGTATTTCAACACTGGCTAATCAAAATCCCTACTTTACACCCCTCAGACTAGGCAGTTAGAGAAAGTTCCAGCCAAGAATCAGGGCCCCACCAGCCCCCTGTAACGTGTATCTCTCAGTTCTAACTCCTCCCTGGGACTAGAGAGCTCTGTCCACTGTAATCCCACAATGATGAGATAAAGACATTTTGTAATATCCATAGAGGTATAGTTTACATTTTTCACTCCTACTCTTAACTGTGGATGTCTACAAAGGACTAAAATAAATCTTTATATGCAAAATTGAATCATGATATCAGCTGCAGTTAAATCTGGAGGGAAGGTTTACTAGAATAAGTGGTCAATACATAGCAACATTTTATGACTTTTAGTCCTTATTCCCTGACTTATTCCATGTTAGATTTGTTAAATAACATTCTGCTTTGCACAGGAATTGCAGAGCAGGTTGGAATCAAGGGACATGTAATGTAACAGTCAGACGGAGGCAGTATTAGCTGTTCCACTGGAAGGTGTAAAAATCAGCCATTTGTAGACTACAGGTAAAAATATATAATTTCAGATCCTTGTAGCTAATAGAGATGGGCTTATAGGCTTGCATATGACATTTCAGTTCACTTGGGATTATTTTGAGAAACATTATTATGAATATACAAATCCAATTCTCTGTGGTAAAAATAAATCTTTGCCTGCTTATAGTTTGACTCTTCACTGCAAGGAGCATTTTGTCCCAGACAGATGAGCAGTGACCTTTCTTTAAAGGTAATTCTCTGTTTTCTCTTGGATCAAAACTCTTGACTTCCTCTCTCTTTATATTAATTTCTCAGTTATAGCTGAAATAGTAATTTTAAAAAATATGGGAATCTCTTACAGCCACCCAGTTGTTAGGAGTCATCAGAAATGATTCCCGGGCATCCATGGCCTGGAAGAGTTATGGGGAAGCTGAAAAAGTTCAGCAATCTAACCTGGTGAAAATTACTCTGTATTTCAACATCTCTGTGCTTCTTAGTTGGTGCCAATTTGCAGGAACACATATTTCTCTGCTGATTGCAAGAACAGGTTTTTGTTTGACCAAAGAGGAAAATTCTTTAAAAGTCTCCCAAAATATTGCCAGGTTTAACACCTGATGAAAAACTTGACCTAGTCCATTAATTGCTTTCCAGAACTCCACTTTCTTTCAGAAATGCTCTCCTTCCTCAGGTATCTGTCCCTATCCTATCTCAGCCCATCATGTGAGCTGGTGACACCAAACTGCACAACCCAGTTGACACACTGGAGGGAAGGGGTGCCATCCAGAGGGACACACAGACTAGAGAGGTGGGCCTTTATGAGCCTCGTGAAGTTCAACAAGGCGCAGTGCAAGGTTGTGCACTTGGGTCAGGGCAATCCCAAGCACAGACACAGGCTGGGTGGAGAATGGATTGAGAGTAGCCCTGAGGAGAAAGACTTGGTGATGTTGGTGGACAAGAAGCTCAAATGAGCCTCAATGTGCACTTACAGCCCAGAAAGCCAATTGTATCAACATGGCCAGCAGGTTGAGGGAGGTGTTTCTGCCCCTCTACTCTGCTCTTGTGAGAAGCCAGCTGGAGTACTGCACAAAGCTCTGGGGTCTGCAGTGCAGGAAGGACAGCAGCCTGCTGGAGTGAGTCCAGAGGGCTACAGAGATATTCTGAGGGCATTGAAATGGGAGGGGGAAAGTTCCTTTTTCAAAGAAAACCTTCAACTCACAGGTAATACAAAGCAATTGCCTTATGCCTGACAAAGACTGCAAATTGGTCACAGGTTTCCTGAATCAGTCTTAGTGCCATGTCAGCATTTTATTTGGGAAGAAAATTTCCTAGTTTACTGAATTACATAATCTTTTGGGATGTGAATCTCTGGATGGACAAAGGCCAGAGTCAGCCCTGGACTATATGCATATTTCTCTTCCCTTTGAAATGTCTTGTGTTTGAAAAGTATTTGATTACTGATGGGTTTTAAAAATTTTGTGTCTTCTGCTCCATGGTCTAAGGTATTCTTTTTTCTCTTTCCAACTTGTAATAATAAGATATTCCTAAAGGGATCAAAGGCAATCCTTTAATTTATTTCCTTATTTCCTATTCAATTTTGAATACATAGCCTTCATTACTGTCTTTCATTTAGCAGCCTCCTGTGCAGCTAGATCTTAGAATCATAGGACTATTTAGGCTGGAAGCACCTTTAAGATCATTGAATTCATTGAGTAACATTGAGCTGTTAACCAAGCACTGCCTACTCCACCACTAAAACACATCCCCAAGTGCCACATCTACATATCTAAAACGTTCCAGGGATGGTGAGACAAACACTTCCCTGGGCAGTGTTTTCCAATCCTTGAAAACACTTTCCATGAAGAAACTTTTCCTAATATCCAATCTAAGCCTCCCCTGGCACAGCCTGAGGCCATTTTCTTTTATCCTGTTGCTAGTTACCAGGGAGAAGAGCCCAAAACTGAACACAATATTTGAGGTGTGCCTCACCAGTGATGAGTGCAGGTGGACAACCACGGCTCTGGTCTTGCTGGCCACACTATTTCTGATACAGGTCAAGATGCCATTGGCCTTCTTGGCCACCTGGGCACTCTCTGGCTCATGTTCAGCTGCTGTCGACCAGCATCCCCAGGTCCTTCTATGCTGAGTGGCTTTCCAGCCACTCTCCCCAAAGCCTGTAGCACTGCCAAGAGTTGTTGTGACCCAAGGCAGGACCTGGTTGCTTCACCTTGTTGAACCTTATAACCTCATGGCATTCTTTATGCCCCTGCTTCCAAAAGTGATAACTCCTTTTTTTTTTTTTTTTTTTTTGACGAGTTCCAGCAGAAGCTCTCTGTTCAGCCAGGCTGGTCATCGTCCCCACTGGTTAATCTTTTAGGACATGGGAACAACCTGCTCCTGAGCCTTTAGGATTTCCTTCTTGAAGAATGTTCAGCCTTCTTCTTTGGTTTAATGGGAAGACCTTACCTCAAGAACTGCAGTTTAGCTCCTGTAGTTTGATACCATGTGACTTCTTTCCATGTCTGTCTTAAAGAGCTCCAAGTCTCACTCTCATTTTAGTGACATTGGCCTTTGAAGCCCTTCACAAAGACTCAAAGGAGGCAAAGGAGGAGAACAATCTACAATCTGAGTCAGATCACTGTCGTGAGCTGCAGAAAACAATGACCACTGTTCTCTGAAATTCTGTGGTTTGGCATTTAGTGCTACAGTTGAACTTGTGGGTACAAAAAAAAACATGGAGGAAAACTTCTATAAAGTGGTAAGAACAGTCTGCAAATGTCACAGCTCAGGCTTCACTGCCTGCTAGGTTATGCCACATGTAAATGTACCACAAACTATGATACTGCAGTGTATTAACATGTTCACCTAGTCCAGCTTGATAGAATTATTTGATTTTTTTTCCCTATGCCTGCACTACAGTAGTTAAATTAGAAGTGGGTTTCATCACCAGCATGCTAGTGAAGGTACTTAATCGAATGTTCACTTTCAACTTAATCATACAATCAACAAGATTACACAAAATTTTGACAGGGAGCTAAAAAGTGTCATTTATGTCAAGCTAGTACTGAATAATTTATTGTTCTGTTTCTATTCAGTTCTTTATAAGTAAATACATGATTCTCTAAGTAGCTGAGACCTTACCCTGTAACCACAATGTGCTGTTGATATTCCTGTGTGGAGACTGTGCTTATACCCATCCCTACAGAGCTGCGCTGTGTTGAGAGATTGCTTGCAGAAAGTGAATTTCTGAGCAATCCAAACTGCTTCAAGCTCTGTGAGAATCTGCAGATATGTCAGCTAAGCAAGGACGCACACCTGCTGTTTGTCTGTTAGGCGACAGGTCACTCCCTGTGAGTGCTTTCATGGGAGCGTCTCAACTGCCTTGCTGATCTCTAGACATGGTTCTGAAAACATCAGGATGAGATAATATAAACATTGGACTTGTGAGATATAGGCTTGTGACCAATTAGAAGTTCTAGCGTGTTGCGGTAAGACCTTTTAGCCAATAAGATGTACCTGTAACCCTATACAACCTGTGTGCTGTGTGGAATAAAATGTCTTCACTTTGAATCTCATAGATTTGTACTGTGAAGTCCTTTCTCTCTGCGAAACTTTGTTTACTTTAGTGCTGCTGCTGGTTTCTTTGTTCAGTAAACTGGCACCATGAACCCTGATGTGTCTATAACCTGATGTCTATGTACCGATGTAAAACATAGACCATGAGCTAGAGACTGTTTAAAATTGTCCTACTTTTTATTTGTCAGTTGAAAAGTTTATCTTTGGCCAAAAACCAACCAACCAATCAACCAACCAACCAACTAACCAACCAATAAACACATATTAATAATATGGAGGAATTGAAGAAATTTTAGTATTCATTGGATAAAAGCATAATGGGAATGCCTGGGAACTGATAGAAAATTTCATGTTGTATTCACAGAGAGAGGGGATGAACTGGAGGCTCTACAAGCACTGGTAATACTGCTTTGGTGCTGAGAATTTAGGCTTTCTGAAAACAGTTTTGCTTGGGGTATTTCTTTAACTGAAAAATCTTCACAAAGCAAATCTTTGTCTCTTAAAAAAACCCTAAAGCCATAAGCCCTGTTTTCTCTTACATAAAAGAAATTAAATATTAGGGATGACTGAATATTTTCCATTGAAACTAGTTTATCTATCTTAGATTTGCTCCAGGATATAAAAAGAACATTTTGCTCTCCATGATCTCTCCTTTCTCCCCATCACTAGGCTTTAGTCAGAGAGATACCATCCTTCCCCTGCAATGGTTTCTAGCCTGTCAGGATAGCTACAGTGGTTAGTGAAAATCATCACTGAGGGTTAATGTCACTTCCAGTTTTGGTGTTTCCTGCTAAAAAACATTTCAATGTTTCGATGTGGTTGAGTGCATGTCAATATGTTTTCAAGCACGGACTATTCTGATGTATCTGGTTGAGTTGAAAAAGACATGGAGAAACTGTGTTGGAGCCATGGATCTTCCGTGTTGGCGAAAGCGGGATAAGTGATGAAAGTGATCCGGCTGATGGTGCAATTTTTCTGGTTGTGTCAATCACAAACAAGGAGGGATACTACAGTATGAACGCCATGGGAAAACCCCAGCAGGAGTTATTCACATCAACTTTGTTTCCAAACCAGATGTCCTGTGAAACTGCCTTTGGATAAACATGACATGTTGTCATTGGGCGTGAACATAACACATCTTTAGGTCTAAATTACAGCACACACACGATGGCAGTGAAAAATATTACTGAGTTTGAATAATGGCGGTTTATGCCTTTCTTTTTGTAAAGGTGGATGACCAAAAGGAGTGGTGGAGGACCATGCTGAAGCTGTACTCCACATTGACTGAAACTTCTTAGTGTTGCTGTATTTTCAGCAGTTGAACAGGAACCACTTTCATTACATACTCACTTAAAAATCTATCTTGTCATTAGAATGACTAAGGTTGGAAATGACTTCTAAGACCATTGAGGCCATAAAAAGATGGGAAACAAGCACTGCCAAGACTGCAGCATATTTGTTGCTTGTCTCACTCCTCCTACGTGGAGCAGCTCAAGTGACAAAATCTCACTGCTTTCTGTAGCTGAAGTTAGCTATTTTCAGCCCTTGCTTTGCAAGGTTGGATGTCACACTTGCCTCAGGTTAGACAGGAGGGTGCTCCGACTGCTGGTAGTAAGGGCTTCAGTCAGCTTGCTTTGTGAGTCACTACTAAAGGCTATAAATAGGAAATAATATAAAATATATGTATGAATCTTACAAACCACATAGAGAGGGGATAGTATGACTCAGTCCAGTTGCACCATTCCCAGTTTTCATCCTCTCTCTTATTGCTATATTATACTTGATCTCTGAAATACTGGGGACAAGCCAGGGTCTGATGCATTGGTGAGGTGTTCTTGATTCTCAAGACATATTATTTATAACATATAAAAGGTCAGATTGAACTGGCTGGTGGAAAAACACGATAAAAATTGAAGTAAAAGTAAAATGGCAAGAGAAAAAAAAACAGATGAGGGGAAGAGTGGGGAATGTTCATATTACAGATACCTCAAGATTTTAACTGACACCAGAATTCCTGAGTAGGAAAGAAAACAGAGTGAAATGCATCTCATTTCCATGTTTACAGCTGTGGATCTTTATTCAGTGATATATCTCAATCAAGGAGGAAGGAAAAAAAAATAGCTAGTTTCAGGATATTTGCATCTTGATCAAGCTGGGATACAGTGAGTGGTGGCTTGTGTGGAGGGACAGTCCTGCAGAGGAAAGCCCAGGGAGTGCAGAGTGGGATGGGACCTGTGCTGCAACAGAGCTGCATGGTATCTGTCATCAGGTGCGACTAAGTTTTAGGTGAACCTTTTAATTTTTTTTTAATAGTAGATGTTTTGTTTGGATTCTTTTTTGTTTGACTAGTTTTTTTTTTTCCTGGTTAGTGTTGATGGAGAAGCCAGAGTAGACTCAGAATGTATTGAAACTGATTTCTTACAAAAAAGCACACACGCTAAGCCATGTTATGTTGTTTCAGAAATCCATCTTACATGTGACTATCCATATGGACTGTGAATAGAAGAAACTTTGGATATTGAATGAAAGTTATTCCCATAAAAAATATTTTTTGATTCTCTCCAGGAAGGTGTCCTCAGCTGGATGAAAAGGTGAACCATGTGAAGGAGGCCCTGATGTGGCCCTGACAACAGAAAAGGTCATGGCTCTGGAGGGAAGGAAGCTAAACCTGAGTTCATGCAGAAATCAGTGGTGGAAGCTTGACTGAAATTTTGCTAACTGGCAAATTCTGAACTTTCCCAGGAAAGGTCAAGATAATTTATCAGAAAAAAAAGCTGCTGCCAAATTCTAATGAGCTTCTTTCTTTTTCCTATCTGGGAATAACTCTGAACTATCTGGATAAGTTTAATGGGATGAAGTGACAGTAAAATAATCAGAGTTATCCTGGGACAAGTTCATCCTTGGCATGACTACTCACTGAGCTGTTTTTGCAGCAGGGATTGGTTTTATTCAGCCTTCCATTAAGTTACTTTTCTGAACTATTACAGGCTCTTATCTAAGACATCTGAATAAAATAATAATTTTAAATCAAAAATATTAATAATGTAGATATTTCAGATACTTCACTTGCAAATAATTCATTGCACTAAATTAGTTTTCTCTAATCAATTAAGAGTCTGCCAGGTACCATCAAATGGTAATTTAACAGCGGGAACAATTTTATGTATTTTTAGGGAGGATGAGAAAGTAGCACCAATTTATTTAAAATTGCTCCTCCAACCCACAGGGTACAGGCTGAACACTTGCCTCCAGTGACATAAGGAATTTTTTTCACCAGTGTTCCTACTTGGAGCATGGATTTATCACCTTAGTGCTACTCTGAGCCTAGTTATTTTATTTGCCGGTGGAGCGACAAGCAAAATATACCATTACATGATTCATGTGTCTCAAGGACAAACCTAAGATCTGCAGAGACATACGAGTGCTTACAGTTTCTACATCTATCACTGACATGTGGGTTTAGCAGGATGGTACAGAGCTCTTTTACAATCAGTACAGAGACTCAGGGGACCAGAGTGACCCAGACTACCCACATGGTGATCCAAGCCCTGTTACAGGCATATGCAGTCCTTGATAGGGGCTGCTTGTTATTCTTCAATGGATGATCCTTTGGTCTAACCTAATTTGTTTGTTCTTATAAGCTCAGGCCTGCCTACAACTAGCTAACAGAAAGCAGTAAGTACAAATTGTACCTGAACTCTCACTTTTCTCTGGTATTTGGATACTTGACGTTATATTCTTTCGCCCACATAGAATACAATATGCCTTGTTAGTCTGTGTCACTTCTGGCAGTGGAGTTTGGGCTGGTCAGCTTTGGCTTGATGAATTTTGAGTCTGGAAACCTTTCCCTGAGGGTGAGGATTACAGCTCTGCCTGATCATGACACTGTAGGCTGGATTTGAGCAGTGACAACATTCACCTTCAGCCTCTGATACCAAAACTGGTACCTGCCCATGGGAATGCAGCAGGGAGAAGCAGAGGAAGCCTGGCTGCAATCTGGGGAAGCAGGACAGTCAGTTCTTAATTAACTGAAGCCTCTGCAGAGCTATGCAGACAAAATTGTAACTGGAATGTCTTTTCTTGATATGGTGTGTTTTGCCATGATCCTATCAGAAGCAACTGTTAAGGATCAGGTTTCAATGTCCAAATCCTGAAACCTAAAACCTCTTGTGATTTCCTGACAAATGAAAAAACAGTCCTCTTGCAGTCCTCTCCACCCATTATTGGGTGCATGCTGGAGATAGCGAGATCAGATGCTGAAAACCACAAAATGCACCTCCGACTCTTGTAGCTGCACTGCCAAGGGCTTTGTTTTTCTTTCCCTAGGTGTTCAGGACAAGGTTCTGTTCCAGCTGCATATTGGTCCAGAGTATGTCAGTCCAAGTAACATGTTTTGATAGGGCATTAGGGAAATCAAAAGACAAATACAGATGCTTTGATACCCTCATAACAGAATGCCTTAGCCAACAGCAAAGGCCCACAGAGGCTGGCAAAGCCCATGCAGCCTTCAGTAGATTAATGCAACATGTCTCAAAAGAAAAACGCTTTTGACCTCAGGCAAAGGCAAGTACATGCCATGCAATTGTCTTCACTACTTTTTGGTATGATTGCAAAAAACTGAACAGCTTGGAGTTGTCACATTTAGTGCCCTAATTGTTTCCATATTTCACTGGCTAAAAATCTCAAATACTCCAGTTTTTTGGAGTTCCAGATTTCTTTGTATCTGCTTCCACAAACTCTGTGTTGGTTTTACTCTCTAGTGTGCAGTTTGGTGTGCACAGCTGGCTGTCTCGAGTCATTGTTAAGGGGAATGACTGCGGTGCAGCCTCTGAAGTGAGACACGCCGTGCCTGAGGCAATTCTGTTTCAGTCCATGGAAAACTTCATCAAAACCTCTCAGTGAGAAGGGCTGCCTTTCTCTTTTGTTGTAAGTTAAAACCACAAAGTAATTTCTAAAAAAACATTGTTCTAATACTATCTTCTCACAGTTTAGAAATAGCTAATATTAGTACTATTTGGTAATATAAATCAGTATTAAATATTCAGTACTCCATATTAGTACTATTTGGTGCCAAATATACCCTAAGTACTATACAAAACCTCAAAACAAAGACAGCCTCTAACCAAAGCCCTTGAATAGCAAATTTTCTGTTAACCATACACACATTTTCTCACTAATTTACCTGAAAAAAACTTACAAGCATGAAATTGAAGCATAAGAAGGAATGTTTTGCAGGGCAAGGCTTGAAGGTTTTTTAAGGGTGTGAACCAAGGCCCAGGGAAGTCAATGGGAGGCTCCAACCAACTAAGATTTTAGACATCAGGTTGTAAAGTCAGTAAATCAGTGCACAGATACATATCCAAAAAGATTCTGGAAATTGTGTGTGAGAACTGACATTGGTACAAGTCTGAAATCTCACTGTCTCAAGAGGGTGGAAAAAATAGTCTGTCCCACTGCCAGATGGTCCTTATGTGGCAAAAGGGCATTCTTTTGTACAACGTGACTCATCTCTCATTTTACCACTCTGTGAAGACCCTGCTTTTATGACAAGATTTTTTTTACATTGCCATGTGCTTGTCAAACTTCTATACTTACTAATTTATTTTTATGAATATGGTATAGTTTTTCATTGGAGCTTGGTAAATTAAACTGTATAACAATATTTTAGATCTGTATTTTGAGATACTGTGAAAAGCAAAAACTGATTCTGTTAAGTGCTGTGGAAACGTCAGTTTTTAGTAATTTCAACTATAGTTAAAATAGTGTTAAATCTACTTAATAAAGCTTCAACAGAAATGCTAAAAGAACATACCAAATTAAAATGTGCACCTTTTAGGATTTATAAGGCTATAAGTCAGGATTTCAAAGGACCTCACAATCTAATATTTTTAAATAAGCATATTATGCAGAACTGCCAGACTTCTGACCTTTTTGCACCTCAAATTGTAGGATTCTCAACAAGCTCTTGAAAATCTCTGCAGAAGAAAATTTCCTGTTGATGTTGTCAGTGAAATATTCTACTCTATAGCACATAATTCTCTAGTGCTTTGTCTAGTGGAGCTGTAAAATAATGCTATAAAATAACTTAATATTTTAATGAAGAAAATATACCTTAGTACTCATAAATAGTTTTTCTATTTTAATGGGTTGACTCTTTTACATAGCATCAAGTCTTGCCTGCCAAATGCAATGAGATGTAATATGAAGATTGAAAATGATCTCTCTCAAAATGGTTTGAGAGTGTAGTTTGGTAGCATGGACCCATGGCCAGCAGAACATTGCGCTGGGTCAGGGCAGTGGCAGTCCTTAACGCAGCTTTCCTGTCCCTGCCATGATATGCTGCTGCACAATGAATGAAGACATTTCTGTGAACATCATGGACATGCAGTACGTTCAGAAGATGCAGCTTTTAAATGCTGGGCTCAGTGACATAGGAAACTTCTTAATATCATTGATACCAGCCTTGCCTGCTGTATTAGATACACCATTACCTATACACCTGTAAAAACAAGGCTTGACTTTTTCTTGGAGTGACACAAAGTGCTCTGCAAAGCGCTGAAGACAAACCTGCTTGTTCCCAAGCACTCTTCTCAGAGGTGCTCTCTCCAGTGTTGCACATCCTTAATGCTGAGTTCATTTATTTCTTTGATGTGTTATATAGAACGTAAAAGTGGGGTTTCTTCTCGCCTCTCCCCATGAGGTGAGAATAACCTGCCCGATAGTTTCTAATCCACCAGATGAGTCCCTCTAGTGGTGTCATACTGCAAATTTTTCTCCTACGTTCCCAAATTAATGAAGAGTAAAAGCAAATCAAACCGAACAAATATTTTAATACAACATTCCATTAGTGAAAATACTATGACGTTCTGAAAGGCATATGTGTTCAGTCTAAATAGCATCACAATTCTGAAAAATCATGTACCAGGGCAATTCCTGTGCCTTCAGTTTAACAGGAGTTGAAACTGTTTTCAGTGGCTGCTGAGCAAGGTCATCAATTTTCATGGAAACAGGAAACAAGCTAAAAATATAATACATTTTTCAACATGTAAAATTTTTTCCTCAGCTCTTTTCAGAAAGATACTTTAGGCATGCTATTTTGAGCAAATTAATATTTCTATGGTGACCTTGTGAGGGACAACTTCAGTATTATAAGTGTGCATATTGCAAATGAAGAGTTAGAGCTGGGGTGTCTTGTTCACAAATAGACGTGAGAAAACAAATTATATTTTTTGCTTTCTTGAAACCATAAACTGTTGGGAAGAAAATAACAGTGAAATGTTGGAAGTGAAATGGAAACCACTGAATGTGAAATTAAAAAACTGATAAATGCAGAAAGGTCCTTGAAGCAAACACACCTGCACATGGAATGCTCAATACAGCATTGTTTTCATTTTAATTCTTCAGGGGTTTGGCATGGGATGTTTTTGTTGTTTTTGTTAGATGTTTTCAAGTAAATAGGAGAAACCACATTTATTTGTAGGGGCATTTTTAGCTTTCAGGGTTCAGAGCAATCAGAGTAGATCTGCAAAATGTTTTATCTGACTCCAAGAGTTTTCCCCTCTCTGAGTGTTGTTTGAAACAGCTGCAAAGGTGGCAGCAATCAGGCAGTGACCTGAATGAGGGGAACAGTCCCTGACCAAGCGCAGGATTTCCTGACTGTCTTCATGGCCAGAAGCCCCCTCAGCACTGCACACATGCTGATGGGACATGGAATATTGCTTACAACCAGGAAAATCCAAGACTGATTGAAAGGGGCATAGCAGGAGCACAGCACTGCTGCAGCAGCAGCCAGGGTATCCTGAAAATGCAGTAAGCAGTAATGGTATAGCTGTAGGTAAATATGGGCAATTTGAGTTCTTTCACTTCCCATTTCAGCCAGATAGTATTTATCCATACTGTAATGCTCTGCCTGGATCCCCAGGATCTGAGTGGATGTGTTTTATTTCCCGCTTCCTGCACTGCCAAGGAGCCACTGGATAAAAGCACCTGATATTTCTCTTTGATTAGGCACTTATTTGATCAAAATTCAGCTTTATCTGGGAATATATTAACTCAATTAATCTTAGGAATTGAGAGATTCATGCAGAGAAATCAAATTAATTTCCTTTCTTCTACCAGGTTTTCGCTTAAGGTATGGGAAGGAAAATGGTATAATTTTTCCCTTTTTTTCCCTAATACCTTGAGGTTAGATGAGATTGAATGTACTCTAATAGTGCACTGTCATGCACTGCTCTGCAGAGACACATGACCAAAGTCTGGTGAATGACAGGAAAGTGATTCTATGTGTAGGTCTTTTCCTGGTCCTTGAAGCAGCAGAGCTGTGTCATCCTGGAGAGGTGACTCTGCTGCTTTGGGATGGAAATCCAGTTTCCAACCAGAGTCCAGAGCCAGCACAACTCTCCCTATCAGGCTCTGTGCTGTAGGCTGCAAATGCACTCACATCTGTGGTGAAAGAGTCCATATCTCTACCCTAGGATATTGTTCTTAAGAGATGTAATGGATGAAATATTCAAGGGCACCAGCTTAAACAATAAAGTCAATAACAGGAAAACAAAGACTTGTAATTTTCCTGTAATGAGTTTAACTTAGTATCAATGTATTTATCAACAGCTGCTTTATTAGAGTTATAGATGCTTTGGAAATCACAATTTTGTACTTCTCTATGCAGTACTTGAATGTTGAAAGTGTCATCCAGAATTTATTTATTACATTTCCTTGAGCTTGACTTTTAATATACATTTTTAAGTCTTGTATTTCTTTCAAGAAAAACAGACTCTATTTGGGAAGCTTTAAAAGGCAATGGGCTAGAATAAGAAACAAAATAAGATTTGGATTCACAAATTATTCTTTTTATTTCAAAACATAAAGTGAAAAGCCGTGATTGCCTGATATTTGTGTTTATGCCTCTACATGCAGAAGTGGACCAGAGGTGGAAGGTTTGGGCTCTGGAATCAATACTGAGTACTGAAGTAGCTTTTAGATGCTCAGCTCCTGCTGTGCTTGGTCTAATTTGCAGTTTGTTGAAATCCCATTTTAAATGCTGCTGGAGGAGTCTGCTTTATCTCAGCAAGAAATCCAGGGAAGCTGGTAGTTGAAAATAATGGATCATCAGGAAATAAATGTGGGGATAATGCATGCAGGCAAAACTTCAGCCATGAAACTTGTTTTGGAGGAGGCTGAGTCCATATTTCTGCTCATTTTTTGCTGTTACAAACCAAATCCAGAACCAGTATGGGAAATAATTTACAACAATGTAATGGCTCCATTTTGGTCTTCAGGCTGAAATTCCAGGAAGACTTACTTCATTAATTTGCTCAAGCCAACAGCGATAAACATTTGTGCTCAAACTTTGAGAAGTGGTCATTTGTGGAAAGTCATGTTTCTCCTGAGCACTCCCCCACATGCTGGACTTCACCTTTTGAAGCGCTTTGACAAGCGTCTCTATAAAGTCAGCCCAGCTCAGTTGTATATACTCTGTCTAACTGTAAAGCATTCCTAGTCCATGCCACAAAACCACAGCAGTGAGCATGTTTTCCTTTGGCAAACTGACACTTGCAGCAAAATACAGCAAAAGACATGTGAATGCTGGGCAGGAGTCCCAGAGGGTGAGAAATATCCCTCATCCTTCACTGAGGAGAATATTTTGCTTGGTGAAATGTCCTCTCTCTCTCTTCTTTGGCAGCCCTGTTTTATAGGGATCCAGCGAAGACCAGTGTAACTTGTAAGCCAGTTAAATGGAGAAATGAACTTACATAGCTCATGCAGCCTGACGCCATTCATTGCTATAGCAATAATTCCCCATGAAAATTAAGCAAAGAAAGGTTTTAGATGACAATGCACTTTTAAAATACAATACTGCTAGCAAAAAAGCTCTCTCATTTTAACCCACAGATCTGTGAAGTCCTGTAATGACATTAGTAGGCTTCTTTGCCTTCCTGAAGGAGTTCTGAAGTGGGAATGAATTTAACAACTCCTACCTTGCAGTTACAGGTGAGAATCTAGCTGCATGAGTATTTAAACAATAGAAGTTTTAAGAACAGATTGTACTTTGATATGAGTGAGTCCTCTGCCTTCTGTTACTTCTTCAGATTTTCAACCCTTTCCTCAAACAGGTGGAGATGCAAATGCAACTAAAAGTCTGTCCTTTGGGTGTTAATTCCCTTTTATAGTTTTCAGAGTCCTCTCCAAAGTGTTAAGGCAGGACACACATTCTCACAGGATTCATAGCAGCCAGAAAGTCATGTGTCGGGGCAGGGTATAAAAGAGAGTTTTGCTGAAATACATTTTTTTGCTATCTGCAGGGTGCAGCTTCTTTCTAAGCCAAAGTCTTACTCATCTTCTCTATTTCTCCATAAACAAAGGGCACAAGAGCTCTTTCCTACCTTGTGAGGGCACTGGGAAGGTTACGTGCTGTGATGTCTTTGCATGTGGCACAGGCTGAGGATGAATAGCAGAGACTGTTGGACTATCTCCCTCTGACCCATCCAGAAAGAGTCCCTGGAGGTAGAGCAAGGGCTGCCTGCCTCTCTTCTGCATCTGCAAGGTTATAATACTTGTACACATTTTCTTCTACCTGATGCCGAAGGGGTTTTTAGTTTTTGATTTTTCACATTTTGTAGATTTTAGAAACACAGTAGATGTAGCACTGTAGATTGTAGTGAGTTAATATTTAGCAGTTTATAGTATAAGGTCCTTCTATCTCTACCCCTACCCCAGAACAGGCCACTAAAATCTACCAATTATTTAGTCTCATTCTCAAGGTACCAGATTAGAAGCTATCAGAGAGAACATAAACACAGAGCAGAGTGACCCGGGGCCCTGGAGAGCGTCCAAAAGACCTTTATGTGCTGAAGAAGAAGACGGAGGGTCCCGGTGACCCCAGACCCAATTCATCAGGGGGTGGGAACTGGGAGGCGACAGAGGTGGAACTGGACATGTGAACTGTAGTGATTGGATAGATTATATTATAAAAGCTATAGAATCAAAGCTTGCATTAGCACTCGGCTATGTACTCCTGGATGAGCGGGGTTGCTCATTAAAGTAACTACCCCTTATCTTATCTCCTACAAAACTTGGCTCGGAGTCTTTCTTACAGACTTACGGCAACATACCTAAAAACACAGTCCAAGGAATCAGTGTGTTATTTGGTATATAAGTACATTTTTTTTTGTGTTATTTGCTGGGGTGTTAACCATACCTTCTGTGTTTATGAACCTGGCAACTAAGAATATTGTTTTATTTAAATGACTTTTGACTAGGAGAATTCAGTTACTTTGTAAAAGTAAAAATATGAAGCAGCTCTGTTATATGCTGCTTTTTCTAAAGTAATTAAACAGCTAGTAAGAAGGTATTTCATTTTAAAGGACATTCATTTCTGCTAAGACTTTCAAGTAGCCTTATTGCTGCACCTACTTCAGCTGAACAAGTGGAAAATTTATTCTACTCAGTATAGATTGAACTAATTTCAGATTTAGGTAGATTTTGCCTATCAATATGTGACTGTCCTGTATGGGGAAAAAATGTGGGGCTTATACATCCTGCATAGAACACAATAGGATTTCTTGCTTTTTTTTTTTTTTTTAATTTCTGTGGCCAACTAAAAGAGAACTGTGGGAATAATTCACTTTGGTTTAAAATTGAAAGTTGGAGAGATTTTCTCCTATTCAAAATGGGCAAAAGTGTCAAGTAAAATGTCCAAGTAAAAGTTTAGTTCCCCGTAAAAAAATGCTTTGCTTTATTTTGGGGAAAATCTTGTTATTACTTCCTAATATAGCGGCATTTTGAAAAAAGAATAATTTTGAAGACAAATGTTGAAAATATATTCCTGCTGACTTCTCCTTTGAGCTGAAACTAATTGCTTAATCTAATCCAAATGTTCAAGCTGTTTCATTCCTCTTGAGTCAGGATTTCTCAGTGAAGGAGAAAAGCCTTCCTGAGTCTCAAGAAAATGGGAATACTGAGGGGCAATAGAAACATGTGGGGTACAAGGAAGGACAATGTATGTACCCAGGGCATGCCAGAATGTGAAGGTCTCATGGCACAAGTGGTCTGGGGGAATAAATTTGGAAGCAGGAAGGTATATTCTTGAAGTCAAAAGATCCAATACTATGGAGTGTCCTATATAATATGATTTTTATAATACTGTATAATAGGATGGGATATGTAATTAAAAATGCAATAATAATAGGTTTATTCCTATAATATCAGATATCTGATATCAGGATGTTTCCGTCCTGGGAAATGGGGAGCTGTGGATTGCAGAGTAATGAAATTATAATTTCCAGGCCTCTGATAGCTTGTCATTCTCTATGCCTCTTCACTGTCAGTACTAGGATTTGCAAGGAGTATAAAGAGAATGTGAGAGAGTGCGACATCTGAATCAGCTCAAATCAGGCACAGCAGTGTGATCTAGCCAGAAAGAGCAAAGCTAAAGGTCACACATACCCATCTGCATGTTCAGCTCTTCAGGTTTTTTCCTATCTGAGTCATTCTTTTTCAAACTTCAGACTGAATAAAGAAAAATCTTGAAGTGAACTACTAGTTTGATCAGACCAGTTCCTTGAATAAGAGAAATATTCTTCATAAATGGACAAAACAAGTGCCTCAGCATTGGCAGGGATAGGTTTTTATGAAGTGAGGGTGGGGAAAGAGGTAGCAGAAAAATTGTCAGCTGAGCACACAAATGTATTACCTGCATATTGCCAGAACAGATAGTCTCATTCAGAGGTCCCTTTGTTTCACTGATCATCCAGTTTTGGGGTGAAAGACCAACAGCAGCTGTATGCTTGAAGATGGCACTCCAGCTGGAAGAGGTTATTGCTCTTAGTCATGAGTGGGATCATTACCCAGTGCAGTCTCAGACCGGCTTTTGCCTTGCTGCAGAAACATTTAAAGATGAGAGAGGCAAGTGCAAGCACGAAATCCCATTATAAGCTATAGTGGCACTAAGCCTTTCAGGAATGGAATGTGCATGTTGTATCTTGTTGATGTCCAACACTGGGGTCCATAGCAGCTCCTAGCAACAGCTGCTATGCCAGAATCTCTCAGACAGCTCACTGCAGTGCTGTAGCTATGTCAAATGACACGCAACATCCCATGGCTGGGGGGCCAAGCATGGCTGCAGGGAAAAAAGAGAGACTTGGGATCAGTGCATACCCAGAAGAGCTCCATCACTACGGCTCTTAGAGCCTCTTCTTGAACCCTCTGAATAATGCAAGTATTGGGTGCAATAAGCCCCTTCCCTTCATGACAGGACTTTCACCCTAAGGTTTAACTTAGACCTGTAAGCCAAGGGAAGGGAATCACAAGCAGCTAAAGCCATGAGATTTACACACCTTGCCTCTCAGATTGTTCTCAAGATGAGGGTCAGCATCCATTAGGGATACTTCAGCCACTATTTATGTTCATGAGCAGTCTTGGCAGTTCTTTCATGCTTTTTGGTGGTTTAGTACAACAGCAAGAGAGTACAGAGGAGCTGGTTTTGGGCTGTATGTAATGCTCCTGATCTGTGTTGGAAATGGGAATATGAAGTGAGATGCTTAAGATAGATGAAGAGATGCTTTCTATGAAATATGTAGGCAGGCTTTACAAGTAGGGTATACACTGTCCATATTCCTAACAATCTAATTAATCAGTACAATGAATGCAATTTAGATGGGTAATGAAAAGTCTTCTCTTCAACCTTAAACTGGCACATAATTTTACCTGTCAACAATCTGCAGTACAGAAGGTTGTTTCTGAAATTCCTGGCTCTAAAAGTAACTGAGCTACTTTCAAAAACGTACTTAACCACCAGTGAGTCAGCATTCAGAGGTCTGAAACTCATTTCCAGGAATTATGTGATTTCCAAGGCTCAACTTCCAACCTTGGCCACTAACACAGAAAGAGAAGGAATAAAGAAATTCTGAAATAAAAAACCCACATGCCTTTCTAATGTAAAGCACTATAAGAAAACTGTCAGTCTTTTGAGGCACATCTGCACCTGTCATTTAAAATTAGGGGATAGTGGAGAAATACTCTGTCTCAGTAATTTTCTCTTTAGAGTTACAGTTTCTTAACTGATACCAAGTCCAAAGATACCATTGAAACAGAAAAAGGAAGCATTAATTAAATTCAGCATTACAAATGAAGGCCTTTCCACTTCTTTTGGATCCCTTAAACGTGAAATGACAATGTTTGGTATGTTACCAGCATCGTAACAACTGATGGTACCTGCTTCAGGCAGTGCTATTTGAGCACAGCAAAGGTAACTGACTACTGGTGGCAAAAGTGTCATTATTTAATGTTGATATTCCAGTGGATCTCAGGAAAACTTTGACCAGACCCATTTCTGAAGGTGATCTCCAAGTATTGCTAGTGCTATTTAGATAGAAGTAAAAAAAAAAAAAAAAATTGAAGGTCCTATTTAGTAAATTAGATGGATAATTCATTTTGATTGTCAAGACAAGGGAAGTGACCCTACCTAGGTGACCCTCAACCACCAGGCAGGATTCACTGATAGTAATCTCAGGGAGAATAACTTTTCCTCTTGGCAGTGCCTTCAGCAGCTGACTGTGTGCTGTTCTATCTCATTTTCTTAATTTCCTGGCTCTCTGTCCTACTTTTTAGACAGTTAATTTTCCTTTTCATTAGGGATGTTATGGTAAAGGTGTAATTTGTACTTCTAGGAGCTAAAGCAGTCACAGAGCTATTAATCATAAAGGCAATGCAACCTTATAAGACCCCATGGCTGGAAGGTGAGTCCACTCTCCTGCCTGAAAGGTGAGGCAAGGCAGAGGCTTGTGGCTGCAGTTTACTGGGAGACAGAGCATTCACCCCTTGTACCAGAGCCTTGGTTAACTAAATTATATTGTTTTTAATTGGAATGATGCACATGCCATCAAAGAATTAATCAAATTTTTGCCAAGCCTTGTATTTTATTTTGCTTTAAGAATGGAATTTGGTGCTTTTATTTGTCATCTAACTCCTATTTTGCTGCAGAAGTTACCATCCTCTTCACTGTGATTGGTAAATGCCACTGAAGAATATGGAAATATGCAGAAAGTACTAGTAGCTCTCATATATTAAATTGTCCTTTTGCTTATGGAAAAATTGAATACTTCAAAAATTCCCAGTGCCATATAGGCAGTAGTATCTTGCATTGCTATCAGTCCATTTTCGGACCTGGTTGTAACAAAGGAACAATCTGGCTTTATCTTCTGAGAGCAGATGATGCCTTCAAATTTGTGGATACAAGTAAAGCCCTTATAAGGATTATCTAAAAAGTATAACAGATTTGATTTCATTATATAGTAGTTTTGGCCAGTGTATGTGATCTGTCTGACTTCAAAATTTATGTGAGAACAGGTTTTTTTTCATGCCTTTGATAGAAATCTGGGGCTTACATTGGGAAAGTGGTTATTCTCCCTAAGAACAGTCTATTCTGTGGTCCCATTATGTTCACAAATTCCTCATATATTTCTTCTGTTTATTCAAAACAAAATCAGTTGGTTTTGGACAAATTAAAAGCCATGTCTGTGCAAAATATGAGAACATAAAAAATAATTTGGGATGACTTGTTTGTGTTTTATTAGAAAAGGAAAGGAGTTGTTTTACAAGCTTGATGCCAGGCCATTAAATAAAGAGAAATATTTCTATGCTCTGGTGGTAGAATGTCACTGGGACTTTTATTTTATACTGCAGTACCCCAAGCCAAACATTTATGTTCCACGTGGAAGCCAAAAGGTGACATCCTTAGGTTTTTCTGCATAGATGGTATAAGACTCTCTCAGTGTGTTATGGAGGATAAAAAACCAGAGAACTTTATCAAGTAGAATTTAGTCACTTCTCAAAGCAGCAAAATTGCCTGTTATGGTAACAAAATCCTAGCTGAGGCAAAATGAATTTGGAAATGTTCATGGACACTACGCTATGGGCATAGTGTGGCACCAACCAGATGTCTGGCAGTGCTCTTCATTGGCTTGTTGTCCAATGTAAACTGGTAGTCCCTCGTCATCATTTTGTATTACATGACTTTTCAAGGCTTTTCCTGGGCTGAGTTAAGAAACAAAGAAAAATGCAGTTGAAATAAATAAGTATTAAATATTACTTAGTCTGAACTCAATGTGTTAGGCATGAAGGATCCCTATTTTTCCACTAGTTCAGACCTCTACATTATGCTGCAAAGAGCAGGCTGCTTAAAAGTGACAGAAGGAAATATTACATATTAAAAATTCAGTGAAAATATTAGCTCTCTGGAGAATATTGTACAGGAAATACACGCAAATAGGCAAACAAAATACTCTTGTGTGTAAGTAGGTAAATGTATACACATAAGTAACATGATCTTTAGTACATATAAAACAACAGTGTTCTTGAAATCCCAAATAATCAAATGATAGTGAAAAATCAAGGCCTGCTATATCAGGCTTCTGTACCTTAACACATTTGGAGGAAAGTTTGATATTTCAGTAGCCATTACATATACAGTTGATAGAGCACTTGAAAAAGGCAGCTGTAAATTATTTCTTCTCATGGCCTGAATAGACCATTTACATTTCATGCGGAGAAGAGAATTTGAGTAGTTGCCCTAGACATGATTCCTGAGGTAAAAGAAGAAAACATTTTAACTAGGACACATCTGCATCTACTTTTTGTTTGGTGAGGGTTATTTGTGTTCTTATTAAACCATCTAATAGCAATCAAGTGAGGTGAGGAAAGACAAGACAGCAAACAAGTTAGAAATTATAATAGAAGGCATTAAGGAAAGTATCCATATTGTGGTTTATAGGCTGCAGACTGAAGAATCTTTAACACTGCAGCAGGCTGGGAGAGATACCTCTACAAAACTGGAGGGTCCAGCTGACTTCACTGGACTCTGCTTGGGCTGCCACTGAGCCGCACACCTTCAATCCTGGAAGGATTAACTTCCAGACATGCTGAAAAAAGGTGAAAATCTGAGGTGAGAAGTGCTCTGCCAGGTGATGCCTAAAAGTGTGATTTAATGCAATTTTAGAAGGCTTTAGAATCATATAGACTCTGTTCTGTTACCCTGATTTTAAGTCTGAATATTAAAGTGCCTTTCCCTCGAGNCAGTGTGTCTCTGTTCACAGGGGTACGCAATCAGATGGCATCACAGGGACAAGCTCTGCAAAGAAGCAGAGGGGCTGTATGGTATTATTGCCATGTCTTTGCTCCTGGACTTGTAAAAGTGCAGTTTCAGCACTTGTTCCTAGAGGGTTTTTCTTGTGTCTGAATTTTTCTAGTTAGAAATTGTCCCATCTTCCCACCTAAAGAAAGACCCTAGTAAATGAACAATATTTGTAAATGATGCTCTGAGAAAATACATTTGTTTTACATAATTCTAATTTTAATATTGGATATTTTGGTGTAGCTTGGCCATTTTCTTGCCCCCCCCCCCCCATATGTATCTAGCATTTGTATCTAGTCCATAAACAACTTCCATGGCGAAGCAGCAGCCTTGCTAGCAATGAATCGTATGGAATATCAGTTTAACACCAGTACAGATGATTACATATTTTAACAATTTTTCAGTACTGCTTGTCTCTAATCTTTTGCCATTACATTATGGGACTTACTGTTACAATAAATCTTCTGAATTAGTCTTGCAATGGGAATTACAGCTATCAACCAGATGTTCAATTGCACGTCTGAGGGTTATTGAGGAACAGGCACGAAAGCTACAACAGCTCAAAGAGCCAACTCTTATTGTTTAAGCTAAAGCAAAGTACTGTGGTAGAAAGCCACTGCAATCCTAAAAAAAAAGTTAAAAGATTTTGTGTAAAAAATATTAAAAAAACATGAAATGGTTGTGTTAAATTAGTTTCTGATCTAAAAAGTAAAAGAAATTAAAACAAACAAACAAACAAAGCAAAACCTCCTCGAAATAGAATTTGCAATGACTGTTGTTTCTCACAAAGGATATTATCCCATTTCTCATTTTTAATGTTCACTGTGGTTCTCAAGAGAGCAGTGAGCAACATGCCATTTTGGAACTGCTATCATCCAGGGCATACGTTGCTTAATTAATAAAACAAAGCTGTTGCGTAGCATGCTCTAAATGCCACTGCTGCTGCTTAGAAACTGATGTGATTTGCATTTGCATTCCTTTTAATAAATTAGGTCTTTAATTACATTATAAATGTAACCTCTAATTGAAGCACCTCCTCCCAGTGGGAATAACTCCATGATGATTTCACATGAGCAGCCTAGAAGTAGATGCATGCTGCTGCAGGAGTGGGAATCTCACTAATAAGCACTTCAACATTCTTGAGTATTTTTGCATCTTAATGGACCTTACCCCAGGATATCTCTTAGGACGGTATTTGTTTTGTTGTAGTGTGTTGCCTTTTGCTCATCCTCCACTTCTGGACGTTTGTGTGTCTGCACTTTTCTCCTTGATAGCTTTTATTTTGCGTGCCCAGATATCCACTGCTATCTCCATGGTCTATAAAGGTGGATGCAAGTCCCTGTTCATGGGTATTTTATGCCAAAAGTGATACTGTCTTGTTCTAAACACATTTAACCGTTTAAATATTCCTCAGATTTTTAATACCTATAGTGTTACTGAAGCTATTACTTGCACTCTGATATCTCAGTTTGCCCTATGGAGTAACTCATGAACCAAATATAGAACAGTTCTCTGCCGAGGATGCCATGTTAAGTTTCATCATATGCTGAGGTCCTGTATCCTTCTGATTGTTAAAGATTTAACATCTGTATACATATTTATTTACCTCAACCTGTTAAAGATTTAACAGCTTTATATATATATATATATTTACCTTAGCCTCTTGGCTAAGGTCTCGTCTAAGCAGTTATTTTCTTCTTACATATAATTTGCTTTCACATCAGTAAGAAATTTTATTTTCTGGTTTTGTCTGTAAGTTACTTCATACTATTTCTGCCCAATTTAACTCCCAAGGTGGCTGAATCAATGCATTCAAATAAAACCTGCCCATATCTAATATCTAGAGACTGTTGTGAAATCAATACATAAAACTGTTGCTACTGTTTGATTGCAGGTCTTCAAGGTGTTGGGCAGGATCAGATACAAATGGCAATACTATGTGTGGGGTGATTGAAGGACAGTTTTAGAGTTTTCACTCATTCATGTTTCCAAGACTACCCCTGGGCCTGCCTCCTGTTTGTGACCAGTTTTCCTGTTGGTTTCCTAGGGGAGATGAAAACCTGATGCTCAAACCTGAACAAGGTATGCTCTTGGCACTCAAGAGTTTTGGGCCAGTCTCTGTAACAGTGGTGCAGCTGAATTGCTGAAGTAGTGACAAAGTCTCTGAGGAACAGCAAAAGATGTTAATAATTATCCAGATATTAGGCAGTTTAAAAAACTCACTCTGTTGCTCTCAAAGAGTATAAGAATTTCAGCACCACATTAAATCCTGAGTTCTATTTACTATAGTACCTTACTCCTATCAGTAGACAGTACCAGACACTAGACAGAGGATCGAGGATATAACAAAAAAAGAAAAACCAAACCAAACAAAAACAAAAGCCATTTGTGGATTACTTACAGTTTAGTTTTTTCCCAACTCCCTTAGAAATTTTTCCTTTTGTAATTACTACTCAGATTTTCCCTTCATTACTAATCTACATTTTCTGGATCATTTTGAACTGTGGTCTTCATTCTACATAACACTGGCTAAACACACAGTATAGGGGACATATTTCTTTGGCTTTAATTTACTGTCACCATTTTCCTCTGGTTCTCATAGTAGAAGAAAGGTGATCAGGCATTTGCCATTTTAAAAAGCCTCATATTTAAATTCAAAACAATGCAGTTTGCAGTATTAGGACAGGTAATGTAAATTAGAACTGAGTGACCTTAGAAAAGTCTTATCTTTCACTGAGGATTTGAACAAGCTCCTGTAGAAGAAGGGCAATTCATAAGCATTTCTGGTTACTTTCCATATTCTGTAGATAACATGAGAACCTTCTTGGTTTCTCTGGGAGACATCCAAAGATTTATTCAGACACTGACACACACACACACACACACACACACACACATATATATATATACACACACACACATATATATATTGCTTATAGACTGTAGTATTCTTCCCTCCTCAAACCTCTCATTTTGAAAGATAAAGCCTGGATTTCACATCTGAGATAAGCAGCCCATTTAATGAGTTTAGTACTCTATTATTTGTGGGCGGATGAATTCTATTTGTTTCTCTGAAGTACGACAGCTCCTTTTCACATAAAGCTGAGAATGCAATGTCATTAATTTTTCTTTCTATAAATTGTGTTACTAAATACCTCGTTAAGCTTGTTAGGAGAATAAATGAAGAAGTATGGGAATACCATTTCCTGAGGAGAAATTGCACAAAAACAGGCTGCAAAATGTATGTTTGTAAACACTGCATCACATTTTCAACTGCGTAGCTTCATTGACTTTGATTAATAAGGATCTGGTCTATTGGTTTTCTCTCAGATAAATACAAATGTACTCTTCCTTTTGTCTCAAAATGGTTCTCTCTGATATCAAATGCACAAAGAAGGAGAGCTAAAGCAAGGCTTCCTGTCTAAGACTTCTAAAGAATAAATTGTGCAACTGGGGCTGTGAAAGAGGGGCAGTTATCCTCATATGGGGAATCTCAGTCACCTTTCTTGAGACATGGTATAGGCTAGCTCTACTATGAATAAATAGATGGTTTTGAGACTTCATCCTGTGTCTCGTAACATGTATTTTGTGCTTTCTCTGGCATCAGTGATGTCATTTGCAGCTACTGTGAGAAGATAATTAAAAACAGAGGAACAAGAGGAATCATATATATTTTGGCCAGGTTATCTTATTGTAGCTTAGAGGTTTGCATTTGTGAGGCTGGGGATCATACAATAGCCTTCTTGGGGTGACAGTAACAGACTCTCAACTTTCAGGGCTGTGAAGGTGATTTTGTTAGAGACATGGGTGTGACCTGCTGCAGGTCTGTGGAGAAGCACAGTAAAATCCTTCTCACTCCTTATCTGCTATGACTAACTGCTTAGTCTTGTCTTGGTCAAGTAACCCCAGTGTTGTTGGATAAACAGTGAAGAACAAGTTTTTTGAGTGTGCCTGTTGTAGAGTTTGATAATCCTCAAGATGTTTGTCATCTTTTTATTGGTGGTCTCTATGGACATCCAGTGGAGAGCAAATTTCTCCTCCTCTGCACTGCCAGCCCATGTCAACATTCCAGGTATTGCTGCTCCCTTTTCATCTGTCAGACATTGCATATCTCTACCTATCCAAATTACATTTTCTGTTAAAACCTTATGCTGATAGAGAATAACATTACAGAATTCAGCACAGCTGTGGGGTCATAGTGTAACATGCATTTGGAAGACAGACGTGAGCTGCAAGGTAGGAAGCTTCCAGTCAATACTGAAGGGAAAAGTAAGCACTCTGTACAGTGTGTGCTGGGAAAGGAGAAACTATTAGCTAAAGCTGGCTGTGGAAAATTCAGGGATAGCCATGATGCTTCAGACTGCTGCTGGCAGGATGCCTTCTTTCAGCTGATCTCTGCCTAAGGCAGGTGGCAGGAGGACCTTGTGGGTTTTTTGTGTGTTAAAAAACCACCCTAAATCTTCATGCTCTACTCAATTCCCGGTGGGTTTGCTCCATGTGTTTTTGCTACATGACATATGGCTTTATTATGAGACTCACCTTCAGTTTGAGAAGTGTCTTTTCACTGCCTGGGACTTGTTTCACGCCCTCCTGCCATCTGTATCTGTGACAGTTAAAATTGTGTTGGTCTGGAGTATGTTCAGTGTTTGCTGGTGAGAAACCTCAGAGCTGAAGATGGCTTATTTTATTAGTAAAAGCCAAAGTGAATGTTCATATGGGAGAGATTAGTTACTGCTTTGGTGAGAGCCACAGCGCTTTGGTCATGGTATTTTTTTCATAAATATAAGAATCTTCAAAGCTGAGTGACTTGTTACACCTGATTTCAGTAATGAAAGACTAATTGAATGCACCATGCCTTTCCAAAAGCAGTTTTGATAGACTTCTCTTTGTTCTCCATTTTAATTCCAATGAAAAAAGACATTTATTTATGCTAATTAATTTACTTGTGTTAATGAACATTATTGACTCATCCATATTGCACTGAAATTTGAGGTGTGCTGCAAATCAGGTGTGGTTTAGCACACCAACAAAACAAAAGCATTTGGAGCCTGTGGGTTGGTTATATGCCTGCCATAAATAAAGGCGTTTAGGAAACAGAAAGCACTGACTACAGGCTGCTGGTTTGAGGAAAGCCCTTGTTTTCAGCCTGAGATGTGGCTCAGCCGGGTTTGTGGCACTGGCTGTTTGCAGCCATTTAAAAGAAAATACAGATTTATAAATAGTTTTCAGAAATATTGTATCAGATGAACAAAGCAATCTCTATTTTTTCCATAAGTGTTGTTATAAGCCACCAAAGTCTGGGGAAGTTGTTGCTAGAATGTCAGAAAGGAGTGGAGGCAAGCCATCTCTGTCTGGAGCAGCCAGAGGAGATGGACATACGGTCATCCAGCCAAGATGTGGTTTTGGTTGCCCTTGAGGATCTGTTAGACCAGAGCAACAGGGCAACAACCTCTCCTTGATTCAGGAGGTCACAAGAAGAACAGATGTGTAGTTTGGATGTTCTGGGGAGAAGACAATTTAGTTATAGCTGTCCCCAGTGTCAGGAGCTTCCCCAAAGCTCCTGCCACTAGCAGACGGGTTTTTGAACATGTCTGAGGCTAAATACCCAAGATGGGTATGAAAAGACTGACCTTTCCAGGAACATCATCACCTACCTCTGTCCCACAAGGGAGACAGTTTGGAGTGCTACAAGACGATTTGGTGGGCTCTTCATGTCTTTTCTACCTCTCTGAGGTACCAAGTCCTAGACAAATAAGTCTCCTTGGAGGTCCAGCCACTGCAAAAGTGGGTCTTATGCAGTTGATGAGACAGGGAAAAAAGCAGTTACTTTTCTCAGTTAGGATTTGTTTTGGTCATTTTGTATCTTTTTTTGCCCACATACCTTGATACCAGACCACAGTAAGCCACCTTAGCTCTTGGCAGGCGTCAGCAGTGATTGGATGGAGGCTGTAGCTCAGTTCTGGGAGCAGCAATTTGCCTACAGGTGGCAAGTTATGGTGAGCAGCTATACTGGTCTTTCCTGCAAGTATCACTTTCTGATTGAAGAATGAGAAAGATTTAGGGTAGGTGAAAAATGGGAAAGTGTGCATGTGAAGGAAAGTTGGAGCCACAGAAGGGCCAGAGGTTGGGACCTGCCCATGGAGACAAGGTTTCTGTTGGTTATTGTCTCTCAATGCTCAGCTGTTCTGAGAGGGGAAATGAGTGAGAAAAGACAAATGGTGATGTCTGTCAGGTTGCCTGTCTTGAGAAGAACAAAAAATTCTCAGACATGGGTGGGTTAGGAGAAGACTCTCTTTCCCTTCCCATTTTTAGCATGCAGGATGGTGAGAGAATGAGTGATAGCATAAGCCTGCAAAACCATGCCAGGTGTATGGTAGACTTTAAACCCAACTGTTTACAAGAAAGCCAAACAGTACAAACCAGATGATGCTTGCTAGCATCCTACACTTCAGGCAGACTTCCAGGCTGGGTGGAAAGTGAGCTGGAAGATTACCAGGCAAGTACAAAGTGCAGATGTGCTGACATGAACCTTAGTGCTTAGTCAAAAGAACATAGCAGGGTTTCAAACAGGCACTCAAGAGATGCTGTATTCACTACCTGCTACAAAAAGTTTTCTCTTTACACACACTCACAGGCATGAACCCATGGTTTATTTCTCCTGTGGCTGACCAAACCTGACTGCATTTTAAAGCTCTCCACTTTGTGGCAGGATAATGAAGCAAATTCTCCCCTCTGGCCCTTCTTCCTGAGATAACTACCCAGAACAGAGGAGCTCTTTGCCTGTTCTAACAAAGGGATTCTGGTTTGTGGTCTGGTCCTTTTGAAAAATTATTTTAATCCTTTGTGGAGGTGGGTTTTCTCAGGTGGAAAGGGCATCTCTCCATTGGGTAGTCTGGTTAAATTGAGCAGTAGCATCTGGTTGAGTCTTCCTGGATGCTCACTTGGGGATGTAATTCAGCATCTTTTGTTTCAAATTGCTTTATATTTTCTGGAATTACTTCCATTTGTGAGGCTTTAAAATAATATCAAATTTAAATGGTGGCATTTTGCAATTACCTTGTCCAAATGTAAATATTTAGAATATTAGGAAACACAGAGTCAGGCCCAGAATGAAACTTTTAATACTTTTGTGTTATTGAAGAAATCCCCTGAGGAAAACCAATCATAATTCCATCTATCTGTAAAATTTCCACTTTCCCTTTAATCATACTTCTTGCATAGTTCCCCTCTGTTCCCCAAAACGTGGATGTTCTTAGCTTTTCTTGTTGTTGCTCTCAGCTTCCTCCCCACTCCCCCTCCCATTAATTTAGTAGAAAAATTGACAAAAAACTCTGTTTGGATGAGTCTTTTCTGTTGCAGGGAAAGAATTCAATCCATTCCTACCTCTAGAAATCAAGTCATGCAACGTTATCTCATGCATCCAACTGGCAGAATTTCAAACTTTTTATTACCAGGAGTTGCAGAATTTTAACTTACCTGTTTTCTGGGAATGTCAGTTTTTCCTTGCACTCCTCAGAGTAGGTGAATGCATTTCTATTTATGGAAAAAATTAGAGGTTTGCTAGTGTTATAGGTTTAGACAGGTGGGCCTAAATTTACGTTCTAAAATTTAGACTAGGCCTGAAATTGTCAGCTGCCTTGAGCTGGGCTAAGCTATCTAACAGCTGACTTCTTCTAGCCAATGGTGTTGTATTCCATACCATGTTACGACATCATCTCAGAAGGGGTAGGAGCCAGTGTGGGAGTGGCTTGGGGAGTTGCTTCATAGCTGTTGCCCCAGCAGGACACACCGTGCTGTCCCGGGAGGGATGAGGATGCCCAAGCCCACAGCACTGGCTCACCATCATGTTATCTTAGGGAAGTAAAATGTTTGTTCTTAGTTCTTCTCTTTACTTAAGTCTGTCTTTGGGGAATTGACTTCTTTAGAATGATTTGTAGTTAGAATGGTAAAATTTGTGCTTACTGGGGAGTGGGAAGTTATTTCTTGTTATATGTAACTTGTGTAAGTGTGTGTTATATTGTGGTTTTCTCTGAATTTTCTCTTTTCTATATAAATATATGTAGTTAGTTTCAGCATAAACCTAGTTTGGAGGTTTTTTCCTCTCTCTCTTCTTTTTCTCTTGGCTGGTTGTGGGGGGGAGGAACTCTTTTTCTCTGTTCTTGGGCAGTTGGCGTTTTGCCAGCTCAACTCAAGACAGCTAGACTATTTATTAACTTAGAGTCTGCTTTAGGGAGATAAAATGTGCTGTCAGCACTTGAGGTTCCACAGTGTAATTAATAAATGTTTACGTTTTGCCTGATCTTTTGAAATCACCCTATTTGTTTATTATGTTTATTATTTAGTTAATTGTGAAGGTTTTATTTGTGTAAATTATTCAGAGAAAATGCTTATGATGTTCCAAAGTGTATAAAGAGAGAGTAACTGAATTTTTTTTGTCCTTAGAAGCAGCTCAAAGCCTTTGTCATACTTACCCTGTAGCTTGAAGGCTGGATTTCCATTTAACTTTGTCTTTATTGCCATATAGCTTTTGTATAGTTAGCATGAACCTGCTTTCATTTTATTGCTATATTAAAAGATATGGAAATAAAGGATCAAACTAGCTCACTTCAACTCCTTACTTCTGATTTTTTTCCAGTGTTTTTCATATAATAGAAAGTGAGTAAATTTCCAGAACACAAACTCAAAGGTTAGGAAGCAAAACCAGCAAGGGGACTGTTGTATACACATTCTGTATATGTTCAAGCCTTTTGGGGATTGAACGACTCAGTTCATAGTCAATCTGGAATTACTTTTTTGTGGCTTTTGGCTCAGACAAGCATGCACAAGTAAACAGAAATTGTTATTGATCTTTGTAAAGGTGAAAACTCACATCCATATATTGGTAACTACTTGCACTGGTGTGAATCCTAACCACTTTATCATATGGTAAATTCAAACATTTATCATAGAATAAATTAAATTTAAAATGACCAAAAGTTTACTTATGAACTTAACATCTTTTAGGACTTACTGGCTCTCTAGATGAAGACAGGATTGTTACCTAATTAAAATATAGATATAACTTTTATTTGTAGGACTATAAGGGCATACTTTTACTTATGTGTCAATAGGTCCTCACACTGGAGGAGATACAGTTGTTCATTGTGGTAATAAACACAGATATGGCGCTTATATGATATAAGATGGGCAGGCTGCTTTGGAAAAAATAAGTGTTATGTCAATTTTGCCACTAGTTGAGGTGATCTAGGTTTTTTCAGTCTGAAAATATTAGGAGCTAAATTACTGCAACAGTAGATCTTCATTTTACTTGCACAGGTGGCTGAGAAACATTTGGATCATGGCCTGGTATGTACAAGTTATCAACTAGAACAGGGGGGTTTATCACTCCCTTCCAAAAAGAGAGATCTGTATCATCAGGGGTCTACTGGAGACTGCTATCAAATATCTTGTGCTAGTGAAGTCATTAGACTGTTCAAACTCATATCCATGCTTGGTTGACATAGACTTTCTTTTAATCAGAGAGGCATAATCGTAGCTCCTCCATGGGCAGAAGAAAATCTGGCCTCTGAACTTGCATTCTATGTGTTTGTATTTATCTCATGCACCTCCTAGGTCTTGTCAATGGAAATATGGGAGTGGAGAACCAGCAGGTTGAAAAGTTTGAAAACATTTCAGCACAGTTTCAAGTGCCTCTTCCTGGCTGTGTTGAATATATGGTTCCCTGGACATCAGAGATAAATATAGCCAAAATTCTTTTCAGTAGTAATTAAAAAAAGATACCTTCACCTCTATTGATGTAAATATCTCCTCTGCAAGGATGTCAGATTAAATAGAAAGCACACATACAGACCCTGAAGTTTTGTGAAGGCTTTTTAAGCCCATGAACTGAAGTTGTTGCTAAATCTTTTCCATCAAGAAAAAATGTCAGATACCTGTAAGTCATCTTTAGGATATTAAAGTGCAAGGACAGTGACATGCAAGCAATGAATGCCTTTTAGATACCAAGTATGTTTGCACAACTTTAAAAGTTTGGCAAGCAGATGGAAACACATTGAATTTCAATAGAAATCAGATCTTCAAAACCACTGTTTATTACCAAGTTGCTCTTGAAGAAATGCATTATGAGGACTGTTGGAAGTCTCTGTGAGGAGCCCCTTGTTCAAGTTGGCAAGCAGTTGCTCACCTGAAAAGCTTCCACAATTTCAGTACACTGGCTTTCTTCCCAGTGCAAGTCTACTGCATTACCTGGTCCTAATCATTAGTTACAAAATCATGTGCAGGTAAGTGATATTTTCTCTGAGGACTGGTAGGTTATGAGATTGAGAGTTTATCAGTAGTTGCATGCATGTCCTTAACGCCTGGATAGGGAAGGGTAATATGAACTGGCAATGAGCTCTGCTGAGGTTGTAATGTGTTTAAAACAGAACTAAAACATGCACATGAAAAGCTGCCACGGCCCAGCTGATGCATGGTAAGTCTTTAACTTTTCTCGACATGAAAGAGTCTTTTTCAATCAGACAATCCATTTTCAGAAAGTGGGGTAATTTCAGGCAGAAAAGCACAGATTCTGGTACAACAAATAGATTCAGAGTGGGAGGATATCAGAGAAGTGTGCCTAGGATGCAAAATACATCTAGAAACATGGAGAAACCCTCTCAAGAGCTGTTGGAAAAGAACAAAAGAAAGTCCAAGTGATTTAGGGTCATCATAAATTACAGCAGTGCTATTTTCTCAGTACCTGGAACACATGGCATTCTCTGAAAAACCTTGTGTATTGTGTCTTGCTGGTGAAGGGCACGGCACAGCTGAGTTCATCACTGTGTGCTTCATCAGCAGAGGCCATGAAAAAATTATGAAAGTTGTCTATGAACAGTCACTTGCTTTTAAAGTTCTTGCTAGTTAAATTTAGGGAAGAACTTAGAAGTGCTATTTTTATTAGTGTAGCTGAAGTTTGGTTCTGTCCTTGTTTCAGGTCAAGGTTTTTCATATATTCAGAAATTTTTTAACTCCTTTCATGGTGAAATATGTGAAAGTTAACAGAGAAAAAAATCCATCCAGGTGATGGGCTTGTGCAAGGGTCCCTCAGGTCCTTCTGTTCTGTGACAGTTTGAGAGCATGGGAAATATTTAGAGCATTGGGAAATATTTAGAGCATGAAGACAGAGAAAGTGCAAACCACTTGTGTATGAGATGGTTATTTTAAAACCTCAGAATGCCATCTAGGCCTTGGAAATAGTAATTATGCAGTGAATTCTCAAAATTCTTTTGGAGATGTGTCAAGGGGAACATCTGTAGAAAACAAAAATGTCAGTCTGAGATGCTGTGGAACTTTTCCCAACCCTATACTTTGCCTATATTTCTTTTAGGCTGTATTTTTCTTTGTCTCTCATTTCTTAGGAAGACCTTGGCAATTTCTCAGACTCCAAAACTGACTGCTGCTCTAGTCATAGCCTACTGCAGGTGCTTCATTCTCTGGAGAGCTCTGTTACCCTTCTTTATACTCTGCAGACACTGACAGTCACACAATGCTGCAAAACACCTAAAGTACAACTTCCACCGACGAATGCACAATAAGATGTGGGAGAGGAAAGGAAGAGCAGGTTAACAAAGTGATATGGCAAAGAAGTTTTGAAGCACTTCAAATAATACTTTTGAGATAATCTCAGGCCTCCAGCAAGACCATATATACATTCAAAGTTGTATAGCTCTTTCTCTCAACTCTTATTTTTGGAACATGACTCCTCCTTAGTCTCAAGGCTTATCTGAGGATTTGACAAAGCAAAATGAGGATAGTTATGATCAAGCTCCTTTACAGTCTTTCTAGAAACTGATGAAGTCACAGGACTTTTGTACTAGCCTTCAGGTCAGTGAGCTCATGGCTTTATTCAGCTAAGTTTTGAATAGTTGCAAGGTCCCCAACAGCTGGATATTATGCAGTCTCTCTCACTGGTTGTTTTCACACTTAATCTTCTTCCTTATAAATTTTGTCTTCAAGTATCTAGCTGGAGTTTCCTTTTTTTTTTTTTTTTGCACTTTGTCATGGTTGCCTCCTGTCCTGCTGTTATGCATCTGGGAAAGAGTCTGCTCTCTCTTCTCCTTAACCCCTTATTAGGTAGTTGAACACAACAATTAGGTTTGCTCCTGGCCAGGCTGAAGAGGGGAAGTGGTCTTGGCCTTACCTTACATACGATACTCTAGACCCAGGCTGCCTGCATTGAAGCCTGTCCTAGTTTGTGGAGCTTCCTCATGTACTGGGAGCCCAAAGATGGACATAGATTGCCAGGTGTGACCTGATGGATGACAAATAGACAGCAATGACAAACTGTTCAAGATTGTTGCATGATCCAAAACATAAGTCTATAAACAAATAAAAAAAACCCCCATCCCTTTAATTACTTTTTGAACAAAACATACACATGAATGTTTCTAAGGAAAAAAATTATATTGCTTTACTTTACTGGCTTCCACAGTTTGTGCTACAATATCTTTATTTCATAACAGGAGCAAGGTATTCCATGATTAAAAACTAATTAGAAGTGGAGATTATGATCAAAATAATATTTGTACTTTGCCAATAAAGTACAACAAATTGAACGCTGAAGTAGGAAAAATAGCAGTGGATGTGGAAGGAGGGTAAGTTTGTATGCTTGGCATTATCACTGATAAGACAGCATAGTCTTATTTCCTAAATTCAGGCATATATGAAATGAATCATGGAAATATTACACTTCACTGTTAATATTTTCCATCAAGGGTTAATGTAACCATAAACACTTGCAATTGCCAGCCTTTATGAGCAAACTGCTCATCAGTGTAAGGATTGGAGCCATTTTTTAAGGGTTGTCAGTTGATTGCCTCACTTGATTGAGGTAGAAGTGAAGATATGACCAGGAGTTGGCACCTGTGATTGTTCCTAGATCCTTATAATGATAGCAATCTCACCAATCTTCTGCTGTCAAACATTTCAAATTTGGAAGCCTGAAACTAGATGCATAATTCCGAAGGTGTGAGCCTCAGAACTGTGGACAAGTCGGTGGAGTAAACGTCATAGCCACAGCTGACAGTGCTGATTGATGGGATTGCCTTGGATCCAGCCATCCCTAATAAAAGAGGCATTATTAAAGATCATGGGCTGATGAATACATATTAATTTAAGCTTCCCAGAGAGTCATCATGTGGTCTGGAGTGGGAGAAACTCAGTGTGCTACAATAGATCTGCAAATCTCTACCCGCCTTCCCATCTCCTGTGTGTAGCGCTGTACTGGTCTTCTGTATTGCAGGAAACACTTACATTTATCTTTTCCCCCCTGTATGTTTCCCAGTGTTTTCACAGCTACATCGAGCCTTATGCCATTGTACAGGCACAGAGAGGCTGACTGCTCTGCTCTGGGACTCACAGGAAAGGATTTCTGGGAAAACCATGTGGCTGGCAGAAACACCTCTGCTGCACTTGCTCCTTCTGTTCAGTGCAAAGCCTGACTTGTGCCCTGTAGGTACAATACAAAGGTGCATGAGCTTCTCTTTCAATCTTCATGTACCAGAAAAAAAATAATGTGAGAAGAACTTCATTATGATAGAAATGACTTTAATTTTTGTAGCAGAAGAAGAAAATTCACAAGGGAAGATCCAAGTTCAAATTAATCTAAATCTGATCATGAAAGATTGATGTAGGGCTTCTAGTCAGAAAGGCAGCTTGTGGCCAGCTTATGGCCAGCATGCTGTTCACAGAGGTGGTGAAAGAAAAGTCATGGAAGAGTCCACCACGTTGTTTTCATGTTCAGTTTGACAGGCGTCACTGGAAATTACCCTCATCAGTCTGATAAGATTCCCGTGGCTCACAAAAAATAGGAACAATTCAATACTATAAAGTATTTATACATCCCTAAGGCACATTTACAGATGTCCTTGGCAACATCAATTTCCAGCCTGTTAATAGCTTTAAAAGCTAAAAGCAGAACTGTAGACCTTTTCTAGGCACTAAAAAGCAGAAAATGCTGACAGACAAGTAGTGAGTAGGCAGATCCCTCTCTGCCCACCTCTGATAACAATCAAGGTGCTTTATTGTGCATTAGCTTCAGGGAATGGATTAGCCCTTTTGGCAGCCCACTATCAAGCACTTTGCAGTAATCTCATTTTGAAATCTCAAAGGTATGAATCATCCAGGTCAAGTTTAAATAGAGCTTTGAGGACCGGATTCTTATCTTGCTTATACCACCATGAATAGACAGCTATTGCCATAAGAGCCAGTGTTGTTACACAAATGTGTATCATCAGTGTGCAGGTAATCAGAACTGGGCCCTAGGAGCAAAAAATTGGCACCCTAGTAAAAATTAGCTGCGGAAAGAAGTATGGATTTTTATATATAATAAAGGATAAACTAACTATTTCTTTGAGGAACTTTCTTAAAATATGGTGAATAGTTCAATTTCAACTAAATATTTAAGGTCCCTCCTGGTTAGGATCATCCTTCTCCGCTGAATTCACTGGTCCCTTCCATGACCAAATTTCATAGGCAGACATGAACACCTGCATTGTTCCATCACATAAATCCATACCCATCTGGCTTGGGATGAGGTCTCTTCTGCCCACTTCTGGTTAGCACATGAAAGATACGGCAGACAGGAAAAGTGGCAGACAGGGAGAGGGCTGCTGGATTGCTTTATCCAGCCAGTGTCCTGCTCCCCCCTAGCACCTGATGGACCCCAGAAAGCGTTGAAGTGACACTCGGGAGCTGTTCTCAGAGGCCATATTGGCCTTGCAGACAGGTACCTTTGGCATTTTCTTCATTTGATCAACTCTGTGAGTATTCTGCAGGCTGCATCTTCTGGAGGCATACATTTCTCAGCTTTGCATTATTTAAACAAAATCTATAGCACTGAGCTGCTTCTCAGTCATGAATATCTAGGGCTGAAAAACCCAAATACTTGAGTTTCCTCAGACTTCTCTAGGGTAGTGGGACACATTAATACATTTTTGAGGCAGCAGGTTCTGCAGCCTTCTCATTGCTACCTTTCCAGTTAAACTGCATTCTTTTCCCATTTGTGGGTTCCTGGCAAGTAAAGCAGATTTACTCCACTGCTAGTGCAAGGATTTCCTGAAGAGTTGCACACAGGTTTTCCCTGCAAACTGCTCACTTCACCTGTCCCTCTTTTTCTGAAAGTTTATTTTGGAAAGAATGTTCTTAAAAGCTGCCTGGATCTCAAGAGCTTCAAATGCAGAGGCTGTAACCAGTGTCCAGAAATCTGAAATGGAACAAGAGACAGCTCTGTTCTGTGACCTGATAAAAAAGCCATGTGGCTCAGAGGAGGTTGCAGGGGTCAGTGGTCCATGCCCTGCCTTGCAGGAAGCTCAGCTTTTCCTATAAAATTACTGACAAATGTGAGTCTACCCTATTCTTTAAAAATCTTCTGTGAGGGAGGTTCTGCTACCTCCTGAAGCAAGCTGCTCTAGTATATACTTGTCCTCTGTTGCCTAATTGACAGGTTACAGACCTGAGAAGTCAGACAGGTCTGAACCTAGGATCCCTTATGTGACTTTTCAGTTGCCATGCAGACAGTTTTTGTCTATAATGGAGTATCCTTTACTGAAGATATAAGGGGTTGGACAAGACCAGAGGTCTTGCTTTGCATATAAAGTATATCCTCTGACTTTGACAGAAATATGAAGAGGGTCCCCCAGTGATTCTGAGCACAAAATACTTGCCAGGCAAACTTATGGAAAGTGAATTTCTGCAGCTCACAAGTCAATCTCAGACTTCTAGGATTGTTAGGCATCTGGCTGCACAGCAGGGAGTCTGTCAGCCCTGTGAAATGCATCTTCTAGGCTCTGCCACAGGTAGTGTAGGCAAGGTGGTGGAAGGGCAGGAATATTTACCTTGGAAGGCTGAATTAAATCAGTGTGTCTATGCCTAATATGCAAACTATTGCATTGGCATATTCATAGAATCATTAAGGTTGGAAGAGACTTCCAAGATCATCAAGTCCAACCTTTCTCTAGGTTCCTGTAGGGAAAAAAGTCCTATTAAGAATTGCTAACCAGCCTTTGATAAAACTGCCCTCCCACCACATATTTATCAAATATGCTAATCCTTTCCTGTCAGGATGTTTTTGCATGGATTTGCTGGGTCGCAGTACAGATGCCAGACTCTTTTAGGTCATTCTACAAGAGTATTTCTGTTTGTGTTTTCTTGTAGGAGGCCTCCCTATGGACAGACTCCCACTTCAGCTTGAAAGATTGCCAGACAAGAGCCTTTCTGCAGGCGTGCTTTGTAGGTAGTGATCTAAGACATGGGAGAAGTACTGAACTTTATATTTGTGTACAGTTTTGTGAGAGTATACCCCTTATTGCCTGCAACAGAATCAGCTTCATTATGATTAATACTGTGCTACCATTGAAACAAACTGCCTACACAGACCTTCAGGGGAATAGCTCGTTTAGTGGGTTCACAGCTCTTGGGTTCACTCCCCAAAGACTTCAGAGAAGAAATTAGACCTTTTTAGTTTGTCTATTTTACAGCCACAACACCAATATTTACGTTCTACACATTCTCTGAGGCTTCTGTTAACATCTTCATAGTGGCTGACAGTGCTGTTGCAAAAGTTAAAAGGAAAACGATAGTAAAAGCTTTTGCCTGTGGAAATAAACACTGCTGCAAACAGCACTGCTACTCAGCTGCTGTTCAAGCCCAGGGTTATGAGGACTGTTTACAGAGAAATGCACACTGAATGCGAAAGCACTTTCTTTTCTGCTTACACTTTGTTCCCTCTCTCAATACTTGGAATTTAAAAGCTTCCGTCAGTGACTAGACTCTTTTTTGTTTTGCTGGAAAATCTTAATCTTCCCCCCAGAAGCCTACAACATCTACAAAAGCACAAGTGCTTTCTTTACAAAAGATGGGAGGCATTCTGTCTGATGCTTGGGCAAGAGAAACCACAAACAAAGGCTGCTCACTTACACAAAAAGAATTGAATGTGAAGGCAGGAGACATCTTAACAGAGTGCAGACAACTCAGGATGGAGACAGGACTCTCTTTACTATGCAATTGTCACAAGATGTTCCCTCTCCACAGAAGTAGAGAATCAGAGATGCAGCTGTTAGTCATGCTCGTCTTCATCCTTAATACCTTCACCCCAGCACCAGAAAACATGCCATTAAAATAGACACACACACAAGTTCTTCAGCAAAGAAAGTCTGTTTGTGTTAATATTTAAGATGTCTTTTAAGTAATTCAGCTTCTTTCTGCAGTTATTGAGGGTCTTTACTCCAGTATCTCACATAGCATCAGCAAGCAGTGTCTGGGTAATGGCTGTTGGCTGTTCATATGAAATCTTGTATCCATTAAAGGGGAAAAGAAGCACAAGGATAAGGAGAAAATACTGTGAAGGTAAGATCAAGAAAAAGTCAAGACAAACAGGTATGGGTGGACCATGATTGAAAGTGCTCAGCGTAGATTTCAGAACCCCAGTTAAATAAATTGCAGAGAAGTTGATGTCTCTGTCTGGAAAAGGTGTTTAAAAGCCTGTTAAAGTTAATGGAAGTGTGAGGGCTGTGCAGCTGGACAGACACAGATGTTGAGGGAAAGCTCTTGCCCTGGAGCTTCTCTACCATAAAAAGGCTGGTGTGTTTTGGTCTGAGCTATCTCACATAGTAGTTGAATTTTTTTCATGTGTCTCCTCCTTCTCCTTTTCCTCCCCTTCTCAGTTTTCATTTGATATAGTTTAACAAGTACATGGCTGAAATAGATTGGAGGCCTACAGAGACAACTACTGCTGTCAGTTGATTACACAGCCACATCACCAACCTTTCAAAGTTTGCAGACTATGTGTCCTCTTTTAGTTACAATCTGTGAGTCGTGTGGTGAGGCAAAAAATATTTTCCATGTACAGTACTCCACTGGAAAATTTGCTTTTCACCAGCCTGTTTGCTCCCTTGTCTGTAACTGAGCACGTACACTTGTATTTTGCAACCAATTGTACATCATCTTTCAATGTGACCCATAATGAGAAACGCTGCTTAGGCATTTAGGGTGTGGAGAATAGATCCACTCAGTACCTAAAATTAGGTTTGTATTAGGTGAATACTTGCTTTGCTTACCAGAAACAAAGTGCTATAGAGTCCTGGAAGATGCATCCCTCACCGGGAAATGCTCTCAAAGTAATTGCAAGAACCTTTTATGTATCCCAAGATTGTTGTTTCTTCTCAGTCTTCTCTAACCTAAAGATCTGCATTTCTTTCAACTGCTCCAACAAGTTGTCTTTGCCTGGACTCTGATTATCCTTGTCACTCTCTGATTGGTATGCCAATTGTTCCCATCTTTTCTCTTATTATCATATTCTGGATGAGGCGCAGGATTACTGCTGAGGTTGTGCCAGAGCTGGAGGGAAGATGAGGATTTCTTCCCATCTTGCATAAAACCCACCTGCTCCTACATGCCAGAAGGAGCCAGGCAGATGCAGGGTAGCTTTATGACACTGCAAACTCTTCAATTTGCAGATCTGAACCTTGTCTCCAAAACTTAATTTTATCCAGAGGCTTTCCATCTTCTGTTTGTGCAGCTGATTATTCCTACCTTATCCCTTGTCCTTGCTGAATTGCATCCTATTTATTTCAGACTGCTCCTCCAGCTGATGAAGACATTTCTTTGCTTTTAATTCTACACTCAGAGAACTCGCAACTCACATTAAACTTGAGATTGTGTACAAATTTCATAAGGAGAACTCCCTGCTCTTGTATGAGTCATTAATGCAAATACTGAGAAATGCCAGAAACAAGATGGATTTTTGCAGGAAGCAACAGGACATCTTTCTAGTTTGACAGGGAACACTGACAGCTTTTGGCATTAGCTTTTCAGGCAATTGTATATAGCTTATAACAATTTCAGTTAGGGCAGTCATTTAGAAAACACCTCTAGGAAAGAATTCAAGCCACTTTAAAACCCTTACTGTTAGATTACAAAATGCTTCCTATTTACCCAAATGCTGCTCAGGAAAGCAGTCAGGGACTTTCTGCTATTACTGGTACTAGTAACTTAGGAAACTGAACCTGGGGTCCCCTCATCTGCAGGATATTCCTCTAGCTGGTATAAAAAAAGTCAGATTAGTAGGCTTTTCGTGGTGTTTTAAGTAAAAATACAGTATATAATATCTATTTCCTTTGAGTGCTTCAGATCCATTGTAGCATAAAAATGAATTATTTGACATCAATTGGCCTTCAGAAATTCACATTCCTGTTTATGGTTTTTTAGGGGCTTGCAAATAGTTTTTTCGTTGTAGTATTTTGAGTGTTAGAGTTAGGTGACTAGGCTAATGTTCTGACATTCTGCCTTCCTACTGCACTCATTTTTTTAAAAAATTGATATGTCACATCCTCTTTCCAAGGTTTCTGTTTTCACCTGACCCCCGTAATTCTCAAAAGTAGTACTTGTGAACTGTCTGAGATTGCACCACAGTTCTCTGTACATGTCAGAGTGAGTTCCACCGGGTCAGCCTGAGCCATGAAATGTCATTTAGATTAAATATAAATTCTGGAGGTCATCTATTGCAATCCCAGCTTCCAGGGCCAACTTGAACTTATTGAAGTATTTTCTGGTTGGTTTTGGTTTTTGTTTTGGGGTTTTTTTCTTAATATGTTTTTTTCAATATTTTTTTTCTCTCTTATTCAAGCTTAAGCTTCCTCCTTTTTGGTGCTAAGGTTAATTATTGTGGTCATTTGATTGCAGGGAAGCAAAACAGGCTACAAGGAAACTGTGCATTAGCTTTCTAGTGTCACAGAGTGATGAACCAGGTCCTTTGTCTTCCTTTGAAGACTATGTTCATTGAATATTTCCCTGTTTCTGTCTTCATATTTGTCAGAGAAGCAAATTAACTATCTTTTGGCCATTTTACCTCTACATAATCCAGTAACTATCTCGCATTCCTCCTGACTGAGTTGAACTAGCAAAATAATATTTTCATGACATCCATATATTAAAAGTATTGAGAAATGTAGCTAAACTGCTCTTCACAGTGGTCATTCCTATTTCACTCTATATTTGTTTCTTGAAGGAAAAAACTATTAAATAATTTACATTCTTTTCAATTTAAAGACAGATGCTACTTTCTTTACATAATTCATTAGGAACCTTACTGCTTGTTATTGCTAATTTTCCCCTTTCTACATGATTACTCAATGCAGTCCTCGAAAAATTATCAAGAATATGCCCCTTAAAAAAAGTCTGACCATAAAACTCAAGTCATTTTTCACTGGAGTATGTTTAAAACTAACAATGCATTCCAATATTTATCTAGATTTGATTTCGCTGCACTGCTAGCTCATAATCTGTTCAAATCTACAGTGTAGAGGTCATTTTCCCAGAATTACTGAAAACAAAAAAAGCCTGTTCCTGACTTTCATCAGACAACAGCTATTTCCAGGTCTATCACCTTTTGACACAGACATTATAATAGCAAATCTTATTTGTATTAACCTCTTGAATATGGTAGAAAAGGATGTTACAGTGTAGGTTTTGGAAGCTTTTTCTCAGGTTTATTCTCTTCTTCCAGAAAGAAATCAATATGATTTCTAATGATTTTATTTTGAATGAAGTCTTTGGACATTAGCGTTATTAATGGACCATATTATCACTCACATTGATTTTTGTCTGGGAAAGAAGGCTGGCACACAATCTGACTACCCTGGGTGTCTCCTGGGAATGACACCACTCTGACCTCAAAGCCGCTGATACAAACACCCAGAGGAGCTAGTTAACACTTCTGCTGGCATGGAGCTGAACCAGGTGACATCAGCCACTGGCAAAAGTCTCGGAGCTGGATTTTAAAGTGCATTTACGTGTCTAAGTGTTTGTGCTAATGTTGATATTTATTTGCTTGTGGTTTCTAAAACCCAAAGAATATGTCCATATGAATCACTGTGATGTGCAAGTGAGTTTGAAGTAAACTAGGACACAAAGATAGTATTTTGAGTCCTGACAGCAATAGAGCTGTGTTAGAATTGCACTGTATTGGATTAGACAGTGCTGCTTCTTGACAAGATGGTTGCCTTGGTACAAGCCTTTGGTGATGGGGCAGTGGCTGCTGAAGCGGTTTGAGTGCTGGGCTGAGTGCTCTGCTCTGCTGTACTGCCCACTGTGAATTAATTCATTGAGTCAGGGCAGTCAGTCAGCCCATGATTACAGATATTTCAGTTTTTGTGCACTAAGATTCAGAACTTAGCTCTTGAAGAAAACACATAGTTGCTTTCTGGCTTCTGTTGATGAGGCTTAACTTGTAGTTAAAAGTATCTTTAAAATGCTGCTTTTGGGGAAGTGTAATTAAAAAAGAACATGAATTAGGACTTCATACACCTCTGAAATAATGAATGGTTGCAAATGCATAAAGTAACGCCTCCCATTCAGGAGATGTGGCATGTTAGTGTGCTTTAAATATCTCTTACTTCAGGGTAGTTTATATGTTTAGTGATACATTTTCATGTCTCACAGAAAAACACAAAAGCTTTTCCATTTAAACAAATCGCTCTCTGGTACACAGGCATTCAAAGTAATTTACCTGTACATCTCTATAGCAAGTGTAATAAATACATTGTCTTGTATTTGGATTCAGCTCTACAGAATCATTTTCTTTTCAGCTCAGTAAAAATATGAAAGATGACTAAAAGTGAATGTTGTGATATTACGTTGTGCTGCATTCGTTCAATTCAATTTTCTAAGGAAAAATATTGTGACATAAATATCAAACCCCATGCCTTGGATTGCCATCTAGTCATGTATATAATTGTATTTTTTTCCTGTAAAAGATTAAAATGCAGCTATATTCAAATCCTAGTAGTTATTCATGAAAGTATTTTTTCCTTTTTTTTCCTTCTTGTTCCTTCTTGCTTCTTTCTTCCTTCACCCTTTCCCTCTCTTATCCCATCTCTTTTCATTTGTTTGTTTGTTTGTTTTTTAACAGAAAGTGAACAGGAACCTGATAACTGCCAGTAAAACATGGACTAAGGGGAAGAAGATTCACAAAAATTGTAATTTTCAAATGGTCATATATGTCAAAGACCAACAAGGAATTCTTCAGTTTGGAAAACACATCACAGAGACAGAAGAGTAAGTGGGTGTCCCTAAAGTGATAACACTTTGTATGTAAAATACATGCACAAAACTGTACATAGATTTAAACAAGCTTTCATATCTGTTCTATATTGCATGACTTTTTTCCTCTACTTACTTACTGCTTCCTAGTAGTCAAAAGTGGCAATGTTTTGACTTCAAGACTTCATCTACTCCAACTTTAAATAAATGCATCAAACAAAGTTGCATGAAGTAAAATGTCTTAAGCCATGAAACCACAATATTCATCAGTGTTGAAGAAACCTCAATTACACAGATCTATAGACGAGTGAATATACCTGAATACACTATCATGATTGTCCTTGTACAATGGGCACTCAATGCAGCGCTGAATGCAAATGAAGTTCAATGTTTTACTCAAAACTCTGCAAATAATATCAATTGACTGCAGATTACCCCCCTGTTTCCAAGATTGCAGTCTATTTTGGAGAAATTAGCTGTAACAATCTTAAGGAACTAAAATTGTTCAGGAACCAAGTTGGAGTGCAATGTTCTCAACAAAATTTTAATTAGAGAAATTAAAGTTTAATCTCTGCAAAAAACACCAAACATCTTCCAGACTGTATGTGGCTATGGCAAAGAAAATATGTTAGATATTTTTTGTTAGATATTTCCACTGTGAGGAAAGTGACCTATTTCTGCAGTTGAAAAAGCTTTTAGAAAGTCCCTTAAAAATGAGACCAAATTCTTCAGCTACAAAACCAGAGTAATGCTCACTGATGTTAAAGAGTTCTGTTTATATTGTACAGTTGGAGAAGAAAGTTTAATGATTAAAATAAAAATAAATAAATTCACTTTTTTTGTCTAATAGTACTGGACTGTCAATTGGTGCCCATGTTTACAATGATGAAAACTTTTAAACTATTCACCTAACTATTCAAAAGGACTTTTAATATTTTTCAAGTGTTTGATTTCAGATTTACACCTTATGCCATGCTATGCTGTCCCTCAGGTTTCATGGAGCTGGTAATCAAGTTTAGGAGGAAGCAGAATCTAGCTCTGTGATTGTAGCTTCTGCTTTCTAAAACATAGCAGCTTTGTGCCTTGGAATAAGGCAAATGTGCACAGATTTCCAATTTTTCTCCTTAAGAAACTCTTGCATGTTCTCAGAAGTCAGATATTAACGGTAGAATATTATTCCTTACATGTATGAAATGTTTCCTATTCTGTGTAGTTGTGATGTAGATTGTGTGTGTTACTGTTCAGGGTACCTACCCATCCATATTCAACAAAGAATGGGCAGCTCATGCACTTTTTCCCCTCAGGAGTACTAGGCTTTTCATTATTGCTTGGATTTGGGTATTAGTCCTAAAGCCTCCTCCTGGCCAAGAATGTCCTGAGTTTCTAATCTGTTGTTGGATTGCTGAGATACTTTTTTAGTTACCCGGGCAAAAACCTCATTTAAGTGGCCTGTCTACAATCAGTGCTGGTTGCTGGAACTAACAACATCCTTGATGCGTGCTGAGAATGTCACAGTCTACATAAAAGCATTGGGGAAAAATTGACAGATATAAAAGACATTTTTGTAGTTATATAGAATGGAAGTAAAAGATTTTTGATTTTAAAAAAAACAACCAAACAAAAAACTCCAAAACCTTCCCAAAAAAACAAAACCAAATCAAAAGTGAACAACTTCATTGGAATAGGTGCATGAATACATTTTAGTATATGTTTGATAAATAGACTGAAATGTGTAGTTATTTATTCTCCAGTATTTTTAAAAAATTAAACAAAAAAAAAACAACAAAAAGAAAAGAGCAGTTTTCTTTGAAAACATTGATATGGGTCATCATAAATGAGATGCTCAAATAAATCCCAATGAGAGAAATTTACCAGGCCGGTAAAGTGTCTATTTACTACATTGTTGAGGTTCAGTGATGTGCTCTGCCATCTATCTCTTGTCTACATAAGCTGTTATTTAGGAATAGCTGCTGCCTTTTAAATTAATTAATTTTGTCTTTATCAGAAAGTATCAAATTAAAACAAGGTCTTGTTAATCACTGAAGCATCAAGCTTTCCACTAAGCAATGTGTAATACTAACAGACAAAAACATACCCCAGAACAAGATTAAATGTAGCAATAACAAGCTCAGGTATTTCTGAATCATGGAACGTTTTGTATCTGGGATGTTTTATACCCCACCATTAGCAGGTAAGTGCCTCAGTCCTGATGTAGTTCATCTCCTCAGCAGTATGGCCTGCTACACACATTTGATTTTTACATTTGCTTTTCGTAAGAGTTTACCTCCAGTCCAAGGTCCTGCCCTTACCTTCAAGAGACTCCAGGCAGGATTCATCAGACCAGCTGTAGACTCCTACATCTGAGCGAGTCATCATAGGCTCACTGTATTGTCAGTGAAGAGAAATAGGTGCTTGATGACAGAAGTCTCATCCTGAGGTCAATGCCTAAAATAGAGTAGACGAATTTTGCCCAGCAGTGCTTATTTCTTTCTGTGGACTATATTTGGGTAAGATGAATTCCACCCGCACACAACTGAACTCTCTGCAGCAAAGGGAAAAGGTGGTATATGGATTCTAAACGCCAGTTGGATTATTACAGAAGATACTCTACTACAAATATTTCCCCTGCTGGGACTAAGTGAACAGACAAGTGACAAACATGTTACAGGATCTAATGAGGTCTTGCAGGAGGCACAGGCTTGGGGGAAAGCTGGATGTGAATCTACACAGGACATAGCAACATAGCCATGATATGAGCTGAACTGCTTTTCCCAATTTGGTAATCTGCCATGCAGCTCTTACTTTATCTAAGTATATATGTACTTCTGTTCAATGTAAAGGCTATATTTAATAAGTGTCTGACATTGGCATCCTGCTTCTCTTCTGGGAACAATTAAAATATTTCATATTAAATCAGTACATATGTTGTTCTACTTATCTCTGAGATCACTTAGTACTCTATATGAGCTGAAAATAAATGCTTGGGACATTACAACTGCTGCTTTTTATGCTGTAAAGTCTGCTGAGGAGGGAGCATTTTCAAATGAAATCACTTGCTTTTAGAATTTGATTGTCTATCAAGTCTAGCAGAGAGTGTTTTCTGACTACTCTGGCAATGAGAATGTGCTTAGTGATTATTTTTCTCTATACTATCACTTGTCAGAAAGAGATGGATATTTCTAGGTCTCCTTAGAGGAATATAGAAAGTCAGTACATAGGGAATTTTTTTCCTCAACTAAATAGCTTCTGGCAACAAAATAACATATTACTATTCTTTCCACATCAGCTAAGGGCCTTTTATAAAAGTATGCTGCTGTTTATGAAAGCATGTCTGTTAATTTAATAATTAGGCAGATATCAGCTTTCATTCAGTGCATCAGAAATAATGTAGTGATTATCTAATGCTATATTGTTTTGCAAATTGTTTGAAACACCATAGTTGACTCCAAGCTTTCTGATTTCATTACCATTAACTTAATTTTCCCTTTTTTTTTTTTTAAATAACAATTGATGCTTAGGAATTTGTAACAGGAGACAGGTTTAGAACTGCCACAGACGATTCCACAAGAATTAGCAGCAACAGACACTTTATTATTACGTGCGCAAACTTATATACACTTTTGGAACTGTAACCTTCCGCAGGTGTTGCCACTCTGACACTGATTATTGGCTAATGATGCTGTTTACATTACAATGTCCTTCTGTAATTGGTTAATTCTACACATCTGCTGAGAAGGTCGGCTGCAACTTCTTCTGAGTTCAGTAGTTAGATTCTTAAAGCTACATCACACTAATTACAGAGGCAAGTTCAGTACACAGCTTTGCCCTTTAGATCAAGCAGCATATGAATTCCAACAGGAATATATTATCATTGTTTTGCAATCTACACCAATGCCAGGAATTCTGTGCCTTTTTACCATTACACCAGACAATATGGTTTTAGATGAATGATATTCACAACTTTAATAGATTGTTCATAGATTATAACAAGATTTTCAGTGTAAGGTTGTTTAACTGATTCTCTTCTAATTCAAAATGGCAACAGTAGATGTACATTTCACTGACTTAAAAAATTACTTTGACCTGTGTTGCAAATGAGTGGGTTTGGCTTTTTAAAAGAATCACCATCAAAATGATTAGCAAAAAGTTGGTTTTAACATGAATTTATGGAAGTATGACTTTAACACAATTGAATGACAAGGTTTACTTTGTTAGTTACTACATAGATGAAACATACATAGGAAAATCAGACTGGAATCAATTTATAATTATTTACATGGAGACCAGGGATGAAAATGGGTAAGAGGGCAAAGGATATGGATACCTAAAGATAAGGGTTCAAAAGGGTTTAGTAGCACTTAATCATTGACTAATTTAACATTTGAAAAAAAGTGTTAGAATGTACTACAGTTATAACAGCAACATAGAGTCTTTGTATTACCATTCATACATAATCAATTCACACACGTGCACACAGGCAAAGACAGGTGTAGATCTATATCTGTGTGTACACATCTGTATCTCTGTGTAAAGGTATCTATCAAAAATTCCCTTTGAATTCAGTCAAATACGTCAAATCCCTTTGTGTTTCCCATGGGTTGCACCTCAAGGAGCATATCTGTGGGGTATCAGACTAAGCATCGCCATCAGCAACAGTCTTTAGAATATAGCAAGGTTCAGGGTTTGGGAGCTCAGAGAGGCATCTCACTCACAGGGAGGAGGAGGGGCAGCCTGTGGTCCAGGAGAGCTCAAAGGGCCTCACTTAAGACAGCTGTTTGTAGAGTCTCAGGACCATCCGTTTTAGTCCTCTGTAAAATCTCCATCCTCAGGCTGGTAATTACAAAATCACAATTACCAGACTTTACAACAGATTTGGAAAGTGTTTCCAAAACTTCAGCAACAATGATATTTTTCCACTTGGGCTACAAGTCAGTTAGGGAATGATTATTCTTTGTTCTCCACTTTGTTTGGGCAGTGGATATTCCTTCATGGTCAGTGTTGTTTCCATCTTTATCATTCAAGAGCTCCTGGTACAGCTGGGACTCTTCACTGCCCAAATGGTATGGTAAAGAGGCAGGCACTCTGCCATTCAGCTGGTTTGGTGAAGGCTTGCAAGAAGCTCCTGAGTTTGTAGAGCAGNGGGAGGAGGGAGGAGGGAGGAGGGAGGATGCAGGATGCACCTCCACAATCCACCCAGTCATTCAAAACAACCTGAAACTAGTTAAAAGGAGAGGAGAACTGAAAAGGACTTGGTTTGTTTGGATGGATTTTTTAAAGTTAATACAGCTATGAGGCTTCCCCAGTCTTATCTGCTTGTTGTAAGCCAATATCTTTGCTCAACAGAGCACTGTAGCATGGGCATTTTCTTCACTTGTTCCCAGAGCCCTGGTCTGTCATGCACAGAGCAGAATCCTTTCTAGGGTCTAGCTGCAAAAACTTTCTTTGGAAACACGGACCATCATGGAGTGCCTCTTGGATAAAAAAAGCCTAGGCCTTGGAGAAAACCCACACAGTAAGATCTCCCTTCTGCTTTTTCCTAAAACAGTTTCCTAGGCTTACCAAATTAAAGCCAACAATTAGATGGAAGAAGGGCAATTATATAGAAAATACTCAGCATTCACTGCAATTTGACTTGCATGCATCTCTTGATCTCCATTCCCTCTTATAAGCAATAATTTGGGGGGGGATGATAATTTAAAGTACTATTGTAGGACTGCTCATGTCTTCCACATACAACGCAGGAGTTCAGCTACCTAACTCCACACTCAATTCTCCCTTCAGGAACTTTTCTTGTGGATGCCTGACTAGTTATAGTACTCTCAGCAAAATTTTTGGCTTATAAGATGCTCAACATTTTGTGTATAAGAAAGAAAGCTGCATCACCGTGGTGTCTTCACCCTATGATGTTATCTTTATTTGTGGAGACATGGAATGTCATAATCTACTCAGATAAAACTTACAGATTTTCTTGCTGGAGAGTAAGAGGAGTTTTTAATTTTTTTTCTAAACTTCAATGAACACAATCTTCTGTCAACTGCATCACTTCTTATAGCTGAACTTCAATTAAACACATTCTGGCTGTCCAACAGTTAAAGTATCAGGTTGAGCTTAATGTCTAATTGGAAAGAATTTTCTCAGCAAGTACAAAGGGGCACTATCTTCGGTCATGTAAGCCTTCAGTAACACAGACAGGTAAACTAATCCTTTCTCTCCAGCCAGACTACCCTGAAAATAGGCCACGTCCCGCTGGGAACAAAAGATGCTCCTAGAGAAGTCTGTAATTAGAGAACTTCTAAACAAATAACTCATTACAGTTCCACTATGATCAAGCCTGTGATGCGTAAGACAGACATAAACATTTCAACTGAAAGCTGTATTTTCTGTGATTCATTCCTTGAAGCAAATATTGCAGAGACTGATTAGCTCTTTAATCCAAACATACAGCCATTCTCCTTCCTTGATAACCCAATCAAATGCCTGTCATAACTGACAGAATATTTTCGAAAAATTTAGAAGGACACAATAATTTGGATGAGGCCTTGAGAAAAGCTCATGCAGGACCTGCAGAAAAAACTTTTCAAAGCACTTGGTTCATTCATCTCAGAGGTAAGCACGGCCTCCAGCTGTGCCTGGCTGCTGACTCAGAGTCAGTGCCGAGTAGCTTTTTGTTCAAATTTTATCTTCATACACTGATGTTAAGTCTGATACTTCTGAAAGTAAGGTCAGAGTGACGAAGCATGGGGGGAAGAAAAGCAAACATGGTAATTTAGTTCTTTTTTTTCCCCTAATTTATTCACAGAGTTCTGAATTGTCTGCCTTTTTGCAGTACAGCTGTCTTCAAGTGAAAGTCAAATTATCTCCTCTGAAATGTAGATTACAGTGATTAAGCACTAAAATCCTAATTTTTGACAATGATTCCTGATTTTACACTTCCCATCCCACAAAGGTATATCCCCTGAATGCAGAAATTGTTTATGCTAGGTAGAAGACCACAAGGTTGCCCTTGTTAACTTGCTCATTCTGTGATTAGCAGTGAGGTTTTAGGAGTATATTTTTAGAAGTCAGTTTTCCCCTTTTAAGAGTGATGTTGACAAATCCTGCCAGTACCTTGTATCTGGGCTTTGTGTGTTTCAGCAGGAAAGGGAAGAAGAAAAGCAATCTCCCTCTCTGCATTTTGGCTAAATAATCAGCAATGCTTGAGAAAGTTTGTTTTTCAACAGAGAGATCCTTGGGCAATGACAAGCAGTTAGCGGGATATAGCTTGTCCATTTTAGATCTTTTCCCTAATGATTCAGCACCTCTTTGGAACAAATCTTGACCTTATTAAAATGAAATGGGGAAGAAGAGAGGGAAAGGTGAAATTCTGAAAATCTGAAGTTTTACTTTAAGATATTCACAGAGAAAACAAATACTTTTGATGTCAAATAAAATAATCAAAATAAATTCAGAGAGAAAAGATGAGTCTACAAAAACAAGGGGTAGACTTGTGAGAGTTTAAATTTGCCTAAGAAACAATTCCACATTCTAATTTTAATAGATATTTCTACACTGTCTTTAGGATTTTTCTTGGGATTTACCAGAGAGTTTTCATGTTCAAGGTTTGTTTTGAAGCTCTCTGCACTGCAGTTTTCTGTTACAGATCCTGGGGACTGACAGATGCTCTGATTCTTCTTGGTGCAGTGCCAGCAGCGGCAGCAGGTAGTGAACTGCCCTGTATGCTGCCAGCCCAGATGGCATGTCCACACATTAATTGGTTCTCAAGAGTCAGTCCTCTTGAGTCCACCCATTTGTTGCTCTCATTGACTACTGCCTCATCTCATTAATCAATGTTTGCTTCTGCAAACTTCTGTAAAACAGGTCTGCAGATCTGTTGCAAGTAAAACTAGAAATATGGCTTCTTGTAGCACTTAAATTCAAAACTTAAAAGTGTGAAAATTAAGGGTGACTTCCTAAGTTTTACAGTTAGCACACTGGAATCTGAACTGTTGTCTCTAAAAACATCATAGGGCATTGGTACTGAAACCTGAATAACTGACAGACACACCTGGGCCTCTTCTCCCAGACATATTTTCTCTCTCCTCACTCTACAGATTGAGTTCCTACCACAATATCTTGAAGTTTGGAAGAATGTCCCTCTTCTCTAGAAATACTCTGGGTGGAGAGGAGCAGGAACTCTTTCTAGACAAATTCACTCTTTCCAGACAAAAGTAGGAAGAGTTATGAAAAAGGACACATCTGCAGCTCAGAGACCTCTGGAGCCTGAGACTTTGCTTCTGCTCATGCCAGGCTCAATGACACTACACCTCTGATGCTGCAACACAAGCTCCGTGGGGAAGGTCATCATTCATATGATGTATAGCATGCTGCAAAACTATATCCAATGAAAGCAAAATTGTTACAAGATACAGCTAAATGAGAAAGTCTTATGGTATTGGGATATAGAAGAACCAATATATTTTCATAAGCAATTAAAATGAAGTAAAATCAGGTACAGAGCACACTCCAAATTTCAGTACTCCTTACCATTTTTTCTTAAAAGGGGAAGTTTTGCTGGCACAATACAGAATTTCACATGACGTGTTTTCTGAGGTACTGATGGTGTGTTCCCATTCTTGTTTAGTTTTGGGAAAGTGCTGGTAGATATTTTAAGAAAACAATTAAACTCTAAAGAATTATTCACATTGCCATCAAGTTAAAGGATTTTCTATGGTCACAGTTTCTCTGTCTTCTAGAAGCAAGTTTTTTTGTTAGAAATTAAGGGACATCTCCTGTAGTTCTCAAAGATGTGTCACAGATTCCCTGGAGGTAGAACTTATGAAATAAAAACTACAGAGAAGATGATGAGAAAAAAAGGGAAAGCGTGGAGTGGAGGAGGGAGAAAACTTACCAGTAAGACCATACATCTGCTCAGCTGGGTCAAGTGCATGGTTGAATGAAGCGGGTCTGAGAGAGAAAAGAAATGACTGTCACGGTAAATAACTGCTTGGATGTTTTGCCAAAGAAGTGGGTGTTCACAACAGACTAATGAGAGTGTAAGTGATTTTGTAGGTGGTCTGAGGAAGTGGATGAGAGCCTGGGGATGGTGATGAGGAAAGTGGATATGCAGAAGATTTGGAGTCTGGGTATACATGCAGAAATCTGAATGAGAATTTGAATCTTCTCAGACATCTTAAGGATAAGTCTCACATGGTACTGTGGTGGTAGACAACCATGATAGAAAAGTCTTTGGAGACTCACTTCTAAAGAAGGAAGTACCTGGATAATCCTGCAGTGTAAAAAGACCAGAACTAAAAACCAGTTAGGGGATGGAGAATTTTCAATCCCATATTGATTTAATTTGTAATTAACCTCATTTGAAAAACTCAGATCCTCATTTCTGTTTTGAGTTTTCCAAACTTCCCTGTCAGCTGGCAGTCACTGAATTACACTGTCCTTTTAGCTGATGCCCTACAGATCTTACCATTACTACTGCATGATCTTAGATGATTTTTTTTTGGTTGGTTTGGTCCTGACATATTAGTCTCATACAGTGGACATAAAATATTTCCTTCTTCAGTTCATTTTTGTGTATTTTAGAGGCATTTGCTTTATCTTTTTGCCCTAAGAATGTTACTAAAACATTTTTATATTTCTCAAAGCTCAACAGATCCTTAAAACGAAGTGAAGTAGACAGAAGCTGATTATTGTTTCTTAACATATTATAACACATGACAGAAGGTGCTGTGAAAACTGGGAGCAAGGTTGGCCCATTCACATTGTTTTCCTTCTACTCTCTACTTTTAAAATTTGTACCTGATATGAGAAATATAATGTAAATTTTAATAAATAAGAGTTCACATCTCACCTCATTTTATGGTGCATGAACAAAATATAGATCATGATGTGAAAATGAAAACACCTAAAATCCTGTTTTGATGTGGATAGCTTTTGTACTTCAGGATAAAGCTTGGCAAGTTGAGTATATTTATTTGCTGAAAGCCATCTGCTGAAAAAGATTGGATGTTGAACTGTAATTTTAGGTTATTACTGCAATTCTGCTAAGGAAGGAAGTGGGAATTGACTACTTATTTTTCAGCTACTCTAGACTAAATGAAAATGACAAGCACCGGGAAAAGAAGCATAATTTCAAACACTGGGTGCTCTCTCATGGGAAAGAAGCAGGAATAACTGATGACTACTCAGTAGGATGGACATGCATATTAGAGAACTTGTGGCTGAACAACAGGATCAGCTTTAGTCAGAATTTTTTCTCTCCATGTACAAAAATATCAGCAGTGAACAAAGTAGATCTACAGTGAAGGCAACACCACAGGCCACCCCTCAGGTAAGATAATTTTATACCCAGGTTTTCTTGAGAACTAGACCATGGCAAGTTGCCAGAGCTATTTCTGTGATCCGTTGGCTTGTCCTTCACTGGCACAAGACTCTTCACTGAGGTGAAGGTAGCAATACAATCCTCTTTTGTCAGGCAGCATCATGTTGTTCATTGTAAGTGTGACCGTGTCTCTGTCTATTGCTCTAAGCCTGCCTTGATTATATTTCAAGTTCTTCTGTGTTGCCTAAGTCTTCAAGCCCTCTGAAGGTAAATATTACTTAATGGGCATTACAGTTACTGCTGCACTGCAGAGCAAGGCATGCTATCTATTTATTTAAAGGGCAGAAATAAGTATACATGTTAACATAAATGTACAGAGCTTCTTACTTAACACTGTGAGGCTGGAGGCCAGGGCAGACTCCAGTTGGACAGGCTGTAGTGGCCCCAGCCTGGTCCCAGACCCTTGAAGCTAAACCCCAGTAAGAAATAGGTGCCCTCTAAGCCCTCACAGAACCTTTCCAAATGGTGAAGGGGCAGACCATCATGCTGATGGCAAGCCAGTATAACCATCTTTAAAGTGGAAGCTTTATTCCTGCTTTAGGTCAAGGACACAAGGACAAAAAAAATCCAATTTAACAGGGTCCTGGGGACCCCTGTAGTGTCAGGGTTGCAGCTCTTGGCACACACAGATTCCTTGGTACAGCAGCATCTTGTCTTGTAAACCACAGAATGTGGTGATTGTTGCTCTGAATAAAATCAGTCTCTCTCTTCCCAGCTCTCCCCATAAAGTTCCATCAAAAAACCCAAATCAATTTACTCAATTTATTTTCCAGACCTCCCTATTTACCATGTTGCCATGGATGGAAGGAGAGGCCATGGGAAGAACACTGAATCTGACATGTCTGCTCTGCATCTGGAAAGCAGCTATGTTACCTTCTCTGTGTACACATCCCAGTGCTGCTCTGCTGTGTTGTGGCAAGTCCCCGGGGCTACTGATATACCCCAGATAAGGAAAATGGCTTTTTCTACTACTCCAACCATGGCATGCTCTGGCACCCACACTGCTGTGGGTGTTAAAAAGCAGAAAGAGCACCCAACTCAGGTCAGGAATCTGAGATCAGTGGTGCCTTTTCACAGCAAGCAGCACTGATGAACTATCGAACACACTTCAGTGCTGCCTGTGTAAGAAAGGAGTTAAAGCACCTCTTTCATGGGCACAAGTTAAACCACACATAACAAGGGATATAAGCTGACCTTTTTAAGCAGAACCACGTCTATAAGCATCTGAATTTAAAAATGGCATACAAAGTACTCTTTTTTAGTGCCTTTGCTGCCTTCCTACTCACACACAAGAGAAAAAACATAATCATGCACCTCAGTCAGCATAGGTACAAATTGGAACTTTGTATTTTAAAAACTGCCATAAATACATTATGCAGGAGGATGAATAAGCACTCTTAGAGAGCCATGATTGCTTATTATGTTTTCCACAGAGTTTATTTCTGCAGAAAGGTGGCAATTCATTCACCTCACTCTCTGTTGGTCTTTAATTTCAGTAACCATTACAATCAGATTTATTTTTGATCTTTTTCTGATTTAGATGACTAAGTAGCATGTACATAACATGTATTTTTTAAAGTATTTTTCTGGAGCCATTTTTAAGACTTTAATTTTTAACTGAAAAGGAAGACAAAGCATATATTCTTTGTCAAAAAGACCATCAAATGAGGAAATCTCTTTGTCATTTCCCTGAACCAATACACCAGATACAACTGCATTTTCTAAGCTATCATGAGAAAGGATGGCTGTAAAAGCTCAATTTAACTGAATTTCTGTTTTGTAGCAAATTCTGACATTTGAAAATGTGTTCATTCTGAACCAGAATGATTCACAATGCCTTTGGAAATCATGAAAAGGTCTAGGCCATTTTAAAGAGCATCATTCCCCATTTGCAGGAAATCTTGTATTGCATAGTTGAAAGAAAGTAATTTCAACGTCAAAGTCAAAGTGTCATTAACTTTTTGGTAATGCTTCTTCTATGCAAATTGCTGCTGAAAAGAGTAAATATCCCAGAGTCAGGCTGAATGTCTTCCCTGTAACTTTCTTTTCATGTGGTCCCAGAGGGGAGCCGTGGTGTGATGGAGAAAAAGGAGCATTGCAGAAGCTGCTGCTTTTCCCCCCCACAAAATTTTCTAGCACAGAGCTGGAGAAGTGTTGGCTTTTTCCATGATAATAAGGTACTTTTTTATTCTTTGTCACTAGTAAAGTGATGCCTCCTTAGTGATGATATGCCACTGAAGCAGGTGTCACATGGGTTCAAAAATCTTGAGGAACAGGAAAGGACACTGACAGAGGGAAGGAAGGCACAGACTTCAGTAGCAGGTCCGAGACAGGAATGGGTACAGTGAGAAATGAAGAGAGAACCAGTGTGGCATATAGGGATGACAACTTAAAGGAAAGAAGGCAAGATAAAAAAAAGGAGGAAAAAGCTTCATGGTTGATGTTAGGTGAGGATATTTCTTGGAAGTAATAGATGCTGTCCTTCCTTTCAGCTAACCCAAACATCTCCATTAATCTGTTACTGCTGGGGAAGAAGCTGAATTGTCTGGATTATTCTCACCTCCAAAGTGACCACTGTTGAGTTTGCTCTAGTGGTCTCCTACAGAAGCAATCTCTATGAATTATCTGTCCTCCTGTCAAGAATGTGGTAAAACTGATGGCTATAGTCTTGTCAAGAACATGTTAAAATGAATGGCTGATTTCAGCCTTATTTGGTGTCTCAAAGGCAACAGAGTTCCAGAAATTTTTGTAGGAGTAACCAGAGAGGAGGAGGGTGCTGGGGCTATAGGCATTCCCAAGTTTATTCCTATAAATTCTCATCATTATTCTCCTAACTCCTTATTCTCTTGTGTCATTCTTGTTCAGCAACACAACTTTGCAAAGCACATTACCTTTGCTTCCAAATGATACAAAGCATGTGAGGCAGAGTCTTTTAGTGAACAGTTCAAGAAAAGACTGTCAGGTAGTCCCATCTTCTGTCCCTCTGCATTGCAGCAGTGGTTGGACCTAAACGAGAATGGGTCATGAAGCTATTTATGATGGATTTTGAGAAGACAGAAATTAGAATTTTGTGGCCTTTCTTTATTTGATGTGGGCTGCATATGTAAAGAGGATGATGGCAGATGAATGGAAGCCCAGCTTCTCCCCATTACGCGAAGCAGAGCTGCTGCACAACCTATTCTCGGTACAGGGGGAAGACTGGACATGTGTGACTGTTCTCCTCCATTAAATCTACCTCTGACCACAGTGATAGCTTCTCTTTTACTGACATTCTGCCTTCAGTAAGAGTCCTAGTTCCAGTGCTTGAAACTGTTGAAGTCCTTTTTACTTGCTCTGGTTTGATTACCTTTTTTGCAGGTATATTGCCTTTCCACATCTACTTCTAATGACAGAGTGGGCTTTTTCTGGCTGCTTTTTCTGAGTTTGAAGATAGTTTAGCTGGTAGCCTGCTTTTTTGTTCAGAGACTTAGGTCCTAGACTTTCCTGATGCTTGCCATTAGCACCTTCTAGCACAGTATCCTCCATGGACACTTGCTTTCTTGTTTCCCCTATTAATCTTTAAATAAGCTTGGCTGATAATTTTGTCTGAAAGTGCATTTTTACCTTGTTTTCCAGTTCATCTGTCCACAAACAATCCAATAATTTTTGTCCAAAACTTTTTTAATCTAGTGTCAAAAATTACTCTTTAACGTATTGGAATAAACCCAAGCATATCTCACACTGTATACAAGTTATCTTGGCATTTTTCTCCACACATATCTTTTTTTTTTTTTTCAGGTTTGCCTTAATCCTACAAAATTTTAAAGATTTCTTCTTCCTCTTCTTATGCAACTTTTAGTACTGTCATGCCAGGCTCCTGCCATGAAAACCGGTGATAAAAGTATTGCTTTAAAAAAAAAATCCTCATTCATTAATCATGGTGACATCTCATATTAACTACCTAATGTATGAAGGCCTTTGGGCATTTACGAATCTGTCATTTCAGAAGAAATAAAATGAAGCAATAGTATTTCAGGCAACCAAAGAGAAAGTCACCAAGGACAAATTTAACATTATGCAACTGTTCCAAAAATATTCATTCTATACGGAGAACAATACGGTTTTCAGAAGTAAAAATCAAAACACACTGAAGAATTTACATATGAAAGCCTGGCTGCTTTCTAGGCAGAATGTCAGTTCTGCTTTGAATCCTTATCATTCTGAGGGTGTCTTCCTTGCAATCAAAAAGCCCTTTGAACACAGAGGAAAACACACTTGTCAAATTTCTCAGGTGTTTTTTAAGGCACTATATATATTCATTTTATAGAAAGCAATATATCATGTGAATGACTCCAATATTTTTTACTTTGTGTGATACTTTATCCAAGAAGTAGTCCCACAGATTTTTAAGGGGGTTTGAGTTACTTATTTTGAGTAAATTTTGTGATCTTAGTGATTATTACTAGCTTGTAAGCACAATAGAAAAGTTTTTGAATCTTATGTGAAGTTTGTCACTATGACTAGGTGAAATTCCTTCTGATAAATTCAATTCACAAATACAACAAAAAGTACTAAAATATAACAAAAAGTACTAAAATATAACAAAAAGCCATTTATACAGGGAAAAGGGTGTATTTGACATAATTAAGAGATATTATTTGAAAATTTTCAAGTGAGATGGAAATGCATAATATTCAAAGGAAGAACAGAATTAGTGAAGGAAAAAGAAATAGGCAAAGAGTGGCTTTACAGGAATATACCTGAAATGTGACCTGCCAGCATTTTGTGCTATAACCTCCAAGTCCTGTTGTAAAGTTACTTTTCTTACATGTATACAGTATTTTACCTTTTTTTTTTCTTTTTTTTTTTTTTGAGAAAGAAAAATACCGGTTTTGAAGAAGTTTTCAGGTAACTGTGCAATAACAATGTGTAGAGTTAGTGGAAATGAACCTGTGACCTCCTAACAGGGTAACCCACATGGAGGCTTGCTGGAGTTGCTCCTTGCCTCTGCTGTACATTTCTGTGCTCTCTCTGATAGTTGTCCAGGTTCACCTTATAAAGTTCAGTATGGTGTTACAAGTCAATTAATTATTAAGCCTGTGGGAGTCTTGAATTCATTACTTTGTATCTCCACTGAGCACAGGGCATGACTCCATGAATAAATTGCTGTGCAATAAGATAGGTTGTGCACTTAAAAAGTATCAGCTGCTCCATGGAACTTGCCCTGTTGCACACTTTTACTCTTGAAAAATAGGAAGAAATTTTAGATAAGTTCTTTCTCAAAGTTTATGATTGGAGTTGATGGTCTTAAAGAGTCTTTCCAAGCCTAAGTGAGCCTATGATTGTATGATTCAATGCATGTTAACTACCTGGCAGAAATGTTCCTGGGAGGGGTTATTAAGAGTCAGCTGACATGCTCTATACCTACACTGGCTTTATTGTTTTCATAACTTTGCCATTAGTGACTTTTACTTTCAAACTGTATCATCAGTCAAGTGTAAATCAGAGATGAACTGCTCCAGTTTATTGTCATGGTTCCAATAAGAAATTATTTTTTGAAGCAGGAATCATCCTATTTTATTTTAGCTGCTGTTCATCTCTGTTGCTTTTGGTAAAACTTTGTAAGAAATTGTATTTACTTCTTGGAGAGAAATAGATTTTTCTGTATGTCTTGGCAAGCAAACAGCATTTCATTATTTCTACACTTTGTGTCATGACATCATGTTAATCCTCTGACAGAGGTACAAATAATCATGAATTCAACCCTGGAAAAGAATGTGTGCTGAAAGACTATTCCTTTTGAAATATTATGTCGGGTTATTGTAGTGTGGAGAGAGTTCTGCACACAATGGGCCTGACTTTTCAAACAGAGCCATTTTTTTCATATCAGCTTTCAGTCCTAAAGAAAAGTAGGGTTTTAAAACTAAGATGTGGCTATATTTTCCTTTGTATACCTTACAATATCAGATTCCTTCAGATATCTACAATAGATTGTCAAAGGATTTGAAGTCTTGAACTCTTTTAAAGAACCTGATCATTTTATTTCATGCTCTTTTGAAAATTGTCTCTAGACTGTACATTCTTTATGGCTTAACCAATTTGTTCTCACACCTGTGAATTTCAATTTTCATAGAGATTCATAGCTATAAAACTATTCTGATACAAGGCTTAATGCATTTGAAATTATATTATTGTGTGAACAGATATGCCTGAATAACAGGCCTGGAAGTGGAGGACTTGGTATCTTAAGTATTCATTTTGACTGTGTCATTTTCTTTAACAAAATCCTCCAAGGAGTGACAAATTCAGAGATAAACAGCAATTAATAATTCACCATGGCCAGAGGGAAGGAACAGGCAGTTGCACTTCATTGCACAGATCTAACAACTAACACATAACTTGGACACAAAATTGAAGGAGTTGGTCACTGGCTGATTCTTCCTCAAATCAATCTCAGTTGGAATAAAATGGGTCTGTAAGCATAAATGCATGTCTTCACAATGCAGTATAAAGAATAGTATATCTGTGTCTCATGAATACAGTCTAGAGCCTATTCCTCAATGCGCTTTAGTATTTTACCTCGCTAAAATGAAATTATTTTTAATCATCCCTTTCATGTCTTTCCTGTCATCCTCAGTCTCATGGTGTTTTTTTCTATATATAGTAGTCCTGTTTTATTTCATGGAGTTTGCCACTGAGCAGAACAACTATTACAACCATTTAGTTATTGCATATACATGTACAGTGTCTATCTCTTATATTCAGGCTCTCTTCAGTCCCCACTAAGGATTAGTTTACTTTCAAAACCTACGTCTTCCTTTCCTTGTCTGTGCCTTTGCTCTTGCCTGTTGGGGTTGAAGGTGGAAATGTTCCTGTTCTCCAAGATAGACTAAAAAACCTTTTCTAAAGCATGGAGTTCAAATCTATCCAAATCCATTCAAAATGTTCTGTTTGGGTCATATCACACCTAGAATTACCTTTTCTGCCTTTCATATTAAATATAGGTTTAGTAGTCACATTTTCTAGATTCTTCCCAAATAAACAGAAAATGATATCAGAATAAGGCAGACCTGTGGTGATATTGTAGCAGGCTACTCTCAAGTTCCAGTAGTCTGTACTGTCTTTTTTTCTCCTTAATCAATCCAGTGTTCCTCTGTGAATTTTTAAGGTGTCCTCTTCAATAAAGACAAAATTGTAGCAGCCATGATAGCTACTCTGTTTCAAGGAGCAACACAGCTTCCTTTGGTATTGCTTCAGATGATTTTCATCCTGCCATCTGCTCTTTTCATTTAGGTTTACTTTGTCTTTTTTACATCTGTACTCTTTGATTTTTCCTTCCCCTCCAAAATATATTTTCCTGTCATGTTTCTTCCTTGGGTGTGTCTTTTTAATTTATAGGTTTCAGATGTACTTTATCTAGTCCTCATTCATAAACTATTTGCTTTTCCTTATAATTTTGGCTTTCTTGAAATTAGCTCTTTCCAATTTGTTATACACAGTATAGGTAGATCCCTATGCAAACCTTAACCATTTGCTTACTTTGATTTGNCAAGGTCCTGCTGCTCCTCTGGGTGCAACAAAAGGGTCCCCAGGTCTTCTTACCCACCCCCTTTTGTACCTTCAGGGAGCATCCAGTCCCTCCCGTGGGGCGGGGACTCACACAATGGGTGATTAACTCTATGAGTCATGGGCTATTTTTGGACTGTTGATGGCCCATTAGCACCTACGCCCCCTCAGGCTGGGAGTGGAGGTGCTAACGACTCCCTGGGAAGCTGCTGCAAATGGGCCATTGACCTTGGGAATGAATAGATGGGGGTAGAATACATAGCTTTGGCCACCCCCACACAGTGACAACTGGTCCCCCCTGCTGAACTAGGACATACGTCTACATCTGAAAATATTGACTAACACCCTGGAACTATTCTGTCCATATTAAACTGTAAACTACATGGGCTAGGTAACAGGTGCTAATTTTCCTTTTGAGTACAGCTGCATTAGGTACTGAATAGGAATAAGTAATTCAATATGCAATTAACATTTTAATGTCACATCCATTATGTAGCACTTTCCTAGAAAACAGATGAAGTAATCATCATAGATTTCCACAAAAGCAGAATCAACTTGATTTTCTGTGTATCAGTAAGAGTTTAAAATTCTGAACAATCAGCAGGTTTTTTTTAAGATAAAGCATCTATTACTGGTATTAATCTGGAATTAAAATGACATTTAATGGCAAGAATTTAGCACTTTTGGCTTTTCACTGAATGTCAGAAACATGCTGGGAAAGTGCAAAAAGGTCAGCTTCGTTCAGATTCTTTGGCAGCAATTTTAGAGTGAATTTTGCATTGGCTAGGGGCAAGGATTAAATTTTCACTAAAAACAACATTTCTTAGTGTTGTTAACATATATATATATATATACACATACACGTATATATATATAAAGCGTTATGCCATTTACTGACCATTAATAGATTAGTTTGAGGATTCTGAACTTGCATTATTCAATATCTCTATATAGGAAACAATCTTTCTCCCTCTGTTTGGGTTTTGTTTTTCCACAAACATGCTGTTTTTTGCTCCATACACTTTTCTTTTTCCCTGAAACCATGCATTATTTATTTTTATTTGTCACAATTCATTTTATCTTACAGTGTGCTGAATTATAGATACACTGGAAGGTTAGGTGAGCTGCCTCAAACCGCTATGAGATCTTATCTATTCTCATCCTCTTTCAGGAAAAAACTGTGCTCAGTTAAGGTGGTTTTGGTTAAAGTCTAAAGTCAGCATTCAGAACATGAATATAAGTGAAAAATACTGCTGATGACTAGAGCCTCAGGTGCCTCTGACACCAAGAAGAAGAAAGGGTGGAAAATACATATTCTGTTATAGGAAGGCAATTTAAAGTAGTTTTGGTCTTTTTCAGAAATGAAGACATGAGACCTTTTTAGGAGTCAGTGAATGGTGAACAAATCTGAAAATCAGACTAACTCTAGTTGTTTGAGAAAGCAGAAGGGTCTATCACCCCTAAATTAGTTTGTCTGTTTTTTATCTCAGGGAGCAGCTTTTTCTCACAGTCCCTCTTTGAGACTCATGCTTGATGAAAACTGTGGATCAAACCTCCATACCAAGTCTCCAGGTGCTGTATGGGTCTTGTTTGGGTTTCTTGTGCTTTGTTTGTTTGTTTGTTTGTTTGTTTGTTTTATTTTGATGGTTTGTTTTGTTTCATTTGTACTCTTTTTGCTCAGCATGCAATGACAAGTAAATTCTAAACTTGCAGGTAAAGAGACATGATGGGCATCAAATGTTTTCAATGTTGAGTAATTAAATTTGAACCTATTTGAATTACCATTAATAAGCCATGACCTACTTCAGAGCTTTTGTCAGGTTGTACAACGCCAGGGAGGTGATGGGATTGCTGCTGAAATTTCTTACATGAATTCTACGGAGCTTAGTATGAAGGATGTCAGGAAAGTGCTTTAGACTGTGATTGGTATTGTAGAAACCCATGGACTACATATAAAACCTGTAAGAATCTCTCTAGTGAAATGACATTTTCAAAGTGGAAGAACAAATAAATAAGCAGACATGATAAGGTAATTTTGACATCTTGTAAAGCTGCTCTTAGGAATTTCCAAACTTGCTATACTGTGGATAATATCTTAAAACCCATAAAATCTGTAGGCTCATTTCTTTGTAAATATGCAGTAATCTACAGCAACTATAGCAGTGTCAATTTAATATAATTATTCTTAATTATTTTTAGGATACAATTCCATCACATTTCTTTAAAAAAAAGTATAATTTACATTTTTTTTCCTATGCTCAGTCTTTCTGCATCATTCACGTCTTTCCTTCTGTAAGGACTTCTCTGCCATGTGGGTTACTTTTGATTCTTCTATCTGTTTCTGGACTTTGGGCACCAAGTTTCTCTCTGCTAACGTAACAGTGGTTTGTACTGGTACTTCCTACTACCTCTTATGTTTCCACAGGGAACATTTTTTCTTTCTCTTTCATCTGAGAACATAAGAATATCGTAACAAAAATGGACCACAAAGATCATCACATCTTTCCCCTGCACCTGCAGGAAGCTCTGCACTGGGCGTGTAACTCAAAGGATGTGTTGAACATCCAGTCCCTCTGCTCTACTTTCCAGAAGATGCAAAGGGTTTTCAACATCTTACAACAACCCTCAAATAGAAATCCTTGACCTATCTGACTATTAGGCTTTGTTTCGGAAAGTTGTAACCCCTAGACTGACAGGAAACAGTAGCTGTAGATAATGAAGTTTGCTTTGTAGGGCAGGAAATCTGACACCTATCATTTTCAAATCCATGGAAGCAAGACCCCTTGGACAGACCTCTGGATGGATTACCCACTTCAGCTTATGACATTCATGACTTTTAAATTTACTGTCACACACAGGACAGCAGAAGCCTGGCCCTGAAAAGCTACCTAATGAGTGTTTTGCCATCAAACAACAGGAGGCTTTGCACCACTTGATGATGGTAGGAGGGAAAGCTGCTCAACATCATACAGGAAAGGATCAGGAAGGGATTTTCCTGTGATTTGCTGACTCTCACTCTCATCATGTACTGCTTTTTTCTTGCCTTTTTTCTTCTTTTGGAACTGTCTCTAGACAGTGAGGAAGATTATATTTTGCCTACAGTTAATACCACTTCATCAATTTCTAAATAAATATTCTTAGCACTATTTACAGCCTTTAAATTCCTTCAATGTCAATTTTACAGGCACATTGATTAAAAGCTAATTATAATCCATAAACCTCTTTACCATTACCTGAACTTAGAAGAAATAATAAAATAATACAAATAGCAATATTTAAAAATATTTATTACTTTCAGCCAAACAATGTGTATCTGTGAGTAATAGTGTTTGTCAGAAGAAATGTCAACCCATCTGCAGTTTTTGTTCCGTTTCCCAGTGGTCACTGCTAGAGCATGAGAGAAAGGTGAAAAGTGTGCAACAAACTGTGCACTTTTGCAAATCTACCTCAGACTTTGAACAGTATTGATTCAGCGGCATTATCCTGCTAAGGAAAATGTACAAATCAAAATGTGAGCTTTTGCACCTTATTGTCTCTGGTCATCACTTTCCTATTTTTATTTTTTTCTGTAAGAAAGTGTACTGTGGTATTGCCTTATTCAGATTCATCTTTGTCCTTACTTCACATCTTAAAAGTGCCTAGTTAATTCAGGAGGTTTCTAGGAAAAGAGAACAAAGTGGGTTAGAATGTAAAGATTTTGTTTGGCGATGATGCTGTCAATGATATGCAGGTTAGACATGTCTGTATTCATTACTTTAAAAAACGTACACCCCCACCATGCTTTAGTGGACTCAGCAAGCTGATATGTTCAGATTCCATTTCATTAATTGCATTTACTTTTTTGTTCTACTTATTGCTTTAATTTCATCCTTCAGTCTAAAATTTGTTCTTTATGTCTTTAAATTATTTTTCTGCATGTTCCCATTATCAGTGTACTTCTGCAAATCTCCATTTGCAGAATATACTGAGAAACCAACATGAGTTTGACAGAAAAAGGCATCACTGGAGGATAAGGGAATAAATTTTAACCTTTACTAGTATTGTCCCTCTTTATTGTATTGAGGGTTGGGCCCTTATAGCTGACTTCTCAATTTACTTATAATAGCATGAGCTGCAAATGTGCAAAACTTCATCACATCTTCCTATTACTGTTAAAATTATTTGGGTTCCTAGGGCAGAAGTTTTAGTCTGAGGTGTTGAATTATTTAGACATCCAAGCGTAGCTGCAGATGGTGTTTCCTGTGCTCCCAGAATCATTGTGCCTGACCTCGGAAGTCAGTGGGAATTTTACATGGCTAAAGAAAGTGGCATGATGTCATTAGTTACAAAAAAAGGCATATCCCTGGTTTGAGTAAGAGATAGATTACAAGGTAGCATGAGTTAAGGAATGGAATAGTGAATTAATCATTCTGAAAAGCCTGAACAATGTTCACTGGTTTTACTGTGAAATAATAAACATGTAGTTATTTCCAGTCCTTTTATGTTTGGTTCAATTGTGCTTATACAGAAGAATAGAATCATTAAAGTTGGAAAATACCTTTAAGATCTTTGAGTACAACCAGCCACTAACACAGCACTGCCAAGTTTACTAACAACCCTCCAGGAGTGGTGACTCAACCTCCCCTGGTGCAACTTGAGGCCATTTCTTCTTGTGCTGTCCTTTGTTACCTGGGAGGAGAGACTGATCTCCACTCAACTGCAGACTCCTGTCAGGTGGTTGTAGAGAGCCATAAGGTCATTCCTGAGCCTCCTTTTCTCTGGGCTAAGCAACCTCAGCTCCAGGGTGATGATCACTTCCCTGGTCCTGTTGGCCACTTTGTTTCTGATACAGGCCAGGATGCCATTGGCCTTCTTGGCCCACTGGGCACACTGACAGCTCATGTGCAGCTGCTGGCAAACAGCACCCCCAGGGCCTTTTCCACTGGGCAGCTTTCCAGTCACTCTGTCCCAAGCCTGTAGCAGTGCATGGGATGGTTAAACCATGCCTGGTTAAAAATGAAGCTACAGCATTTAGCAAGTTATTAATTAGATTCATTAGGAAAATAAAATAATGAATTTTCCTGAAAATCTAGTCCCTGATAATGTTCTTAGGGAAGGTTCAGGTACTGGTCAGCTGTTGAATTATTCGCACTGAACAAGAGCAGATTCTTACAAGTTAACATTCTGAAAAAAAGGCTATAATTTCCAGCAGGCAGTGAGAAGCAATTTTCCTAAATTATGTCTTCACTAAAAGACACTCTGGCCACTACCCTGTGATGACATTCCTGCTGAAACAGAATTCCACATGCGTGTGTCCCTGGGGTCCTAAACTGTGGTCCCAGGGACTGAGAAAAGATTTCAACACTCCTGAGACTAAAAAAGTTTCAAGCTGTACAGAGAACCCTAATGCCAATTAGTGAAAACCCTTCCTGATTTTTTTCCCAGTGCTTTCAATTTTTTTAATTTTTTTTGTGGGGGTCAGAAATAAATTATTACTTGAGAAGATTATTACATACAAACACTGCAGTTATTTTTTTTTTTAATAATAAAAGATAATTAGATGCTCAGACATTAAATATTGCACTGTCCTGGGTTTGAATTTGCATTTATTTGCTTTTCAAGTTGAAAAAGAAAAAGAAAATCCATTATAATGTTGGATTTGTTCATTTCTATTCAAATTTAAGGCCTGGCAGGACCATTGTGATCACCTACTCTTATTTCCTGCATGAAAAAACAAAAATAAAATACAGGCAACTGAACGTTTCAAGTAATTCCTGTTATCAAATGCACAGACAGCAGAGACTTTATTTTTCAAAGAATGAGATGTAATCTTGATCCTAATATTAAAAGCTGAATGCATGGACTAGACTGACGAAATGAAGACTGTATTTACTATGCCTTTTGCAAAACTATATGACTAACTCATTACTTCCACTCTAAAGTTTTCAACTTTGAAATGTTCATTTGTTCTGTCTATACATTATAACCTGTATATAAATGATACTTCTCACTCTGACAGCTGAAAAATGTTTTGTCAGGCAAAAACTCTCACCATTCTCTTCCCAATGTATTTTTCCTACTTAGTAAAGGAGGAGAAGAGAGGGGAATTATTCTGCTGTTGCTGATTTTTACTGGGTTTCTTTTGCTGAGGACAAAATTTCCACATAGAATAGTCCATGCAGTGTGCAGGGACTGCTTGTTTTCATAAACATCATTGTGTTTCACTCATCTTTGGTTATTAAACCTGATGGTTAAATACAAATGTGCATTGAATTAAGGGTAAAACTGGAGCACTACAGTACCTTGCTTTTAAGCAATCTAATCCACAGCATCTAGAGTTTCATAGGTAACATCATTTGTGTAATTTTCATACATATATATGTATATACACACAAAGCTTCTGTGTGGTCTGAAAACCCCATGCAGCTGGTAAGAAGATGCCTAAAGTTAGATACTGTGAAAAAGTGGTGATAGGAAGGTCCCAGGAATCCTTTCTTTCTTTAAATCTTATCTTACTTCAGAGGTCTTCAAACACTTGAAATCCATACTGATCTCCCTGTTATGTAAGCCCTTGATGGATATTTGCAAGAACTAATGAAGTGGGGGGGTTCTGTTTTCTTCCTCCTCCCACTCCCCCCACCCCTCGATGCCTTTTTTATTATTGTCTATAGCTGTCTAATGACAGTATCTGTTACAGAAGGTATGGACATTTATTGTCCTTCTTCACTCTGAACAAGAAAAAACTCCATATCTCCGTGAATGCTGTGTCATAAAATAGCCTTAAAGGGAAAGAAGTAGAAAATGGCTTGATATATGATCTTCCAAATAAGACACTAAGAGTCCTCAGTTTAGGTTTTCTCTTCCAAGTTGTTTCCAAGGTGAGTTTCTTACCTTTAGATTCAAAAACTCTTGAATGTGCCTGCACAACTGGTGTGTCTGTATGAAAGACAACGGTACAGTTCCTCATCACTTCCAAGCAAGCACTCTCATTACACTCTTCACACTGTTGCTCAGTCCCAACAAAAAGCAGATAGCAAAACATCAATTCAGACCTCACCCTTCTTGGCCTCCAGATCTTGATGTATTTTACTGTTACTGGCTCTGTTTTAGAAAGCAACTGCAACCCAGTTTTAGGTGCTGTTTCTGGCTGTGCTAGTCATGCCCCACGCCTGTTGGATGGGGTGGGAAACCAAGTTGCCCCAGCACTCCATCTCTGCATGTTGGGGAGGATGAAAAGACGGCTTAGGTGACATCCAGCAGCAGACAGATGCTCACCAGTGATACTTGGGTATCATCTGTTTTGCAGATAAATACATACTCCTACTCTTCTGGATTGCACAGCTCCTGCAAGACTGGAACATTTGTTTTCTTGAGTTTCTGGAGATATTAACCACCTTGTGTGATGGAAATCTCATATAAGGAATATCGGTAGCACTTTAAAAAATTTTCAAAATATGGTAAAGTGACATTCCTATAGAATTTCATTTGCCTCCTGCTTGGAAGGAAATGGCAAATGGATGTGCTCCCATTCCAGACTTACCCAATACAGTAAACAAAAAGACAAATTTTAATACACTACTTTGCATCTCGTTCCTTGAAATTCAAGTAAATCAGTGGGTTTAATTTTTCTCTAAAGAATCATGAATCCATGTAGTATTAGATTAAGAATTAAGTGTTAAGAATAACTATAAGCTATTTGAGAGCACATGCTGTGATTTCCAGCTACACAGCACAAACCTTGCCTCAGTAAAGCTCTGAGAAGAAACATGCAAGAAAATACCAAACCAGTTGAAGGTCCACTTCAACAATAAATACATTAAACTTGTCCAGTCAGCCACTATACAACAGCAATTTTTCCTATTGGGAAGCCAAAAATAGAGTTGGCTCCACTGACTGTTTATGCCAGATTCAGATGGGCTTCTCAGAAGAGCTGGCACAGGTCCCTGAGCACCTCCAGGGCAAGTGTACATCTCTAATTCTACTCTTTAATTGACTTGATACATTAGAACTTACAAGATCGAGGAAACTAGAAGAAACTACTGAAACTACTGTGTTGTTTTTTTAATTTGTTTGTTTGTTTGTTTGTGGGGTGTTTTTGTTAGTTGGAGGGGGGGTTTGTTTATTTTTTGTTGTTGTTTTGGTTTTTGGTGTTGTTTTTTTTTTAATGAAGGGGATTGATGGATTTAAGAGTGGATTTAAGACTACTGTTTGCTAACACTGGTCATCCTTGAGCTGAAACCCACCAATTTCTTTCTGAGGGGCAGTGGACAACGCACTTCTTTCTCCAAGACAATACTGAAAGCACAATCAGGACTTCCATCCTGGCCTTCCCCACTTACAGAAAAATATTTTTCCTGTGGCTATCCAGGGTGGTGTCAGACAGAAATATAAACAAGATTCCAAATCTTTCCTTACTGCTGTGTTTTGGCAAAGAGGAACTTCACTGCAACTGAAGGTGCCAGGTAAGTGCATCATAGTGTTGCTCCTGTAAAGCATACACGGTTCAAATGTGTGTAGTTTTGGGCACTATGATATAAGAAAGATATTAAGCTATTAGAGAGTTTCCAAAGGAGGGCAGTGAAGATGGTGAAGGGCCTTGAGTGGAAGCTGTGTGAGGAGTGGCTGAGTGCACTTGGTCTGTTCAGCTGGAGAAGAGGAGTCTGAGGGGAGACCTCACTGCAGTTACAACTTCCTCATGAGGGGAAGAGGAGGGGCAGGCACTGATCTCTTCTCTCTGGGGACTAGTGACAGGACCCAAGAGAATGGCCTGGAGTTGTGTCAGGGGAGATTTAGGTTGGATCTTAGAAAGAGGTTCCTCACCCAGAGGGTGGTTGGGCACTGGAACAGGCTCCCTAGCAAAGTGATCATGGCACAAAGCCTGACAGGAGTTGAAGAAGCATTTGGATGATACTTGCAGGCACATGGTGTGACTCCTGGAGAAGGTCCTGTGTGGACCAGGAATTGGACCCAATGGTCCTTGTAGGTCCCTTCCAGCTCAACATCTTCTGTGATTCAGTGACAAATTCTGCCAGTCTTTGTTTCATGAAGGTTTTTTTAAAATTTTCTTTCTATAGAGAGCATGGGGACTGTACAGAAAAAGAGTGATGGTTCTTGGGGCCCTTTGCACTCTGAGTGGATGCTCTAAATGCCATCTTGAAAGGATAAACCTAGATTTTAATTTTGTCTTTATATTCATCTTATGTTGACTTCACCTAATTTTGCAGTTTATTAAAGTACACTGGAAAGCAGGAATTAATTTTTCATTGAAAAATATATTTGTGCCTCAAAAATAAACAAATTCAGCTGAATCTTGTTCTTCTACATCATACAGCCATGCAAAGTTTCTGCCAAGAAATCTTGCCTACGCCTGATCTCAACGTGAGTCTCTCTGTCTGGCTGTTTCTGCTGTAAATTAAGTTAGTCATCAGTGAACATCCCAGGAAAACTTGCTGTGCATATACACAGAAAATACCGAGCCTCAGAAAAAAAAAAAAAAAGAAAAGGAAAAAAAAATAGGAGAGAAACAGATGATTATCAGGATGAACCAGATGAACTGAGTATGAAATAATAGAACTGGACTTCTTCTCATTCCAGGAAATTATTCAATCCATTAGTAAACTGTAAAACTGTATAAAAGAACGAAAAAGTACAATTTTATCAGAAAAATGATAATCAACACACACTCTAACAATACTTACTGGAGCAGTGCAATGTTCTCTTGGACTAACAGATTGACTTCTATATCTTGCTTGTGCATGTTGATGAATACTATTATCTGGAGAAAAGGAAGCAGTCACATTTTATTGATTGTGAAATATTTTATTGATTGTGAAATATTTTGTGTGAACTTCAGAAAAAAATTCACACATATCAGCCATGACAGTGAAGTAAAAAGAGCTACTTGGATACCTGGGGTCATTTACTGCTATTTTCAGGAAAGGAATTATTTTTCTAGGCTTTACAGTAGATTCTAAATTAATAAATCCCAGCTCAGGATTGCACAGCAGTAAGTAGCCTTATTCAGGTTGATATCCACTTTAGCTTAACTAGGAATCTAAGTTGTGAAGGTAGGGAATGGGAAGAGTTATGTTCCTGCAGACCATGGTCCAGAGCACTTTATTTAGTCACCTAATGGTTGCCTAACCTACATGCACTGAATATTGTCTCAGGGAATACTACCTGCCAAGGGGGTTGGTCATGTCCAAAGTCAGGAGTTTTGCCTCCATGACCTTTTGGCTCAGCTCAGCACTGGCATTGAGGCAGCTGAGTTTGGTGAGAAAGAGATGGGCTCCATGTCCCTTGTATTTTGAAGATCTTATTGTTAATTTTGCTTATGTCATGTCAGTATGGCCTTGTAGCCTCCATTCCCCTGTGTTTCTGTCCCATAATACACCAGCAAGCACACAGTAATAATTTTCAGACTCAGAACACAGGTTCTCCATCCCCCAAAATGAAGCTTAACTTCATCTGAAGCAGTCACCAGGGAGACCCCTGTCTATTATCCTTTCATCATACAAGCAGTCTGGTTTGTGACAACTCCAATTTCACCCCAGCTTACCAGCTGCCAGTACACGAAGCAGTTTATTCAGTCTTCTCCCCTCTTACCAGTCAGCTTCCTGCTAAGAGACATTGGCTTGGCATTGGCTCAGTTGACCGCACTCCACACAGATTCCACTTGTGCTGGAAGACCTTAGAGGCAATGTTTGCAAACCAGTAAGGCTTCCTCAGAATGGCTTTCCCTTTGAAAGTTCTCGACCTTGATAGGAAACCAGATCATAGGAACCCAGTGGGCTTCTGAATGGTTCTCTGACCTGCACAACAGCAGTTTCCCTTCCACCTTGCTGATGCAATCTCTGCATCCTGCAATTTAAATTTTGAATTGCCACACGCAGCTGCCTCTATTACAGCATCAGCCCATTCATCCTCAGCAAGTGGGTGGACTTTCTCTATTCTCTAATAGCAAAACTGCACTCAGCCACTCGATACTCCTATTACTCATAGCTGTTCCTAATAAGACAGTCACCATTTTATTTTTTATTTCCCTGGTTTTAGTGAAAAAAAAAAAACGTTTTTCAGTAGAACTAAAACTTGACACTGATCACTGTTGGAAAAAAAGTTAATGACCACAAAAAGCAAAAAAAATTCTTTTGATTCAAAAAACACCTGAGATGACTGCTTGTAAGTCTGTTATTTTGGTGACTAGCCCATGGATAAAAAGGGATTAATCTTTATACCAAGTCCAAGCCACTGTAATATTTTTAGGGAGTTTACTTTCAGTCAACATGATTTCTCAAGAAGTCTGATGATGACGAGAAAGATTTGATTCCGAAATATACTGAGATCAAAGTAAATGTTCCAAGTGATGCCTGAGCTCTGTTGATGCAATGTAAGTTACCAGCATGATGAAGCTGTTTCAAAACTGTGGTTGTTTGTTTCAATAATTCAGACTCTGTAGACAAATGAAGCGATCACATTTCCTCTCCAGGATATCTTCTACTCCTTCCATTACAAATCTCTTCCTTCAGGCCTCCAGGGTTTTCCTGAAGTCAGTATTCAACCATAAAAGCTTTCTTGGTGAAATTAAATAAATCCACATGGTATCAAACTAAGGCCATTCTCTTCACAAGGGTATTCCCTCTCTATGTTGTTCTGTGGGAGAATCGCTACAAACTGCAGTTCTGGTGATTTATATTCTAAGATTCATTTATATTTGTGGTCCAGATAGGATCTCTTAGCTGTGGGTTTAAGACCTCACTGCCCTTCTTTTCTTCACTTCATATTCCTAAGCATGAGGAGCACTGATTAAGGGGCATCACAGTGCAGCCTGTGGTAAGACATGTGAGCCACTACCTCAGTTCTTCTCACTTATAATCCACTAATTAAAGTGCATTTGTGCAAATACATTTGGTTCTGCAACACAGGCTTTGCAGTCAGAGCAAGAAGAAAGGCAGATATCTGAGAGGAAAGTAAAATCTTCCATGGTCGCAGCAAAACCCCTTATTGGTGTCTTTCATCTCAAACAAGCAATGGGATGTCATTGCATCTGCTGTGACATTTGAAGTTCTTCTGTGAAAGCATAATCAATGGATTTACAAAAATGCTAGTGTTCAGGTTATAAAGAATAAATTGAAAAGGTCCAAATAACGCTCTGTCATTTGGCTCAGTGTTTTGTAAAGTTTTTGTGCTAATATAGAGTTGTGAGTTTTATTTAAAATTCATATTAGTGTGCATTTCCAGATGACTGCACTTTTTATTCTGAAAACTTCTTCCACATTATTTCATTCAGCTCTATAAACACTTATGGAAAACACACTCTAAAAATAAAATCCTTTTGCACTTCCCTCATTTAAATTGCTTTCAGGAAAATGCTGATATCAGGAAAGAGGCATCCACATCCATATGTTTACATTTACAACAATTCTCAGTTGATTTTCTAATGTTAACTTGGAAATTTTATTTGAAAAACCTGTAATTACTAATAGAGCAGCAATCTGTTTTCATGTTCATCACTTATTAATGTTTATGGCACCTGCAAATATGACACTTGGGGCTGCGGCACAAAACTCAGGCAAACAATGTCATTAAAGAGAGACTTACTTTTCTCTCCGGGCAATCACAGGTCAGAGTGACCACCACTGGGCTCTGCATAGTGTGGGTGAGAAGAGTCATCACAGAATGAATGTTTTGTTCTTGATACAGAACTAGACATTGTCTGCCTGCAGCAGACCTCCCCAGCTCAGGAACAGGATCAGTGCCAAGGGGAGGTTACCCTGCTCCAGACCCTTCTCAGGAGATATTTTTGCCTAGTCATTCATGTTGACAGATATGTCTACAAAGAGTAAATCCAGTCTCCTGAATGGTCACTGGTGGAAACCATGCAGCGCCAGTTGATGCAACTCCTCAGGATGAAGGAAGGGGTGTGGAGGATGGTGCCCTGCTAAGGGCTCAGTGGATGTAGGGAAGAACATGCCACTGCAGAATTTTTGTCATTAGGAATTGAGTTGGTTTAATACTGGAACAAACCACAAATCTTCATGTGTTTGGAAAATGCATTCTTGTCAATAAACATTTTTCTAGAAAAACAGTCTCCCTTACTTTTCTCAGAAAGAAACAGAGACCCCTTCACGAAATCCAGGTGCTTTCTACATAATACATTTTCCAACATCTTTGTCTTTCTCCAGCTGTTAGTTGACTTTTTTTTTTTTAATTGAAAGTTTGGTAATCTAACAAATGCCTCAGGCAGCTGTGAATAAAACATTGTAGGTATATAGATCCTATGGTTCTCCTCCTTATGTAGTATGTCCCACTTGGTCATGAACCACTGTGAGAAGTAAAGGGTCTCTGATGCTCTGTGTAAGTAGCTGCTTCCATAGCAGGTTGCTGAAATCTCTCTTTGGGGTCCACTGTGATGTATATAATAATTAAGAGCCACTTTGTACACTTGAGAACTACCAAAAGTTGTGTGCTGCAATTAAAATGTTTGTTGAAAATCAACAAGATATTCAAGTTTGAAATGTAATTATACTGTTGAGGCAAAAAAAAAGTTGTTCTGATTGCTGCTAACTCTGGAAACAGTATTTAAAATACATTTTGTATTGACTAGATGGTGTCTATTGTGTCTCAGTGAGAGATGGCTTTTTACAGTGCTGCAGAGTAGCTTGTTCTTGCTGTACAGCTCGTGAGTACATCAGAAATACAAGGTAGTCACGTAATTACAGAGCAGGTACAGTGTTATTAGTGATGCATGGTTCAAAATGGATCCATAATTATGTATGAAGATCACTCCAAGAAACACTTAATTGCATCACTTATTGCTAACAACTTAGAGCTACCAGCATGCTGCTGAGTGATAACAGCAGTTCTTCCCCACACACTCCTGGGTCGTATAATATGCTAAATCTCTGCCAGGACAGGGATTGAGGAACAGAATGTGTTTGTATCAAGGACTCAGATATAGCTCTTTAGAAAAATACATTTTGTCTAAAGATGAGTGGAACTGCTTACTTGTTTTTTATTGACCCATAAGTGTCCTCTCTTTAAAGCAAAACTTCACGCAGTGATTCTTGGTATTATTTGGGGTTTTTTTTTCCTCAGTTGTCAAATCTGTAGGATATGAAACAAGTTATAAACCACTGCAGTTATAAAAGAGCCTGTGTTATGAAGAGTTTTGAAAATTCTATGGAAAATTCCTACAGTGCTGTGTTCAAATTCACATATTCTTATGGCTTTATGCAATTCGTTAGCACAACTTTTTTTTAAGCACCTAAAACGATCATATTTTTACTTACTATTTCTGTAAAACATTCATTGAAAAAAGAGAACCATATTTAATTTTATCACATTTTGAAAAATTTCCTGAAATTCTTAGTTCAGGGTTCTGCTTTATGAAGTATTTTGAAATCTGTTATGACCACTCTTGAGGCATTAATATAAACATACTTATAGAACAGCTTGGGGCTGATTTCCAAATTAATAATTTACAGGGGTTTTTTAAAATTTAAAATTAAAATAAATTTAAATGTCTTAATCTGGTATACAGTTTGTTTAAACTTATTCTCAATGAGAATTTTGGTGATTGAAGAGGAAAATATTGGATATGCATTTTAAGATATTCCTTTTTATTGTCTTGCCTCATCTCAGTATTTACAAACCCATAATAATGAAGACAGCCTTGTATAAAAATGTTAACTTGAGTTTTCATTTTAAAAAGCAGGAGCTAGAGACCAAGATGTATATATGAATTAATTAGAAACACTAACTTTCTCTTTTCTTGAATTTAAGCTAATGCCGTACACATGATTTAGTTTTTCCTCTTCATTNCACCCCCCACATCCACCCACCCCCCAAGTTGCAGGGAAAAGACCAGCTTTTGCCTTTCAGCTTTCCTGTACAGGGAGACTGGACAGCCTTTTTTCTGAGAACAAAATGAATTTAAAATTTCAATTACTTTTCTTAAATGATCATGATTCAAGTCTGAATCTGACCTTTTTTGTCTCTAAGTCCTCAAAAGAGAAGGCTGAGGAGTCACATGCAATGGTCCACTCTACAGGCAGGTGTCAAGCTGTGGAAAATACATGAGCAGTGGCATTTCTTCCCTAAGGAAGTCAGCATCCAAGACTGGAGCCTTTGCTTATTGCCTCTGGGCCTGCCATAGGGATGTCCTGTCTTCCACATTTCCTTTTGCTTGACTGTTTCCTTTATTTTTGATTCACATCTCTGTCTATGGAATGAATATAATGCCCACCTTTTGGAAATGGCAAACTTCAGGAATTCTTTAGGATATGTACTTATACAAAAGCATACACACACATGTATATTTACAACATAGATACACATTCACAATCAATCCCATAACCTCAATTCTCAGTTTATTCTGGAAGTTAAACTGTGTCTTTAAGCAATGGCCCGGGAAATGAAAACAAACAAAGAGAACCTGATGGCTGTTCAGATGCCTTCTCAAAGAGTCTTAACAGTGGGGAGAAACTCCCTGCACAGCTGACAAAACAGATGATCCCATGGTGAGAGCTGCGTATTTGTATTTGACATTTGGGAAAGTAGTGTAGGTCGTGAGACCCCACATGCTGCAATCCAATGTCTATTCTGAGGGTAAAGGCAAGTGTAGCATGGGAGAGCCCCGTGTTTTCTCACAGACTAGAGTCAGCAGCCTAGAAAAAGAGAGAGATACTTACTGCAATAAGATTTTGCAGGCAACTAGCCTAAGGAAGGGAAAGCTGCCTGCAACTTCTTACCAGACACACTCCTGAAAAAATGTGGGGGAAAAAATTTGAATCACATTTTACAATTATTTCATAGCAACATAGAGAAAAAATATTTTTTCTGAGCTACAGAGTTTCTTCTATTATAGTAGAGACAGAAGTTAAAAACAGCTATCAGGAGGTTTGTGTATCTCCGTGGTAATGTCCCTTAAAACGTGTAATGTCAAGGAGTGAAAAAAATTGAAAGCAAAAATCTCTGTGACAAGGAAAGGAAGCAGAGAATCCTCAATTCATGCCTCTCTACAGAGATGAGACTTTTGTTGCAAACCAGAGCCTTTATGTATCAGTGACCTAAGGAAAAACGTATTGGTGATTGAGTTGAGTGAGGAGGAATTCTGTTATAAGGTGGACTAGAAATGCACTACGAAATAGCAGTCAAATGTATAAATCTGTGTGACTGTAAAGGACTCTTCTCAGCATGATGTTGTGGCCATGTGTTTCTTGCATTTCCACAAGTGGGAAAGTGCTGGTTCCTGAAGTGGCAATTGATCTACTCTAATGTTAGCATGCTTGGGACTTTACAGCTAACTTGGTGGCTTTCCATTTGGTAAAAATGTTTTTATTACTGCATTATTTAATCCAGATTCTGTCACCTTAAGTCATCTTCAATCTATGATTCTATGATCTTATATGGTATCAATTTAATAAATAGACCTATTATTCTAATTCTGTCAACTTGCTCTTCATCTCCTTGGCTCCAGCTTTTCTGCTCTTAGCACCCAAATCAGTTGCTTTGCCTCCTACACCTTGCCTGGCTGCCCACTGCTGCAAGTGCTTGTGAGGATAATATATATACAGAACTTCAAAAACATTTTTCCTAGAGACCATGAAGTGTTTAAGTAACACATGGGTGAAAGGTCAGGAACTTGTGTGTAATGTAGGTCAGACCATCAGCACTGAGATGGGTGAATGCTGTTCTGTTCAGGTTTATGTGGTGTGCCATATGTGCACCCCCTGCAGTCACTGCCCATTTCATGTATGAAGTGGATGTCCAGAAGGCTCCAGTTTCTATACCTGCCCCCTCAAACATGTTACAGTCAGAAAATTCTTTCCAGTCTTAATAATGAAGTTACCATGAAAGGGCCACAGCTACAAAACCATAGTGTAGCATAGGAGGAGAGGCAGAGACAGCAAGGTTGCCACCAGTGCCCTAGACACTTGCAACAGGAAATTTGTTAGGTGGAGATAACCAGGACAACGACAGTGAATAGGTCCTTTTTTATACTGCACAGCAAGGCAAAATCCCACTAACCTGCTATACCTGGAAGTCTGACCCAAGGTGAAACTCCTGTTACTGAAATTTTGACTGGTTTGGAAAGGACTAATGGGTAGACACCAGACTCCCTGCCCAGTGCTATTGTATATAAAAGTTGCCAGAACCAGTATAATAACTATTGTCAAGCAGTGTTTTTCCTGTGTTATGACTACTCTGTTCACTCTTTTGTTTATTAATTCTGTTTCTCTCAAATGTGGTCATCAACACTATTTCTGAATGAAATGGTGCCTTCTTGTGCCTTGTTTACATTGCTGAAGCACACAGCTCTGAGATATGTTTTTATCTGTAACGCTGACTTGAATGAACAAGCCTCAGGAATTCTGCCTTAAAAAGATATCAGAAAGATGTGCTTTAGTGATATAGCTCAAGTCCAACGACTTCTCATGAAATTCATTTTCATATATACTAACTCTTTCTATGACTTTGGGGTTTCTTGGTTTTAATCCCAAATTTGGGTACATTCCTATGAGAAGCTGAGGCCCAGCACCTGAAAGTTTCACAAAAAAATTGTGGGCTTTTTTATCTTGAGGAATGCAGTAAGGAATGTGATAAAAATGAGGAGATAGCTTCAGAGAGAAAACATAAGGTTGAAATACAAGGATTGTTAAATAGTATTGAGAAAAAAAATTCCATGGAAAAACGCAATGAAAGGTTACTGTACTAAACACACATAAAATCCAGCAGCAAATATCAAACAGATATGGATCCTCCTATAAATGGGGACCACAAAGCCTCTAATTATAGGTCATGAATACAGATGACCAAGGAACAAACATTTCACAGCATAAATTGAGATTTCATCCTTTGTCTCTATTCTGATCAGTCTTGAAAGTAAATGTTTTTATTTGTGGGATTTTTTTTTAAAGGGAAAGTGGAGGAAGAGAACTTCACCTGAGGTGTTGTGTTGAGTTGTTGTTCAGGTCAGCTCAGTGAGCTGTGAGATTAAACTTTGAATTTAATCAAGCAGAAGAGAATTTTAAATCTCTCTCTCCGTTCCTATCTGAGACCTCAGCCCCTTTATAGCAAGGGCATATTGTTGGTTCATGTTCACCTTGGTGTCCATTAGGACACACAGGTTTCCACCTGCATCTTTAAGCACCAGCAGCATCTCCACAATATCTTCTCTCTTAACCAAGACAGTGTAAAGTTGGGTGTTGCTTCCCATTTGTGCCAAAACCACTCTCTGCTGCTCTGGGAAGTTAAAGGGACAGAAAATAATTACTTATACTTTCAATTCAAAGCCCATCCTCTTCATGCTGCAGGGGTGGTGCAAAGGGAACTTAGTGAAACTGTAAGTGAAGTCCATTAATTTAAATGCATGCTGATAATGAACCTCTGCATGGAGGCAATTATAGAAATTTTAAGAGCCAGAGTGGCTTAGAAGTTGCTCTTGCTAAACTCTCTTCTCTTTGGTTGTCAGCCAAATAGTTGTGCCCTGTCAGAGCTCTAATCTCATATGCACTCTGTTATCAGGGGATTATTTCACTATTTTACCCTGTTTTAACTCGTGCTGTTCAAAATTACCCATGAAGTAGATCTCATACTGACACACCAGTCCCATGGGATTACTGTGCAGTTTTCTTCATCTTCTCTGCAGAGACCACTGAAGTTGTGACAATCTTCTCTGGTACTACAGATGAGAGATAAAAGCACCTTTGATGAGTTTTTTGTCCAAAACAAGGATCCAAGTTATTGTTGCCTGTTTGCATTGCAGATGGGGAAAAAAAACAACCACAAAAAAACCCCCACCATCAGGAATGGTTGCATTATTTTAGGTTGAAATTATTCCAGGATCAAGTGGATAGTCTGTTTTCTTCTAGCATAGCTGAGAAGGAACTGAATCTAGAAAGGCTGGGAAGAATAACTCACTCTGCAGATGCAGTTTCTTTTTTTGATACAAGCATGTTTTTTTTCCAAGTCACAACAGTACATCAATGCAAACTGGGTCCTTAAATGCCTTTGTAAATCACAGTGAAACTGTAAGTGAAACTTAGTGGGTTCCATACTTCAATATGCATGTCTCTGAAAATTTCACTCATCACCCATTCTAATATAAATTTGTGAAGGGGAAATTGAGGATGTTATATAGTTAGAGCTCAGTAAAGCACTTGGCAGTGTGTTTCATGAAATCTTACTGTTAAATTAATTCAGATTGCCTTGGATAGCAGCATACTCATGTGGGCTGAAAACTGCCTGGCAGATTGTAAACATGTGGCAGAGATAAAAAGTCCTTCTTCTCCAGTGCTGATGTGTGTCTAGTGGTCTGTACTGTAGGGACTGCAACTAACCGCATCCCATTATATTATATTAGAAGTATAAACATCTTCAATACTAGCTGAAAAGAGAGACACAAATCTAGAAACACTAAGGTATATATATATAAATATAGTTTTGCAGAGGTTTATTAATCTTTTTGAGGTCTAGACATCAGAATTCCCAAAAAGAGTAGAAATACAGGGCTAAGAGATTAGAAATGAGAATAGTGACAGGAGAAAACTAAACAAAGAAAAAAATAACAAGAAAAAGCCACCCAAGGAATCTAATAATAAAAATTTCAATAATAGGCAAAAGACTAGAAAACTCTAACGATTTATTGGTAATAATCAAGAAGTGCATTCTACAAAACCTAGTAACGTGATACAAGAAACAAATTAGCCAGTGACTTCAGAATGTGTATACAAAATCATGATGTAATGGACTAATTTGGTTGTGATGTTAGCTATCAACCATGCTGGTCAGTAATATTTCACTACTATTGTTTGAAATCATCTTTTTTCTCCTATTGAATGTGAAAAATCAAAGGGCTCTTCTGTTATGTGGTAGTGGAACAGTAATTTGTGTAGTGAAGTTCTGAGCCACCTCTTGGCATTGTAGAGATACAATGAGTAACAGAGATGCCTTTTCCCTATAGCTCCTAGATAACTATATTCTGAAAGACTGCAGTGTTCATATTACCTGAAATAGATCCAAGGAAATTTGGAGAAGTAAAACAAACAAACAAACTGAACTGTGCTTGACTGCTGCAGCCAAACCTTCAGACTTTTCTAAAAAATGAAGAGTGACCATGTTTTCCTCCTTATTTGGGGCCATTTTATTCATTTAGAGGCTCACTGAAATCCAGTGAAAAACATAAGAGTGAAAATAAACATTTTTTTCTTTTTTAAGTAGATGTTATTGAGAATTTCCCTAGCATTCAAGATGTGTATTTTGCAAACATAATCCCTGGACTAAGGAGCATGTCAGTTAAGAATTGTTCTACAATCTTTTCACTGTAGTTTTACTCTGACACAACCCTGCCATATTTCAGTTGTTTCACTGGAGCCTCCCAAATGATAGATCTTCAGCTTGTGATCAATCTGGGTTCCTCTTCAGTGAAAGAGTAGCTATGTATAAAATATTGCATAAACAAATGTGATGATTGGTGACTATGTAGCATGATGACACAAGGAAGGACATTCTATATATTTGCAATCACATTAACTTTATTTCACCACATACAAAAACTTGTTGCTGCATCTATATCTCGGAAGTTCCACAGCAACTACAAAGGATGCAGCCTTTTACCATCAAAAACTTGTGTTAAAAGCTGGCAAGTGTTTCAGTGTAAGCTTTTACTGACAGGTGTTGGGGATGTTTCTTCTTCCCATTTAAAAGAAGTGAGAAAGATAGATGCGATCTGTGAAAATGTGAAGTCTTTCTGGTAGGTGACTTTACACACTCCATTTCTCCATTTCCATTGTCATGAAGGCAATGGACCAAGTGTGTTCAAAACTAAGTTAATGAGAAATGCTATAGCCAGTTGAGTATCTTGATCTATTGTGGCCTTATTTTTCATCTTTTGACTGTTTGTTGCCCCATCCTCCACTCAAATCTCAACCATGTAGTTGGTAAAGGCATTAAGATATTTGCACACAGTTTCATAACAGACCTCCAATTTATTCAGATTGACAAAATGATTGTGAAGCAGTTTTGGAACTGAACTTTAAACTGAAAAGAGCAAAAAAGTGTATCTGGATTAGTCTAGTAATTAATGCAACATACATTTATATAGCAACATTACTACTTCTACTTATTTTTTTTCTGATATGTGGACAATAAACACATGCATTGCCCAAATTACCAGTTTGCTTTTAGCCTGGACTGGCAAGGCAGGAAGGTTTTCTTTTTAATCATCATCCATTAATACCTAGCCAGCTGAAAAGAACTCTGAATATGACACCCCTTGCTTTACAGCACTAATGCTATAAATTGAGAATAATTAAAGGCAATCAATGATGAGAGAACTAGATGCTGGGAATGCTGCAATTTATTCTCAGTGTGGCCCAATGTATCTGTTCTCAGAAAGGAAAAAAGGGCTTAAAATCCTGGTTTTTTGCTCTTTTGGTTGTTTTTTTTCTGTTACTTATATCATCCAAGGACATGGGAAAAGCAAGCAAAAAAAAAAGTACATATCAAACTGCAGAAAGATTAATAAAATGCAAATAAGCAACTAAACCAAACCAAAACCAACACAGCCTCAAACTGAACTACTTATGCATTATTTTTCCTAGTTAACATAGATTCTTCTTTCACATTCAACATTTTGTTTGTAAGCATTTCTTTCCATTGTTCCCATGGAGTATTTTTTTTTTTTTTGCTACTTAGACCAAAGGAACTTACTGTCTGTTTAACTGGAAACAATGGTTTGTCCTTGCCTTTATAGACCCATTTGGAAAAGTAAGGTACGTGCTTAGTCACTCCAGTTTAATCTTCCTGAGTGCCTTTGGGAATCAGGAAACTGAGGCTTCAGCAGAGCTGCTGGACTGAGCACTGCTGGAAAGCTGCACAGACAGCTGAACCTGGAAGAAGAAGAGGGAATGGGTACAAGCCCTTCACCTGGCTGTTAGAGAGGGGGAAACACCACCCTTGGATCTGCATATTGTTTTGATACTACCTGGAATCATCAGGAATTTAATCAGATCAAAATATGCAAAACTGGTTTAGCCCCAAATTCAAGAAAGGATAGGAATAAACCTTATGGATCAGGAAGCTTCCACATGCCTCCATCATCCACTAAGAGTATCTTAAAAATGTTAATCTTATAAAACAGTATACACTGTTTTAAAACTGTTTTAAAAGTATATACTGTTATAAAACAGTATACACTGTTTTATGAGTTGCAACTCTTCTTTGTGCTATAGAATTGCTCCTCACAGCCTGCAGAATCATCCTGCATGTCACTTACATTCAAAAATATAATTTTAAAAATCTGAATGTGGAAATGGCTAGATTTCAATCATTACTTTAATACAAGTTTTGTTTGTTGGTTGGATTTTTTTCTTCAACAGCATAATAAGGTTGTCCATTTTTATTTGCGAGCTAGTTACTATACAAATCAATTACATAAAAGGCAATTTTAAGTTGTGAAATACCATCATATTATTATGTTTCCTAGGGAATACCATGGAAAATTGGTTTTGGTTTGCAATATTTAATACTTTGATCAGTGACCTGGGGAATAACATAAGATCACTGACACAAGCTTTACCTCAAAAAGAAAATGGATATAAGTAACAAAGAAGAGGAGTGATCTATAGCTTAGAGTGGTCCAGATCAGTCAACTAAATAAAAATAGCTATGCAGTATATGCTTTAAAATAACCAGTGTAAAACTATACCTGTAGGGCAATATGATTTAGTTCACGCTGGTAAAAACAAGCCCTCTGAACTTGGGGAAGAAAGAGCTGCAACACGGATTTCCAGTTAACTTTGAAATCAGCCACAGAGGCAGACAAATGTTGTTTAATAGAAGCCTTCAGCATATAACAGAGTATTTTGCTCCGTAATCAGTGTAGTGGATATTACTTGTAAGTGGATCTGGAAGGATGTGCTTGATTGTGATTCCCACTCTTAAAGACACATGCTGAACTGGAGAGGGCTCACATTAAATACTGGAAATTGGTGGACTTAATCTGCCAGTTGACAGTAACAGAATTTAGGTAACTGCCTCTCTAATCTGGTGGGGGAGTGTGCTTCTCATTCCCTGGCTGAAGCAAATTCTGAACACAGCCAGCTCAGATATGAACCATAACTTTGTCAGCAGTGAGAGCAATCAGACAGCAGATTTCCTGCATAGGAGTTTTTTTGTAATCAAGCTGAATTTTTATTTATGTTGTTGTCCAAATGAAATAAGACCAAAGCCATTTCTGACAGAAAGTCAGAATAAATTATCGTAACTGTTACTTTATGATTAAGAGGCTTAGTGATCTATAAATCTTCTTAATATACTTTGATTATTGATTTTTAACATTAGCTAATTAAAAACAAAACAAAACAAAACCCACAACTTCCTAGGCTGTGCATAAACCCATTTAAATTTATCAGACACCTTGCTTTTGAATATAATTATGTAATGTAATTGGAAAGGAATAGAGCATACATAGTTTCAAATAACATACAGAATTTTATAAAATTAACCTAAATAGCTGATTCTGACACATTTTTTACTAGATATATGCATTCATAAGCAATGAGAAATGCTGCTTACAAGTGCCCTGATTAGTGAGGTCCACAATTAGTTTTTGTCAACACATTGTCAAGGACAGTGATTATTCCTCTGCAACAGAGTCTGTACTCCATGTAGTGTACTCCCAGTCCACCACAATTTGTGTTTGAGGTCCATCCCTGCCGTGTATCCAATGCAGGACTCAAAGTCTAATCCCTGAGCTCCAGCAAGTGAGGTGCCACAGTGCTCCAAGAAGAAGCTGTGTGCCCTAATCTGGCACATTTCTCACCTGGTATGGTACCTCCTTCCCATCACTGACCTTGAGTGATCAGATATGTGACCATGTGACAATATCTCATGCCTATAGAAGATGAGCTTTATTAATTTGTGCATATCCCATGTTAGCTGAATAGCACTGAGAAGTATAATAGGGATAATGCATAGCTACCCCTGCAAGGGTGGCACCTTATAGGCAAAGGCTAAAAGTCAGAGATTTTAATCTCTCCTGCACATAGATTTGATGATAAATATGATGGTAAATATGAGATGGGACACAGCAAATTCTGCAGGTAAGTGGGAGGAGTGTGAGTCGGGGTGAAGATGGACAAAGAAATGCAGAGGAGCAAGGTTACAGCTTTGTGAAACATTTCAAAACATTACATTTGTTTATCTTCAATATCATAACAACATGAAAACTTTCCAAATGCTTCACTTAACCATAGACAATAAAAGATTCCCTTTTGCTATCCAGGAATTTAGTTACAGGCCTCTGCATGTTCATGCCCTGTTTGGGTTAAAGCCAGGCAGAATTTTTACCCCCAATTACTCTGGCAGATTAAGAAATTAACCCCAAACTTTTCTCGCCTTAGACTTGGAACTGAATTAGCTCAACACCTAAGGGAGTTTTCCAAATCCTGAAATGTTTTTTGTGGGGAATAAAGTAATTTTTCATATTCTTTTTCCTGGTTTTTTTTTTTTTAATTACTGTCTCTAAAATATCAGAAGCTGAGTGTGTATAGGAGTGGCAGGGAGACCTCAAGGCAGCTCTACACACCAGTTGCCCAGAACAGCTCTGTGTATGAGAACGTAAGAGCGTATTTTTCTTGCTTAACTCATTGCATGAAGATAGATGATGGGTACAAAGCTCTGCTTAGCTGTTTCCAAGACTACTACTATGTTAATGAAAACAATTATCCATGAAAGAGACAAAACTCCAAATGACCGTAAGAGGCACAAAAATGAACATAATTAAAAAAAGAATAATTCAGAATAAATTATTAATTTGTAACACATCTTGAAAGAGATTGCAGAGGTTACAAAACTCGAGGGACCTCATCATCATAAGGAGGAAAAAATGTTGTTCTGAGAATAACTGATCTGCACTGGGTTCACTTCTGAGGAGCTGTGCATAGTGAGGTACAACAGAGAGCTTTGGCTGTAGGCAATCTCCCAGAGCCCTTGGTGAAAGAAGGAGCACATGGCATTTTCTTCTCTCCCTGTCTGTAAAAGAACTACATGCCTATCATCCTGTGGGACTGGGGCTTGAGAAAGCAGCATGAGAAAATGCTCTTTGGCAAGTGAAAATGCAGCCCAAGGATCACTCAACCTCTGCTGCCACAGACACAGGGCAAGGTTACTCCAGCACATTGTTTTGGGTAAGAGAACCCTTACTGTGGTCTTCTACACAGATGGGCAAGGGTAGTTGCAGGAGGTGTAGGAGCAATGGCTTTAGAGGGCCATTATTTCCACTTGTGCTTTGGTTCCCCATTACAGTGAGTTTCTGAAGGTTTTACTGTACTAATTTTGATAGCATTTGTTTGTGGAGGGATTCCTGGCAGGACTCCTCCCATGTTCTTCAGATGAAAGCTCATCCAAGGTAAGGATAAAAGTGAGACCCAAGAAGGCATATGTAATTCTTCATTTCTCTGCTTCTGGTGGGAAACAGAATCTCTCTTCCTGCATAATCAGAGAGGATGATTTGGGGCTACATGTTATTATTGTTCCTAAGCAACTCACTTGCTGTGGGAACCCCTGCTATGCCCATGTGCAGAGTTTGCATTATACAGTGTCAGTTTTGTCCTGGCAGTTTCTTGATTTTCTTTCTTTACCCTACCAAAAGGGAGGCTTTTTGGTGTTGGAGTTTTTTAATACTCAGTGAAACACACAGTGAAAGGTGTGTGATAATAAAGGCTCAGAGATAACTGTGCACTCATAATAACCAGTGTTCATATTTAAAAGCCTTAGCCCCAGAGTGTTTCTATGAAAGCAGCATAGCACAGGACTATTTATTACTTGCCAATTCCATTTCTTAGAGTGAAGTCACCTCTGAGACAGAGTATTTTCTGCCAAAACCTGTTCCTGTGGATAGATGTGGGGGTGGATGGATGGGTGGGTAGGCAAGGTAAAGGGATGGGTGGGATGAGAGGACAGTGCGTAGATATTATAGAATTGCTGTAGAAAATATCTTGGCTATTTACTCCTCATAGCAGATGGTGCCAGTTGATTACCTCCACTGATAGGAGCTGTACCTGTTAGTGAGAGTGCAAAGAAATTGCTCAGCAGTGAGAGCTTAGGGAAAGGCAAACTGCTGCTGAAGGTATTCAAGCAAGATCCTGCCTCAGAATGATTAATGTGTGAAGGTTAAAGGGCTGGGGCAGGGTGAACTCTGCACAACACAGGGCTATTGCCCAGAATTATGGGGACTGGTCAGCTGCATGTCCATGAGGAGTTAAGTTATGTCTATTCCATAGGAGGGGATTTGCAGAGCTAAGTGCTATGCCATAATGCCAGAGAAATTTCCTGTTTGAGTTCAAACCAAGGTGACCTGTCCATCCCACAAGCCCAGCTCTCTCTGCTCCTTTGATTCAGCATACACTTAAACTGCTCCTGAGCAAACAGCTTAGGAGAGAGCTCTCATCTGTGTGCACACACTCTTTCCTCTGAAACCATCCAAAAGGCTTTGTGCATCTCTGTCCCTGAGCAGCTCAGCACTGATCTCTGTCAGATCAGCCCTTCCACTGCACATGGTGGGGTCAATTTTTTCTTGATATGCTTTCTGAGAGTGCTCTCTATAATAAATAACTATAATCAAAATGGCCTCCTCATAGAAGCTTCATACTGTTTATACAGCTTTATATGTGATTGCTTTCATTTTCACTGCATTGGTTTTCCCAGTGGCTTTAAGAGACTTATCTTGGATTTGCACTGACTCAGGAAAAGCAGAATCAAACTGTCTCTGTAGGATGTGGGGGGAGATTTTGAGGCAGGAAAAGGAGAATTTCTACAGTACAACAGAGGAACACATGCTGGTTTTTTCATGTGTTGGCTCTTGGAACTTCACTGCAACAGTAAATAAATTGCCTCAGCAGTTTCTGAAAAATGCTCTTTAATGTTTCCTAGCCCCTGGAAGGGCTAAACACTGTCACATTTGTTGAAAATGCCAGTAAAAGACTCCTGGGAATTTCATCCCCATGCCTGCAGCTTTGATAAGTTTTATAACAATCTGGTACAGCACAGCACTGCTAGTAAGAACCACTGTGTTTCTGAGGCACTGAAAAATGCCAAGAAAATGCACTCTATTCTTTATTCTTGTCAGGTTAAAAATATATTGATACATCGAATCTTTAAAAAATGGACACAATGGAAGGAGAATGTATGTTCTCTTCCCTTGAAATTCAATAGGATTCCACTTACCATTTTATTTTTTTCTGGAGCTGCAGAAGAATTGTACCTTTGTAAAATGTAAAATTCTGGTTATAGCCAAAGTTCTGAAGATTTAATTAAAACAGGAATGACTCTGTTGTAGAATCAGTCTGGGGAAAGAACTGGTACGACTTGAGTGTTTTGAAGAAGTTGTCACTATCTTATGGCAGACAGGATTCAAATTCCTGTGCTATATGCTTGAGAGAACGATATTCCACCATAATTATTTCAGCCTGCATTATGGTTGTAAAGCTGATGGGTGTAAAAGCTAGTTAGCATTGTTTACCTCCTGACAGAAATTTCACTGAAATCAATATATTTTGCTGCTCAGTAGAACAGCATATTTTTGCATTCCCATTTTTGCATTGCACTCTTCGGGGCGGGGGAATTAAAAAAAAAAGAAAAAAAAAAAGAAAAAAAAGAGGGAAATCCAGTTGGTTTTATTCCAAAGCCAAATTTTGCCAAATCAGAATTCTGATTCTACCTGCTCATGTTGCTAAGGAGGCAGAATTGAAAACAAACTGATGGGAGAAAGAGGAACGTATCTATACATACCATACTATCTGCTTTTAGAATTGTATGTCAACTAAAACTGGTTTGAGTTCTGTGAATATTTTTGTTTGTCATCTTCAAATATTTGTGCTTCCATTTCCATTAAGAACATCAGGAATAGAATAACATAATCATTTTGGTTGGAAATGTCCCTTAAAATCATCAAGTCCAGCTGCTAATCTGGGACTGCCAAGTCCCCACTAAGCCAGGTCCCTAAATGTCACAACTGCACTTAAAGAATATTTAAAGGTCTTTTAAATACCCCCATGGATGATGATTCAACCATTTTTCTGGGTAGTCCCTTTCAATTCTTGACAATGTTTTTGGTGATGAAATTTTTCCTAATACCCAATCTAAATCTCACCTGGTGCAACTTGAGGCCATTTCCTCTTGTCCTGTTACTTGTTCTCTGGGAGGAAACACTGACCCCCCCCATCTACAACTTCCTTTCAGATAGCTGTAGGGAGTAATAATCTTCCCCATGAAACTCATTTTCTCCAGACTAAATAACCCCAGCTTTATCAACTCCTTGTAATACTTGTGCTTCAAACCCTTCACCACCTGTATTGCCCTCCATCTTCCAAAATCAAATATTATCTTCTGGAATTATTTTGAGATCAATTTTGTAGACTGTAGGGATATGTCTAGTTTGCATAAACACAAATATAAGTCAAAAGATCTCTCAAGTGTACACTTTTGATACAACTGCAAGATTATCTGTTGAGCTATGAGACTCCCCATTACAGTATTTTTGTAATTTTGAAGGAATTTTGAAACAATTTCAGTCTGCAGAACTGTGATGTGGTTAAGCTTCATATTTCTTTTGCACTTCTACCTTCCTAGGTAGTTATGAGAGGCACACGTACATTTTACTGCTCCAATTTTTTTCCCTCCAAGGAATGTGTGGACTTTACTCCATTTTATGAAGAATGGACAAAGTTATTCTGTAAGTAGCAAATGTGCCTACTGGAATTCTGTCATGGGAACCGTCTTGCAGAATTGTATTAGACTGATGAGTCAGGTTCATATCTTTTCTTTAGAGACTAAAGTTGGTTGCTTCAATACTTCTATCTACTTGCTATTTGTCTTAATTGTTCTAGAAAGCATAAAATCTGTAAGCCCTACTTGCTCAAAGACCCTATAGTCTAAATCCCAATAAAATAGGCCTCTGAAAAGAAAGAGAGAATAAAAAGAACAAAGGAATAATAATTAAAAAAATAAGCTGCTGCTGAGACTTGAACTGAAGGACTCTGTCTTCCCTAAAGCTTCATTAGCTAAAACTAATATGACAGTAATAACACACCTGTTGCCACTGTGGCAGTGAGAAGATATTTCTCTGTGCTTCTCAGGAACTATGAGTAGCAGATCCATTTACAGAACATACTGAAAAATCTCAGGGATATTAATCAATTTTACTCACTTTTGAAATGGGTCACTTTTTAACAAGTGGCCTAAAAGTGAAAAGCTTTTTTCCTAACATCAGTTCCATGAGTCATTCCATTTCCCCCATATTGGTGAAGATAATTTAATTTCCTTCTCTTCACCTGTCATAAAAGAATCTGGGGAAAAGGGTTGCTTTTCTCTGCACTTGCAAATTAATTGATATAATTTGTTTGAGATCTCCTTCTTTCATGGTGTTTTCTTAAAATTAGGACCAATTAAATATGTTCCTAGCCACTGTAGAATACACTGATTAGGGCTGCATTATGCTCAGTTGTGATCTACATTGAAATTTGCATGACACATCTCCCCTGGAGTGAAACTAAAAAGGAATTTGAATCATCTTCTATGCCTTTCCAACAAATACAGTCCATTCACCATTAAATCAGATAAGTTGTGGTCAATATTTAGAACAGATGAATGTGTAAATTTAATGAATGATGCAGCTATTAGAATAAAAGTCTCAAGTACTTACCTAATCTCTGTTAACTAAATAGTCTATGTCTATTAAAGGATAATTAATGACAAGAACATCTTATTTTATTTTTTTTCTTTTCTAAATTGTGTTGCATCAGTCCCCACATTCCCCAGTTTCAATTAAGACAGAATCCTTGATTATGACAGTACATACTGTAAAATCTTGACTGGGAAAATATGTGTGTTTAGTATGATTGCTGTGATCATTTGCAATGATTTACATATTGTCTGCTTATATGCAAAAAGATAACAGGAGTATATGTATTTTCAGGGGCTGTGGTGGCAGCGCTCACTTTTGCAAACCCATCATGGCAAATTCAAGTCTCCTGATCTCTCAGAGGTGACTGCTTCCAACCTCATATGCTGTAAGTGGGCATTTGAATATCAGACCAAAAGGTGCATGGTATGAAGTGCTATGGGTTGCTGCCTGTAAATGGGAAAGGTTCAGCAGAGTGCTCACATCCCGCAGGAAATCAGCTGTATGCTTGGCACCTTGACAAAGCTCCACTGAAAATAAAAGGGAAAATTTAACAATGTCACCCCTACTGGGTTCTTTGAGGCCAGAATATTGTTACAGGGAACCATACAATTCACTGTACATGCCAAAAGGCAGAATCCTTTTTTAAATGGCTTTTTGCCACTTCTTTTTTTCCCTCTTGGCTTATTCTGATGTATTCTTTCTCCATTACTTTTCAGAAACAAATCATTCTTCATTTGAAAAGGCTGTATGAGAGAAATTTTGCATGTATGTGAAGAAGAGGGAAAGAGAGATACAGAAGTTGCTTTCTGTCTGGATCCAACAGGAAACAGCTTCTTGAGTAGCTGTCACAGTAAAAGAACAGCACATCCAGGTTGTCTCTGTGATGATATGAAATAGCATCTATCCCACTTGACGTCACTACACAGACAGCCTCTAATCCCAGATAACTAACATAAAAGCTCCGTAACCTTGTGATACTATTAAATGAAAGGCAGGTCTGTAAGGATACAGCCTCATTGTCCCACAGTGATCCATTTCTTCCTAACCCTTCCCAAACAATATTTGCTCTCTGATGATAGAAATGAAACAACTGAACTCTGAGAGAACTGGTATTGTCACGTTTTATAGATTTTTTTTTCCTCAAATGCTTACACAGATATGTATTGGATTTTTGTTCATCAAGCATAAGCACTGTCAAATGTATCTGCACTTTTTTAACTTTGGAAATTACATCTTTCTGATAAAATAAAATGTTCATTTTCTTTCCATCATGAGGAGTAACAGAGTATTGGTTCTCTTCCAAATAACACATCTCATGTCTTGTTGCTTTGCTATTTTATTAAGACATATAATTTAACATAGCAAGCTTTTCAATTAAGGCCTGATGCAAAACTTATAACAGCTATTGGGGGAAAAAACCCAACCAAACAAAAACCAACCAACCAACCAAAAAAACATCCAACAAAATCAACATTGCCTTCAAGCTCTTTCAAGCAGTTTTATGAACACTTATCCAACAGTGGTCACACTTGCGTGACAGGGCTACATTGTAGGGACAATACATACAATACAGCCTTTCCTTAGGATACTAATAGCAATTTTGGATAGTAGGAAAGCTACCTTTTCTTCTCCTTTTTCTTCATGTCATTTCTGGTAATCAACTGTAAAATGTGACAGTGATTCGACCTGGCAGCTTTTTCCTGTACCAGTGTTTTGATGCACCAAAACTTACTCCCTCTGTTTTGGTGTTTTGGTGTTTTGGGTTTTTTTTTTGGTTTTGCTTTTTGTTTGGGTTTTTTGTTTGTTTTTTTGTTTGTTTGTTTGTTTTAATCTATGAGAAAGATTTATGGCATCTTTGGGAAGAAGCCATTTGATCCACAATTCTGACAGCTGCAGGGGGAAAATTTCTGTCCTCTTTTATGTCTGCCTTTACATCTTTTGCCACAATGTGATAACAGAAAGAACCTTTCTTATCATCACACTCTCATGTTAACAGTGTTCATGGAAAATGTTAGAGAGACTTTAGTTTTCCACAGAATGTGACAGCATCACCCAAACATGAGCACTTGTTCAGCCAGCTGGTGAGTCCAAGCAAAGTGAAGTCTCTAGCCAAGAAACATCCTTCACTGCTGGCCAATGGGATGACAGCAGGCAATCTGCTGAAGGAGGGAAAGGGCAAGCAATCTCTCAGATGGAGGGTGGCAAGCCTGCCACTAGGTACAGACACCAGCTTTTCTATAGGTTCCAGGAGTGCTGGATGCAGCCACTGCACTGAGGGTGTGCCTGAGCACAGCGCAGGAATCAAACTGCTAGTAACTGGTCGTCCCTGAGCTGCACGTTAGCGAAAAGTTAGGCTCCCTGCCGCTCTCGCCTGCGATACGGGAATGCATCAGCCCGACGCCGCGATCCGTGGATGAGCCTCTGGCTCGCAGTCGCTCGTCTGCGCATGAGTCGCTGCGGGAGGCTCCGCGGCTGGAGTATTTGAGGGGCTGGGCAGCGGGGGAAGATGCTCAGTGCCTGCGGAGGCCGTGCTCCCAGCGGAGCGGAGCCGCGGCTGGGCATGGAGGGGGCGCGGGGGACCCCGCGGACCGCGGCCTGAACCCCGAGCGGCGCGGCCGTCGGGGCATCGCCGTTTCAGCACCGCGGACAGCGCACGGCTGAGCCGGCTCCTCCCAGCCCCGGCTCCCTCGGCTCCGGCCCCCGGGCGCCCCGGGCCCCCCAGATCCTGCTCCGATTCTCGGGTACCTCCACCTTCCCTCTGTCTCCCGATTCAGTCGCTGCGTGCCCCGGCGCCCCTGTCCTCGGCTCCGGCCCCACTCCTCCCGGCTCCTGCTCCGTCGCTGCCTGACTCCGCTGCCAGAGAAACCCGGTCCCGCTTTCCCTGGGGTCCTCTCCCCTATTCCCGGGCCGGCCGAGCAGACCCGCTCCCCTCGGCCTTCTCGCTGCACCTTCGATTCCGCTGCCCGCCCCCTGCTCCTCTCCCTACGCCCCGCTGCCCCCGGCACTGCTCCCCAGCTCCTGCCCCGCCGCCGGCATCATGCGCGGGCGGCCGCGTTGGGCGGCAGGCGAGGCTGCGGTGCCGGTGTGGGTGCCCCCTTCCTCCTGCCCTCGCCCGCTCCAGGCGACCCTCTGAGAGATGGACTTGGCAGGCGTGCTGCTGGCGCTGCTCCTCGTGCTGGTGCTGGTTATCTCTCTTCTCTCCAACCTCCTGGTGCTGCTATGCTTCGTCTACAGTACGGAGATCCGCAAGCAGGTCGCCGGGGTTTTCCTGGTGAACTTATCCTTCTGCAACCTGCTCCTCACCGTCCTGAACATGCCTTTTACCCTACTGGGCATCCTGAGGAATCAGCAACCCCTCGGGGGCTGCGTCTGCAAAGCGGTGGGTTTCCTGGAAACTTTCCTGACTTCCAACACGATGCTGAGCATGGCAGCGCTCAGCATCGACAAATGGATTGCCGTGGTGTTCCCCTTAAGCTACACCAGCAAGATGCGGTATAAGGACGCTGTCATACTGATGGGCTATTCGTGGCTCCACTCCCTCACATTTCCCTTGGTATCCTTGTTTTACTCATGGGTAGATTACAACAGCGTTTATGCCTCTTGCACCTTACACCTGAAGGAAGAGTCTGAGCGAAGAAGGTTTACAGTGTTCACCATTGTCTTTCACTCCACCAGTTTCATGCTGTCTCTGGTGATCTTGTGTTTCACCTATTTAAAGGTGTTGAAAGTTGCCCGGTTCCACTGCAAACGGATAGACATTATTACCATGCAGACTCTGGTTTTGCTGGTGGATATCCACCCCAGGTAATGCTTGCGTGTTCGGATTCACAGCCCCGGGGCGCTCGCGGTAGGTACCCCGGGCGGAGAGGATGTCCTGCCTCCCCAGCACTTCCTGCCTTCCCCAGCCACATGGCGAGGGCTTCTACCTCTAGTTTCAGGTGCTGCTGAGTGCCATGAACGGTGCCTTGTGCATTTGTAGCCTTCTCTGTTTAAATACTAATCCGTCTCGCCGAGTGCTCCCACTTGGCTTGAGCTCCCTTTGAGAGGAAAGCAGTGCTTGGGGAGTGCGATCGTCCCGAGGCTCGGCCAGACTGGGGCTGACCTCTCCTCCGGGGGGCTGCCCTGCCCTCCCCTGGGGGACTGCTCTCGTCCCCCCAGGGGCTGTCTTTCCTCCAGATCGATGCTGCACTCTTCTCTCCGGGTGCTGCCTTCCCCTTTCCTCCCCTTGCCTTGACAGGTACAGGGGCACTCGGGCCGGGAGAGTGTCCTTCCCTTTCCCCTAGGCTCACATCTCGCCTCCTCCCTTCTTGCCTTAACCCCTCTATTGCTCTTTTCCCTTCGCAGTGTAAAGCAGCGCTGTCTGAACGAGCAGAAACGGAGGAGGCAGCGGGCTACCAAGAAAATCAGTATTTTTATAGGGTCGTTCGTTATCTGTTTTGGTCCTTACATTATCACCAGGTTAGTATCGCTTGTTGGGGTGGGGAACTGTGGGACTGGGATGCTCTGTGATGTGCAAGTGCCGGGGGAGCCTGCAGCTAATTTTGGGGTGCCAGAGCCTAAGGGACACCCAGGGCCGTTCTGAAGGGCAGAGCACATGCACACACTAGTACACACACACACACTGACACACTGCTCTTGCTTGCACCCCCAGCCCCAGCGTGCAGCTCCGCCAGCTTCTGGCTCTCCTTCTCTCATTGCAGCCAGGTCTGGGTGCCTCTGCCAAGAGCAAGAGGCTTTTAGGACAAGTACCAGGAATTAATTACATGCAAGTGGGAGATAAAAGCAGTTTAAAAGACTTGCCTTATTAGCAACACCTGAGCAATAGAAAGGAAAGCAGACAGACTTTCCTGATTAGCTTGGGAGGGGGGGGGTGGGGGTGTCTTTTGTTTGTTTATTTTTTTTAAGGCATAAGGCCAAGCTTGCTGCTCTTGGAAGCTGAAGTGACATAATTACAATTTGTCCAGACTGATAATTCATCAGATAAGCTTTCTGTCTAGAAATAATGTCTGTAAATATACTGCTAATGGTGCAGCAGGGCCTTGTGATGAGGTATAAGAGTTACTTCTCAGGAAAACTAATAATTAGACTATTAAAATGAATAGGAAACACCATGCTCCTCAACTGGGCAGAATTATAGGCATTCATCCTCGGAGGCTGCACCTTTTTAAGAGCTTAAGCTTATGGGGTTGTATAGTCTTTAGACAATATATGGTTATTATTTTTTTATTATTTCAGTGAGCTGGAAACCTATGTAATTATACTGAATCACAGCACCTGAGGATTTAGCCTTTCGTCTCTGAACTAAAATGGGCTACATCTTTCACAAGTGATTTTTAAAAAATGTTTCCCACTTCATAATGTGTTCAGGACAGTCTTGAAGAGGGCTGACTTCTGCCAAGAAAGGTGCACTAGCCTGCAAACCCCCCTGGTTACAGCTTCCTCAAGGTTGCTACCAAGTTGCCAGTGTCTGCAGCCACACCAGCTCACAGAAATTGGTCAGCTTTATTGCTCTGACCTTACACAGTCACATACACCTAGGCCTCTTATGGTCATTGTCACTGCTCTTTTCTGACATGAGTGAGGGATAGATTAAGGCCAGTTCACAAAACAGACACTGTTTTTTGATCTTTAGAGTGACATTTATTTCAGTCCCAGTTCACATGTTGAAAGAGATTCCTGACTAATTGCCTGGATAATCACATCTTTTTTCTACATTTGGAAGGATTATTACAAATCTTAATATTACATCACAGAGTTTAAAGGTTAATTGATCACTGTTCAGTGCATTTTGAGTCATTTTCTATTCACTTTTGTCATAATCAGGATGTAATTATATTGAGCAAAGTGAATTTTGACATCTTCTTTCCATATGAACATTATCAAGCTCCACAAATTCCTAGCATGGCCACATTTTTAAAGGTGGAGGTATTTCTCATAAACTTTTGAAATAAAAGCTACTTCCTTCCTCAGACCTTGCATTTAGCAAATATGAGATGGTGCATTTTCTGTGTGTGACAAACTGGTACCTCCTGAGTCACTACAGAGGAGGCTGAGGTGGCTGAGGGCTGGTTTATGGAAATGTATGTCAAGCTACAGCTTCTATCTCAGTCACAAGGACTGAGCTGGTTCAGTATTTCGGAAGGGCATCCTGAAAGGTTTTTTATCCCAAAGACAAGACAGTAGCAAGATGGCACAACATAAAAGGTGATGAGGGAGGTGAGGCTGGAGGACTTGCTGCCATGCCTGTTTCTGCATTCTTTTCCCATTCTGGTTTTTACTGGGGTGGCACTGAAGCAGTCTCTGGTGAGGCAATGTGAAAGACATTCTCCCTGTTTTCTTGCTCTTGGCCTGGTGACTCAGGTTTTATTGTGAGCTAAGTATTTGCTTCTCATTTCAGAAATTTGAATGAGCTTAGAATCATTAGCAATATATTTGTCTGTTCACAAAGAGCCAAGAGATGAATTTTGTCTCTTTTGTAATAGCACTGAAAACAAGAAAATTATACTAAGATGCATTCAGATAGGTATTTCTAAGGCTTACTTGTTTTGGCCAGACCCTTTATCTTATTAAAATCTGTGTAATTTCTTGTCTGTTGGCTTTGATGCAATTAAGTTTGGACCCATAATGCATTAATGGGAACACATAGTAATCCATCTGTTTTCATGACTGAAAGATACCTTAATGTTCTTATTTAGTGTCTTTATAAAAACATCAATTGTTTAAATATCAATTTTATATTTCTTGTATTAGTATGACATGCAGGATGGTATAAACCTAAGCAATTATGTAGCAAGTGTAATTTATTGAGCATTTATTTCTCACAATTTGTGCCTTCCTGTTCTCTCTGTTTTGAATTCATTGGAAAAATTTCCAAGAAGCTTTAAACAGAAGTCATCTGGCTTTTTTGGTTGTGTTTTTTGGTTTTTTGGTTTTTTTTAAATGCACTTGTCATAGGAATGATTTCACTTTTACTCATACAAATAAGACATTTTCCTGTCACTTGTTGCAATGTTCAGTACTAGTGGTGGTAAGTCATCTTTTCTGTGAGGAGGGATTGGAACAGCTTCAAAAGTCAACACCCTATAAGTTGGGAGTTCTGCCCTTTGGAAAGAGGATAGAAGGTTCTTGAAGTCTTGAGAAAGCTTCGGATCTTACGTCTTCAAACAGTGATGTTTTAGGGTACAGAAAAGGGCTGTTATTTCACTGTACTTTTTTTCTTCCCTTCTGGAATGAATAGAGCAAAGTATTGTATTGCTCCTGCAAAAGGTTTTACAAAAGATGTACAGAAAATAAACCCTTCTCATTCTGTTCTTTACACCTTCCTGGAGAGTGTGCCTGCTGCAGATGAGCTGGGTGAGACATTTGCTGGAACAGTCTGAAAGATTGCTCTCACTTCTGTGGAAAAGTTGTTAACTTAGTTGTGTTTTCTCCCCCCATGATTAATACATCCCTCTCTGCTGAGGTACTAAGGCCACTAATCATCCATGAAGCACGGACAGGGAGATGCTGGTCTGGAGGCAGTTGACTGGTCGTATAATGATGATAAAAGTGTTGTCTCCTTGTTTTCTTTGGCCAAATTCTCAGTCAGCTAAGTGCACACAAAAACTTTCATGGGTAAGTAGATGCAGGTGTGCTCCTAAGCATACTGTGGGATTGCAGGTGCCACTCATCTCTCTGAGATACTGCCAGGATGTTTTTCTGACTACAATTGTCTGATATGCATCTGTGATAACTCACTGTAGTAATTTAATGGAGGTTCACTGGTCTGTGTCTAAGGGGATGGATTCAGTGATCTAGACAAGGTTTCTGGTGTCATTTGAGGTGCTACATGGTCTCCAAATCCTTTACCTAGGCTGGCAGATATGCCACAGAACCTAAAGCAGACTCACAAGTTCCAGGAGTACCAGCCTGCTGCCAACAGGATTATACCCAAATGTCTCAAGTGTCACTAGAGAGCTCTACTTAGGCAGCTGAGTTCAGTGAGTCTGGATGCCATGAGTCTCATGTGTCTATCTTAAGCTTGCCAGGTGAGAGGCATAGTCAATTATGTCACCAAAATTTCTACCAGTTACCAGCACAACTCTAAATTCAGAAGGTAAACAATGACCAGCAACGCCGCCTTCTCTCTGATGCACAGAAACATTACTGTTGAAAACACACTTTTTCCCCCTTTCCATAGAGGGAATTGTTTTTGTCTCCCAGTGGCTTTGCTGGGAAAGTTCACTTTGCCTTTCTAGAATGCAAGGAGTAAGTAAGTACAGGGCCCTTCTCCTGCAGGGACTGTGTACTGTAAGAAAATAAGTGTTATTTGAATGTTTCATGAAGCATGAGTTGAGCACTGGGCTCAGTATGAATATTAACACTTAAGTGTTTCCATTTCTCTTTAATGTTTAACAGGTTGATAGAGCTCCTTCCTTTTGTTACCATAAATTACTACTGGGGAATTATAAGCAAGTGCCTCACCTACAGTAAGGCTGCATCAGATCCATTTGTTTACTCACTTTTGCGTCAACAGTACAAAAAAGTTCTGATCAACATCGTCAACAGGATACTTAAGAGGGACCTGTATCCTTCATCGGGGTACAACAGTTCTCTCGACACTGAAAATGATTACTGCTTGCACAGAACAAACTAACAACATGAAAACATTTCCCTTTGACTGAGACAGGTGTTTGCTGCTGCTGGAAAGCTGCCTTTTCCTTCTCATGCTGACAGTGGTGATAGTGTCTCCAGAGTATGAAAGCTGCATTAATGTGATACATTTCATTGTGGACTTTCATGAAAGACTCTTCCCTGGTCTGCAGCCAAACACAATACATGGCAAAGCCTTGTCCCTGGTTGAATGGTGTCGGCTTGAGGAGTTTTAAGACAGCCTTTCAAGGTTTTAGAGAAAATTAGGGAGCTTTTAATGTTTCATGTCTGAAGACCTGGCATGTCTTGGAGTGTTCAGCAGCAAACACAATATTCCAGTGTCTTGTGGGAGCACAGAAATCCCTGGATTGGAAGGAGAGGTTCACTCTTCTGTGCTGCATGTGGAACTTGGCAGCCCAGGATCTGCTCTGTTAGCTTTGAACATTAAAAATGACTCTTTTAATTGATTGATTTATTGTATTGGTGCCTCAAATGAGTCAGCACTTTGAATCTGAGATTGTTGTTATTATTATTTACTACTAGGCATCATGATTGTAACATAGCCTTTAGGAAGTGGTACACATATTTGATATGCCAGTATTCTATCAAGCATAACCAAAGTCCACATATCAGAGTTACTAATATTTAGCACTTCAGTGGTATGTGATTACAACAATTAGAGCAACAGTAATGAAGACATATATGGAATTTAGTTAAATAGCACTGTAGTTCCATCACTGAGCTAGTAGTCCTATTCAAACAAGCTTTTATTCAGAAAAAAACCTCAGTTAGACAGTAGAAGTGACAAATACCACTGTGTTTGAGATATATTACTACAGAAGCTATCTGTTTTCAAAGGAAAGGCTAAAATATATTAATTCTTTTTAAGGGGTGTGTAATGTGTAAAATATTTCATGCATTGATTATATATGGTGAATTGTAATAATATTATACAACATTTTCTTTAACAATGATCAATTAATCCGGTGATTTTAATTGACAACAGATCTGCTGCCAAATGCCCAGAAATATAAAGCTGCTTTGTTATTATATGTATTTTTCTCTCTCTTTTTTTTTTCTTTTTAAATCTAAACAGGCTTTGGGAAAATGTGGCAATTATTTTTGAACAATATTCCTTTGATGATATAAGACATTTATTGAAACTGAAAAATTCTATGGCATTCAATAAGCTACTATTTTCTAATTAAGTGCATAAGGGGAAAATTAAAGCACTTCTATTTTAAGAAAAATAAAAAGAAAGAAGACAGTAGAGAATTCTTATTTTTATGTAACAATGGACTTGACCCTGTGAAGCATTGAGAACACTATTTCAGGTCAAACTAAGCATACAAGCATATGATTAGGCACAAATAAAACTTCCTTTGAAGTTAACAGCTGTATTTCCATGCTGAAAATTAAGTACACGCTTAACCATTTTGTAAAATCAGTGTTGAGCAGTCAGCACATTGAGACAGTTTTTCCCACCATCTACAGTGAGGAAGAAGAGTGTCTTGTTAATCCCACTGAAGTCAAGGAAAGGTGATACTGTATTACAGATACAATGTTCTCTTACCTCCTGGTTTAAATCCCTGGGGCCTTTATGATGTGGTTTTTTTTTTTCATGCAAGTACCTTAGGCCTCTGTGCTTTGCATCTATAGTTCTGCCTGTGTTTAAATTGAATGTACTATAATGGTTTGTCTTCTTAGTAAAGTATTTGTACTCTCTTCAATTTTCTGTAAATACAGTATTTCAGAAAAAAAAGTTGTCTATGGAATCTTTCCAGTTTTACTATCTCCCTATCTGTCTCCCCATGCCTCCCCCTCTGCCATGTCAACAGAAAAACCTGATGCTTCAGCCTTTCATTTCNGGTGGGAAGAATGCTAAATGTTCAGTAATTTTTTTACCCAGTTTTTTGCCAAAGAGTTTTAATAGACTATAGCAGCTACCCATGAATAAACAAGATACCTAATGAGACCTACCATTGTTAGCTTACCCTTGGTTTCCTAAACAAAATTGTCCTTACACTGAGAAAGGAATATGTTATGTATAGTTAAGTGTATTAAATTGTCACCTCCAAGACATACAAATGAAATAAAGCTTTATTATTAAAGAAAATGGTAAAGGAGAAAAAAATCATTAACTTTAAAGCTATTATATTAATAAATTTCTAAAGCTATTAAAATACAAGCTGCATTTTAAAAGTATAAACCAGAACATAGTTAAACTGCTACATATGCTATTAAGTTAATTAATGTACCTTATTTATGCCACTTGAGGGTGTACACTTTAAAGTACCACTCATCTTTACTAAGCATTGAACACTTCTGGAGGTCCATAAGACTAGATGAGGAAAAAAAAATAGAGCCTGCACTGGGTGTTGCAAATCATCTTTCAGATTTTGTTTCCACAGAGAACTAGGAAGCTAAGATCTACAGTATGCTGCAGACCAGAAACTGAGGAAGGGCAAGGAGAGCTGTAGTGCTCTTGGTGCTGATTTGCAACGAAGATTAAATGCCTTGATAGCATTACTAAAAAGCATCTCCCTCTGCTCAGTGTGGAGGCATTTTTTTTTCCTTTCTCTCTTCTCAGCACCCACTCCCTGCCAGAGAAGGGCTTCCTCTATTTTTCTGACCAAGCAGGAAATGTTCAGTGACAGGTCTTGCTTTCTTCCCCTGGCTTTCTAATATAGGGAAAACTCATTGGCTTGGTGCTTCATTCACCATGCTCTGAGTTATTCAGGGATAGGAGGAGATAGGGGGAAACCACACTTTGGTCCCATTTTCTTGGGATGCTGCAACAAGTATCAGGGGATTGAGTGCTACACATATATCTTACATGATGGGAGTATTCACTAGAGGCTGTGGATTCCCTCTTACTGACATCCTGATGTTTTGGATAAAACAGGGGACACACAGTCCTGACAGTAAGGTTTAGTTTGGATCAGATTTCCAACAAAGCTGAATTGTCATATCCAAAATGATCTCTTGCCATTGACACACTTGCCAAATTGAAGGTAATGCTCTAGGAAACTTCATCTGGAGTTCCTCCCCAGTGGCCTGGAGTGGCTTTTCCTAAGAGACAAGAGTCTGGCAAATAGTGGCAGGTGTGTTGTGGAGGTGGAAAAGCCACAAGTGCAGCAGGAACTGCCTGATACTATGACTTCCCTAGCAGAAGGTGCTTCCAACCCAACCTGGCTGCTCAAGGAAAGGATGGCAGGTTGTTAAGAGAGTATGCAAGAGAAGCGTTGTTTCTTGAGAACAGTAGGGCCCCAAAAAAAAGCTCATGGACAGTGGTTTTTCAGCTTTGCAATTCAAATTGGCAAAGTCCTCTTCTCTAGTCCAAACTTGCATTTTGTCAGCAGCAACTTGAGTTGAGAACTGCACCCTCCCTGGGTGATATCCTCCATCTAATGGCAGTCAGGATATCAACTCTGCACCACAGACCTTTAATTAGCCATGCAACTGAGCAGACATTGAACTTTAATTCTCTTTCTTAACACCTCCACTAAAGTATTTCAAAGCCTCATGATTTGGATATTTTCAGGCAAAATCTAGTATGGCTTTTTAATCTGCCTTTTCAGAGAGAGAAAGTGAATCTGTGTGCCCTGTTTCCTCGATGAGTGCACTGACATTCCCTTATGACAGAGTTCTCTTCCAAAAGAAAATAGAAACTTTTTTTCCTAGCACCTATGTTGCAGCTAAGCTCTGAGACTGACAGACTGAGCTTCTGAGGCAATACAGCTAAAGTATTTCTTAGACTGCAGATTCACAAAAGGTTTAGGTATGAGCTGGCACCCACCCTGCTAAATCCTAACAGAGTGGATGTGCATCACTCCAAGTGGAAAAACTGAACTGATTTTCTTGAGTAGTGTGAGACTGAGAACTTTAGTGCCTCTGAGCCTGGATGGCAGCTGAGCAATGAGGACCTCAAGTTCTGCGAATTTTCACTCCACAAATTCCTTAGCCTCACCGAAGAGCAAGCATGTTATTCATCTGGCTAAACCAACAGCTAATAAACTTCTACAAATAATCTGTGTGGCTCAATGATTACTGAATACATATTTACCTTGCGTTAACATGAGTAATGCTGGTATTGAACTTAAATTTCAGAGCTAGTTGCAATGTTAGGCTTATTACATGGTTAAATAAGTTTACAGTTGGAGTCTATGAACTCAAAGGTGTTTTCCAACTTAAATAATTCTATGAGTCTGTGTGAGAATACAAAAGTTCTTTAATGCAAGTGCTCGCACATGATCAGAAAGTGATCATGCTCTTTACAACTCTGGGTTAAAATTTGAGCTCTTTGGGAAATATAGCAGCATCGAACCCTGTTGAACAAAATGACCTGTGACAGGATATTCAAAATCATCCAGTGAAATGCTTTAAAAAAAAAGTCAGGCCTGAAGCCCAAACTGAAGAGAACTATCCAGTGTGAGTGGGAATCTTTGACTAAGTCAACTGGAGGGCATATTTTCTGTTGTACTTAAGGTGGGTTTTTTTCCCAAAAAAATAATTACATGCACTTGTGCACACAGAATGAACAAGCAACTGTGTGTCCGTCTCAAAAGCACATAGCATATTTCAGGGTAGTGAAGAGCAAATGGCTTGTTTGGTCTGGTTCAGTAGGACACCTGGTTTGTGGGAGGTGTAAATTACACAAGTAAATTAGAGGTTTCATTTTTTATTTTTGGAAAGTAGTCCAATTAATATTTAATAGCTCAGCTGGAGACACAGCAGAGATGACCTTAAGAAAGGTTGTAAATATGTGAGTATCTTTCAGTGCCAGAATCTTACGGGACTAAAATGTCACCTGGCACAATATATGCAGCCAAATCCTTCTCTGAGCTGGAGCTGCTTTTTCCTGTGGATTATGAATGTGAAACAGACCAAATGACTGTCCCCTTTCTGCATATCCCTAGTTCTTCTCTGTTTAATGTCAGATTTTCCTTGCCAGGACCTGAGGGTGCATGATGCAAACTTTGTGCTTCTGCTTTTATCCATAAGTGAGCAAAGCATGAGCTTCTCCCAGCCAGGCTTCTCATACATTCTCTATGCAAATGAAACATATTGCAAAGCAGGTATGTTAGATGTCATAGGGTCCATATGGTTAAAGGTATTTTTGAGTGTTCAGAACTACAGATCATTCCAGTCCACTGACACCACTTTTTTAACTAGATGACTTAAAATGTTATAAACCATAACTGAAACTTCTTCATTTCAGTGTACATTATCACAAGATTGAAAGCTGTTGAGCAGTCCACTATGGACTGTAAAGATGCCCCCAAAACACCAAAACAATTCCTTTGGGACATAACCTAAGTTATTTGTTGTTCATGTTTCATACATTTCATCATCCTGCTGTTTGCACGTGTCACATACAACAAATTTGGAGCAAATTATCCAGCATATGCTTAAGTTTCCAAGTTTACTTTCCTATACCAAATGGATTGAAGTCTCCAAATGCTTTCCAAGAAGGCTTATCATGCTTAACACTACACTTAACTCACTTTCTGAATTTGATTTTTTTTCAATCAAAGGCCTATCACTCAAACTGTATTTCAGTGAGGACTGACCATAAGTGGCTGACTCATTACCACTTTCTTTTCACTTTTACATTTCCTGCCTTTACATATCCAACCACTCTGTTCTCTTTGCTTGCAGATGTCAGCCGTGATGCACATTTTCAAAATGTTTTCTGAAACCAAATAAATTGCTTGATGGCATTGGACTGGAGATCAGATTTGGGTGGTTTGTGTGTACACCTTCACAAAAATTTTTAAACATGTTTTAGGTCTTCTGTTTCATATTTGTCCTTTATCATGGGAAAACAAATGATTGGTGACACATGACCTTTATTTTACAAAAGATGGCTAATCACTCCTTTCACTTGCGTAGCTCAGACTGGCTTTCAGCTTGATTTCTGGCTTTTCAGCTAATTAGACCCTTAGAGTTATCATTCTTAATGAAGCCTGCTCTAGGCATTTGAAATATCTTTTGGGTTTCTCACACAGTAGTCTGAATATTTCATTAACCTTTTACTGGCTCACTGAAAGCCAGAGAAGTACTAGAACTGCTATTCTCAGGAGACCTGAGGCACAGACAGATGAAAGACCACACAGCCAGAGAAGGATCAAATTGTATGAAACATGGTTTAGAAGATACTTAGGAATGGAAGACAAATACTGTCATCCTGCATCTGCCTATTGATCTTTTGCTCATAGTTTCCCAGGTATTTAAAAATGTGCTTTTCAGATACCTCAGAGTAGACAGTGGAGCTGAATTTTTGCGAGAAAGATATTTAGGACACAAGAATAGAATGCTCCTCTTCCCATCCTGAGGATCTTGCCATACTAGCACCATGCAAAAAAGGAGTGACAGACACATTTTTGTGCTTTTCCAGATGAAGCTTCAGTGGTCTTTTCTTGATATGAGAGCTCAGGCTGGGATCTTTCTTCTCCTTGGAAAATGTTGCCTTGGCCAGGATGTAAGTTAGGTAGAGGTAAGTTAGGTAGAAATTTGAGGTGCTGTGTATGAGAGAGAGAAGACTCTGTGTATATGATGGTGAAGTTCAGTAGGTAGGGCACTTATCACAAAGAAGGGATGATGCCTCTGCTTCTCTTCTGATGGCTGCTTGTATCCCATTTATGTACTGCATCCCACTCATTCTGTGGGCAGAGGCATTACTGAAGCAGAAAATGTTCCAAGAAAGATACTAACTTCACTAATTTCAGGTGGAGGTAAACCAAGATTTTGCTTGAAGTTTTTCATCAGTAGAGTCCAGGTCTGAATTTTCAGAATTCTTTTTAAAATATCCTTTAATACCGGCTCACTCACTTAAGAAGTTTACTTACTGAAATAAACACATTTTAAAAAAATGGATTCTTCTATATGCTAGCAAACCACATTAAAGCAAAATGTAAACTAAAGTGTTTTTCTTTAAATGAAAACAAAGATGTCAAGCAGACTGAAAAATGCAGCTCATATGGCTGTAGAGAAGCCTGCATTCCAGTCCTCTTACAGCTGTTTACACCTCTGAGCCCTTTTTCTTGAGCTTTTTCATGCCTCTGTGCATACTCTTGCTGTTGTCCCTCTGTTGGATACCTGAGGCTTGCTGAGTATCTACAATCACTCCAGCCAAACAAATTTGGCTCTTGTAAGCTCCTTTCTTCTAGACCTAGAGGAGCACAGTGGCAGTGGTTCTGAAAACTGATTCAAATCCAGGGTATGTTCCTTCCTTCTTAAACCCCTGGTTAATTCTTACTATTATAAATTCCCTCATATTCAATTATTTTCCTCTCTGATCTTAGAGTTGAGCAGAGACATGAACAGCAGTTGCTCTTTGTATCTCTGCCAACCTGTCCTCCCTTTGCAACTGCTGGAAGCTCAATCAATTCCTGTGTTCTCTCCATCTTCATCACCCTTGTAAAGTTTCTACCTTTCTACCTTTTTCTACCATTCTCACCTTTTCTTTTCTTTATTTTTTTTCTCGTAGTTTTGTTTCCTTTGGGGTTTCTTTGTTGTTTTTTAATCAGTTTTCCACTGACAGCCTTTTCACTTTTTCATTTTAGGCAGCTGAGCAGGATTGCAAAATGCATATTAAATAAACTAGGAAGCGAGGTGTGCCCCTCATTTTTTTTGGTGCTCAACAAAGAAAGCAGGTAAAGGAACTAAATCAAGAATCTCACTGAAGCTACTTTATCCCTTGGGATTGCAGCCTACCAATTTCTGCAGTCAGTAGCGCACTGAGAGTAATAATATGACTATTGTCACATTCCTGCTTTCAGATAAAATTACCAGATAACCATTTATGGATGAATCAAGGTATTCATCATGAATTCCTCATAAAAATAAAATTCTTACTGTTGGATTTTCAGGAAAACTCCCCACCTGCTGTCCTAATAAAGCTTCCAAAGGGAAGATTGGATGAAATGCAACCTACCCCACGTGGATGCGTAGTGGGTTTCTCCAGGCTTATTCTGGAATGGTCAAATGTTTGTAATTGCCCTTGCAGTTCAAAATATCTACATCCAATGCTGATGCTCTCAGGTTCAGCCCTTGAGTGTCATCCACCTTTAGATTTTCAGTTTCACATGACATGAACCTAAAAGAAAAAGCAGATAAATGAATCCTAGGACCTTTAGCCTTCTAATTTCCCCTACTGCCATGGCATTGATTTGATTATTCTTGAGGGTGACTGTTGCTTGGTGATTGGAAGCTGAAGAGGACAAATATAAGGAGAAGTATGTAAATAGCTTGCTCTGACACCCTGGCTTCCTCACAAAGAAACGATGGAGGTTGAACTTGCCTTCTGGTACAAAGTAGTTTACTTCAAGGAGAAAGAAGGAGTGATGGAGAGTTCTGTCTAGCACAATAATCTGCAGGAAAATGAAAGAACTCAGGAATTTCTCTGGATATCTGTTCTCCAGACTTGGCCTGCTTAATGGTAGTTTAAAGGAAGGCCCTGTCTAATCAAAATTTTGACAAGTAAAGTTAATCTTTTTGATGAGGCACTGGTTCTTTTTTGTCCTCTAATGATAGTAAAAGATTAGAGGATAACTCAGTGATATGAACAGTTGAGGGAAGTTAGAAAAATGCAAATTCCCAGTTGTCATATGTATCTCAGTGTCACTGTAGCTCAGGTTGTCAATAGTACGACTAGTATGGCCAATGACAGTATTGGAGCTGCTGAGGATCTTGCCCTGAAGTCTTGTAGACTGAAGAAACCTCTCCCATAGAGTTCAGTTTGATATGCAGATGATAAAACATGTCTCATATCTGTTCAAAACTTAGCAGTTCTGGATCAGATTCCTAACCAGGACAGCATTATGTTATCAGTAGCATTAGATTACTTTACACTGGCAGAGGTTTTAATCCAGAATAGTGGCATTTTAGAAAAGTAGGGAGGAGGATTTGATGAAACTGTTCCCAGAGTTTAGCCCATGTCTGGTATTGTTCCCACAGTCTACACTATGGCTAGTAATTAAGACCTATAGCCTTTCTTTTACTCTCCCTACTGCCCTGTGCTTGTTCTCTTGAGTTCTAACTGTGTCTTTGCCTGACCTGTACAACTTAATTTTTCAGACCTCTGAATATCGAATTAGTCATTATTTAGCCAAAAAAAAAACAAACACCAAAACCATATTGAGCAGTTCAAATTATTTCTCATGATGAGTCAATGCTCAAGCCCCCTTCCAATTTGTTAATGCTTTTCCTGAAATGGAAATGCTCAATGCTTCTAATGTCTCTGGATGCACAACTATCGCACGACTGAAGGATGCCACAGTAGCAGTGCTGTGCAAGACTCTGTAGGTCTCTCACGAACCCTCAGACAAGCCACACGGGGCAGCCCTGAAACAGTGTCACACACCACCACCACCCTGCCCTTCTGTTATGACCTGCTCCATAAAGGGGAGATCTCAGCGGATTAATAATTCCACTAATATAGTGGAGGGGTTTTTCACGCTCCCAGGAGCAAGGCTAGGAAGCCAGTGAGCCGCAAGCGGCGGCGCTCCCTAGGATCATGCCCCTTAGAAGCTACGGTCAGCTCCTCCCGCTCCTGGCCCGGCGACCCCTCCAAACGGAATAGATCCACACCAGGCGAGAGCCCACGAGGAAAAGCCAAGTTTAATGGAGCGCGCTCGCTTATAAGGAGCGCGCACAAATACCCCGGATGTAGGCAGGGAAGAGGGGCGGAGATGGGGAGGAGACGGGGAGGAGTAAGGCACTCCATTGGGTACATGCAAACGAAGGGGAGGAGGGAAGGGAGGAGCGGCGAAGGGACCAATAGGGAGAACGAGGTGTGTGGGAGAATTCCAGGGATATGTGGGAGAATTCCAAGGGATTGTGGGAAGAAGAAACTTGGATCGTAGCCATCTTTTAAGGGTAGAGTGTCCATCCGGAAAGCCTCATGGTCCCGATCCTGTTGCTGCACACGCTGCCCGGGGTCCCGGGCCTCAGTGTCCTCATCTGCCCGGTGCCTGTAATTCTTTCTCGGTCTGGTCTCCTCCGACAGGGAGAGTAACCCAGGTTCTTGTTAATAGATCCCTTGGGGTGGATTAGAGTGAAATGACATTGAACGATTGGTGTTTGTAAATATATGTATATATGTAGGGTTTATTTTAGAATTTTTTTTTCAAAGGAAAACAGGTATGTAGCCATTTTTGTTATTATCTATAGTAATACAGCAATATAAAAGCATAAAAAATAACACTTAACAAAATGTATAAAAAAAGGAAGAGAAAGAAAGAATAAAAGTAGAAATATATACAATCACCATTTGCAGGATCCAGTAATGAAACTTGGTAGTTTCAGCTTTGATGTCTGTTGGTTGAAGTGGTGGTCCCCGACCTGTCTGTCCAAGTGATGGTGTTGATCTGGTGGGGCATTTGCCTCTTATCAGCCTCTTCCCTTCCCTGGAAATCCTGTTTGTAGTTTCAGGTATGCACACCCTTCTGAACCTGGGATAGCTGGACAGTAACACCCCAAGGTCCTTTTGCAGGCCAAATTAGGAAGTATATTCAGGGAGGGGTGGGCTTCACTGGCTGAGCAGCTGTTTCTTTGCAGTTTGCTAGGGTGGACATAATCTTTTGGTGATCTTAACAATTTTTCCACCATTTCAGTCTCTGACATCTCCCCAAAGAGTATTTTGTACAACTTAACATTTGAAATAGATATGCATATCAATAAACTAATGACTTTCTAACAAATAAGGGAGAAAGGATGCTGTATATGGTTCTGGCATGAGTTATGACCATATAGATGTTGATAAAGCTGGGAGAACAGCTCTGAGATCAGCTGACCCTCTGTAGGGCAGGCAGATTCTTTGTGGTGCCTCTGTAGGGCTGGGTGTTGTGCTGCTGGAAATGCTGGCTGCATGGGATCCTGCATGATCCCAACGATAGCCTCCAGCCTAGTCTCTTCACCTTCCCTATCTAACCAGTAGCTTTGGTGATTGTCCTTTGTGGGCAATTCATCACATCTTTAATCTGAACATCATGAATGGAGCATGCTTGTATACCACAAGCTAGAGATATTGTCTTCCAAGGAGTGTCAGGGAAAATGGACCCTACAGTTTTATTTTTGGTCTCTGTAGTTTCCACTGACAAATACTTTGATACATTGCTAGATGATTTGTCAATCATTTGAATAAAAGAAGAAAATAAAAATTGAACTAAAATGTCTTATCTTTTAAAATACTATTTATTTTCATAGGTTGTGTCACTCTAAAGAGTTAAAACCTTGATATAGAAAACAAGTATTAAGACACTTGAATATTATCATGGCCCTGATATTTAGTGTGCTGTAGACCCTCAGTATACTGATATGTAATTTTGAAGTACCTAAATGCCTTTAAAAGCATTTTATTTTCACTAATTTAAAATCCTGTTCCTTCTGGTTCAAGTGAGGCCTGGGTCTTGGTTTGACTGGTAAGTTTATTTCTGAAAATGAAGTTAAAATCCTTTGAGCTGCCATGATAGTATAATCTGAAATGGCTACTGGTTCTTGCTCTCTGAGCTGAACTCCCAGTTTTCTGGGGTGTGTTAGCCTTGGAGGGCCCGATTTTATTTTGGGAAGTGCAAAGGATCTGCCTTCAAAGCATTAGGGTCTGTTAAGTATTTCCCCCACCGGCTATCTACAAACTAAAGCACTCTAAGTCACTTTTTCAAAATGCTTCCCAGCACCTCTGCGAATGTGCAAAGCAAGCCCTAGAGAACTTCTTTTGAATGTTTTGGCATTAATGTTCTGTGAGACAGGGAGAAGAGATGAAGTGAAATGAGTCTCAAAATAGGACTGTCAAGTTTTTTTCTGGTAGAACTTACATTAATTTTTAATACTCCATCTGTGATCAGAAGAAAAGAAAGACCTTTAGTTCTCAGCACAGATCTTTTTTGAGCACACATTTTTCCTTGTAGCTGTTATATATTCAATTCTATGATTCACTGACTTATTTGTATTATTTTTCTGGCTTAATGGCAGAGTCACCTTTGAGCCTCGTCTTGAACTAAAACCGCAAAATGCATTACCAGTAACCTCTCAGCAATAATACTGTTTTGCTGCTTTACATGTGGGAGTCATAAGAAGCAGCCTTTGAGAGGATAACAAGGTCCTTATGTCAGCTCTATCTTTTTAATGATTTTTTTAAAATAATACTGTGTGCTTATTGCAGGGTTTGGTGATCGGTGCATGTCATTTTGCACATGTTCTCCTGGATATAGAATCATATTTTTTACTGTTGTCCCTTTGTGGTCTCATTCCACCATCTGGTGCTAGGTTCCTTTCCAGTTTTTTGTATCACTTGTGCCTTTGATCATGACTGAATTTTAACTAGATATCATTTTCTCCTGTCATCAAAAGAAACTTTTTGAGTGGCTTCATTTCTTACTGATTAACTCGAACAAGCACCGAGACCACATGAAGGGTAAGCTAAAAGAAAGGCATGTATTCTGTTGAATCTTTTGGGGATGGTAAGGCCTTGTCCTGTTTTAATTGCATTCTTCTGCATTAGGATAGGATCAGTTCAGTGAATCACCTGGAAGTGGTATAAGCAACTAATTTTGTGGGTCATTGATTTAGTTAATCTGTGACAAGTCAGAAGATGAAAACAGAATTTAATTATCACTGAGAGTACTTGTATTGAATTTAAATTATTTAAATATTTTTCAAGAGTTGCATTTTTTTAACATTTATTATATTTAAGCACAAAGGAAAGAAATATCTGTGACAGTAATATTAATAGTGGGAGAAATAAACCCACCCACTCATCACTTGGTTTTGTTTCCAGCTTTTGATGAAAGAAATTGACAAAATATGTCAAAATGACACACGCACATGAAAAAAAAATAAGGACCAATTTTGAAGCCATTTTAGTATGGCTAAACTGGTTCACCTGAAAATGCCTACTAGAGTATTATTTTCCTTCCCTTTGTGAGCTGGTACAAATATGTACTTGGTCAATCATAATTAAAAATAACTGGTAGAGGCTATGGGGAATTTTTGAAGTATTTGAGACATTTAGACAGTTGCAGTCCCTGATCCATTCTAGGTTAAACTTCTAGGGAACAGTGTAGGAAAACACGAAAACTCTTGTTTTTGTGGTCTTTTTCTTTACAGTCTCTCCATCAAATTTTCACCACTCAATGTTTATGTGTGGCAGTTTTTAAAGCTTGTTTAATCCTGTGGGTCATAAGGGGAACAAATTGAAAGCTGAGATAAAAGGCACTGCTGAAAAAAACTCTCTGTGAGAAAGTTAAAAGCTCCCCAAGGGTAATGTAGATGGTCCCAGAAGGCACAGTGAAACATCCCAAAATAACTGTTTCTCTTAACAAGTGCAGAACTCAGAATAGTCTGTGTATCTTTAGAGTAAATTAGCCATTTCTTTTATCCACATGCATGATAATTTGAATTAGAAATATTTATTTAGAGAACAAGTCTGTTTTCCTTTTTTAACTTAACAGCTAGAAGCTGAGCAAGAAGGCCTCATGGGCCTCTTTCAGATCTCTGCTCTTGCATAAAGCACAATCAGGGCACAGGGAAATGAGGTCTTGCAAAGATAGGTAGAACAGGGTTGTTTTGGGGTTTTTTTTGGTTTTGTTTTGTTTTTTTAGTATTGCTATTGCTTTACAGTATGTTTCTAATTTACTCTCTGTCCTGAGAGCAGATCCTCTTCTCTGCCCTGTTTGGCAGAAACTGAAGAAGGGGAAAAGAATAAATGGAAACCCAAAACACAGAATGGGGATTGTTTCTTCTGTGCAAATGAAAACATCTCCTGGATAAATTTAAAGTGCTGTAAAGTCCTAAAACCACACCTGCTGACTTTGTACTGGAGCAGATGTGATGTGCTGCCAAACACCATTCTGCCACCTTCACCTAGAAGGCGAGAGAATAACAAGCCATGAAGTAGCATTTTCATCTGGTCTCTGTTTGCCCTTCAGAAGTTACCTACACAGCACTGCTTCTATTTATTGTTCGACTTCCTATCAGCTCCTATCACAGTCAAAATAAAAAAGAACCAGGTAATGAAACACAGTCTTAGTCTAATATATCCCTCTGCTAAATTTCTCTGACAATAGTAAGAATCATGAGAATGCTACCAAGTGAAATGTGCTGTGTTTAATCCCACTTTGAGTACCTGCCAAGGACATAAAACCATTTTGGTATTTAGCCCTGTCTGAGGATTTCTGGATTACTTCTGTACTGTGGACTGTAGGCTAACAGAAAGGTCAGATCAGGGAAGACATAGTCAGCAATAAGAGTTAGTGAAATTCTTTAAATTCATTGTAGTGATTCAAGTGCACATGATGAAACCCAGGTGACGTTACATCTGCTTAACACTCTGGGGTTTGTTTGCTCATTTTAAAGATTCGTTTAGAATTGGGGTGAAAATATTATATTTAAGCCTAAGCCAGAACTTGTCAACTCCCTGGAAAGCCTAGAAGATTTACTAAAACCCAGAAACAGAGAGGTTGAGAAATCCCTCTATTCCCAACCATCCCTTCCCTATCTGCTTTTAATACTTTTAGGTTTGGTCATGCAACTGTGCAATACCTGCTAGTAGTACCATTTGATACAGTTAGTGTTAACACACAACCAAAATATTAGAACGGTAAGAGATACACACAAAGTTCTAATAGTGGGCTGAAAAATATTCAAACAGGGTAGAAATGCTGGAAATGAATGAGAAGAGCAGCAGTTGAACTATTGTTCCACTCAGAAAGATGTAGGTCTACAGGGGAACCCAGAGATGGCAACTGTGTCAAACCTTTACAGAAACAGACACTGAAAACTCTGGGATCAAATCCCTCAGACATGAGAAAAAGAGTAGGCAATTTAAGATAAGACTAAGTGAAATAACCCTTCCAGATTTTTTGTTCTCCCTGCCTTAGGGCATGCAAACATAGAAATATTTATAGATGATGGTGACAAATTGATAAATTTCCCTTTGTTGTTAATTACCCTAATGTCATTCTTAGCCCCCTATCTGTTCCACTTGTGTTGTAAATTTTTTATCCTGATACCAGATAGGCATCCTGATTGAAAGGTCTGTGGAAGCTGAGAAACAAGGAAGCTTGGAGCTTGCCAGCTATTGAGAGTTTTATTTAGTTGGTGCAGTGGAGCTTGTCAAGGATATGATGTTTGTGGGTGTCAGATTCAGGAAATCAGGACCTGTGGGTGCAGCTATGGCTACTCCCAATTGCAGGTTCAGACAGCAGTGAGGATGAGTCCCACAGTGGCACACATACACGTGTGAATATATGCACAGTGTCAGAAGAGCTCGTTTACCACCAGCACTTACATAAGTCTAAGTACAGAGAGCCCAGTCCTGTTGCTCCTCTCCGGCTGTTCAAGATTGAGGTTCACTGGTGAAAACACACATGTTCCCACTCTCTGTGTTCACATATATGCTCATATTCAGATTCCTAAAATATTAGCACAAGCTCTCAGGTCATATCTTCAATCCGGGCCCTTTACCCAGTCACCAATTCATACCTTGAGTCTTTCCAGAAAAATCTTCTATTTGCGTGCTAATCCAGACTAAGGCTTGCTAGCAAACTACACACATGCACACATGGACACAGGATTATATTCACTTGAAAAATATTAACATATCCAGGTCTCTCCAGCAGCTGATACTTTGACTTTGCAGCTTACACCTTGGTCTCTCTGGTTGCTGGCACGTTGGCCTTCCAGCAAGCACACCTGGGTCAGGGAGAGAGATTACATAGTAGGAGGAAAACTATAAGGATCTAATACAAAAATAGACCAGATTGCAGTGACCAGGCACAGGACTCAGTCAGAAAAGCATACTGCCTGGCAGCCTCCCTACATACAGCCACTCCCTTTATCCCCTTCTCTCTGATTTTCCTACTCTTGAGCCTCCCTGATCGACTCTGGTCCTTCCATTTTCTCCTTCCCCTGAGCAGGCCATCATAAGTATTGCATGGCCCCCAAAGTCAGTTCTAATATTCTATGATACACTTTATTTTTCTTATCAGTGACAAAGTTCAACCTGACCCTGTTCAAGGCTGTGACCAAATTGTTCCTTTAATGGTCCATCAGACAGTGATCAGTGTCGTGGTCCCTGTTAACTTCTCCTTCACCACCTGCTCCTTGATTTCTGAGTGTCTGTGGATTTAATTTATCACTTTCCTCATTACTTGTTTATTCTGTTATACCGAAGAGTCCTTACACTACTTCCATTTGATTCTGTTGAATATGATACAATGGCCCAAAGGCTGATTGGACTGGAGTGTGTGTGAAAGTCAATGCATAGACACACTACAAATAATGTGAGATGGATACAATAATCTTGAGAACAAGAAATTATATAAAGTGTGCCACAATCTTTTAATTCAGGGAAATAACAAATGAACATTTCCAAATAACACCAAATCAATATTTCCAGTGTGATGTGACCTTGTCTCATTAGCAATTGAGACTAAATATGGAGCACAGTATGAATATGGAGGATCACAGTAGGGATAATAGGGCACTGGTGAAAGCCGGTGTCAGTGGTTTGCAAGGTGTTTGAGGCAATCCTGGTAAAGGTGACTTATATTTGTTGATGTTTTAAGATATACTGCCCCAAAGTACATGGCTGCAGAAAACTACAATAGAGATGTCAGCATTTGCAAGGGCTGAGGGTCAGCTTGTTTGTATGTATAATCTCCACAGCCTTTATTGCTGTGATGAATTCAGGCACATCACTTTGGTTAGATCTGGGCAGCCTCTTTTTTGCCCTGTAAAAGCAAACACCAAATGCATGGCCTGGGTGCACAGTAAGCCTCGGTCTCAAATGCACCTTCAGGCACAAATGTGGCAGATTGGTGTTCAGAGCAGGCTGCAGGGGAACTGAGTTTATGGTGAAGTAGGCCACACTTCCAGAGCTGTGTTGGTACTCTTCTTTTTTTTTTCCAAGAGTTTAGACATGCTGCTCTGTGATCAGGGCAAAAAGAAGGCAGCTAAATAGTATTCTTGTCTTTGGAAGTTTATTCTTTGAACCCTAAGGCTTTGGTACTGTTTACTCCCAGAGCAGACTCTGCAGACCCCAGATCTAGAAGGAAATCCTGGAGACAAAAACCCACCCTCCCTTGCAGAGCCTGGAAGCAGAGGACATACTCTGCTGCTGAACTTCCCATTGTACCTCTTCCAAAAGAGATGAAACATCAGTTGCTTTTCAAGACACATACAGCTTTCTTCTGCCCTGCCAGCCTCTTTAGTGGTTTCTCTATGGGGTGGTTTGTATGATTACATTATCATATAGCACCATAGCTGCTTACTGATCTCTGATACTGATCAGCAGGAGCCAGAGTGCTCTGTCTGCAAGGAAAGATTCTCTGCTCTTGTGTAAGCAGGTATCTGTCCTCAAAGGAATATACACTGCCTAAAAAGATAGGATATTTTTGTCTGTTTTTGTCTAGATTTTTGAAGAAAAATTCCTTTTTTTATTTCCTGTGATACAGGATTTTTTTTATGTATAGGTAAGAAATGAGGAGTTTGCATCCTACCTAAGTTTCTCCACCCTACCTGTTGCATAGAAATAAAACCATACTGTGAATATTTCTCTAAAACAAAACAAAACAAAAAACAACCACACAACCCAAAAACCAAAGCCTAACAGAACCCCCTCAAACAAGATAATAAAGAAATCAATTTACAAACAATATATGTTTACCATCCAGTTAAACTTTATAATGCAGTTCTGGTATCTTATCTACATTTTTGCAAAGTTATTCTTTTTTAAGAATAGACAGAAAATATTGGCATCCCTCCAAGGTTGCTTCTGTAAACTGGATCTTATCTTAAGTAAAATGCCTAGGAAGAGCATACAGAGAGGGATCCTGGTGGTTATGCTGTGGGTTTCTATTCTTGCTGTGTTGGAGAGGATGCAGTTTAGAGTCCCTTTGCTGTCGTGTTATGTTTTAAATTTGCAGTTACGTGTGTGATGAAATACCATTCTTTGGGAGGAAAGTTGCTTTCAGTTGTTTGCTTTTCTCTCTCTCTGTTCCCCTTGCTCTCTCCAGGCGGTTGCTTTTGGCTTCAGTGAGACACGCTTTAGTGAAGCTCCTCTGTCCCTTAGGAAACTGCTGCCAGAAGACCAAAGGCATTGGACTTGCAGCTGAGGAGCAGTCGGGCACAACCCTGCAGGGACCCCCTTTTACTCAAACTGTTTATGAAACTGTAAACCAAGCTGCAAGAGGGAGATGGTCAGGAGGCAGAGGGGAGGGGGAGCTCATTCCTCCTCCCTCTCTGTCTCAAAGCCTTTTGCTTTCCAAGCTCAAATGCTAGCTGAAATCTGACGCCTGGACTGCACACACTGTGAGACGTGGGCATGCCCTTGCAGTGCACTGATTTCCTCTGCAGCTTGGAGAGCCAGAGCTGCGCTGAGGCTCCAAGAGAGGAGTCACTCCATCAGGCAGTGAGTGCCACATCACTGTGCTGCCTGTCTAAGGGGCTCCAACATGGTCCTGAGGCTGCTGCTCCTCCTCGGCGGGCTGTTTGGGGCCACCAAGCCAGCCCCACACTGTGAAACCGGCCAGGAGACCCTAGGTAAGGTTAATCACCCCAAAAGTCCCCCTTCTTCTGTTCTTCCTTTTCATGGAGATGAGCAGAGTAAAGGTTCCAGCTTCAAGCAGATGGAGATGGGACCAGTCACTCTCCTCTAGAGAAGAGGGGGATTAGCTCTTTGGAAATGTGCACACTGCTAGTGATGAAACTGGGGTTGTGCTCGGGAAGTGTGGATGGGAGGGCAGGAGGTGTGTGGCTCTGCAACAGAAAAACAAGGCTGTGATGTAAGGGAACATAATGATTCCTCATCACTGCCTTTAAGACTGTCTTTAGGTATGCCTTTCTGTCACTTTATGGACTTCCCGGTTGTTAGGACCCTCCTCACTGTCATGGGGAATGCAGAAGATCTGCCTCATCTCTGGCCTTGCCTTCTAGGAATGTGGTAGTCAGATTGCAAGAAGATGAACTTTTGACCTTCTGTATGCTTTTCTGCTTAAGAAAAAAAGCTTTTCCTTGCATTTAGCTTTAGGTCACTTATTTCAAGTCCAAAATATGAGATTTATTAGGATCTGACAGCTGTAAGGGTGTGTTTTAGTTTGCTATAAGCAATATGGAATTTGTATGATTTGATTGGATGGAAAAGCAGATTTACCCTTTAGAATAAAGATTAAATAGGAATATGCTGCTAAATTAATTGAAACCTTCTGATTCACTAACCAGTTGACTAATTAAAAAATATTAACACTATCTTTTAAAAATACATGGTGTTTTTTATCAAGTGTGTTTAATTGAAATTTCATTTATGTGTAGACAGTGGAGACATGAATTTCAGTGTAGTGACAAGGTCTATTCCAGGAAAACTATTTGCAGAGGATTTAATCTCAAAATGAGTCAGAAAAATATTTATTTTTATAAGATTACAGGAAGATATAAGTTAACCTGAAACTGACCTTAATGTTTTCCCAAAATTGCAGCTATATTTCAGTGCTTAAATATAAGCCATAGACTGTCACTGGCACTGAACTGCTACACAGTGCAGTCCATGTGCCATGTGCTGCATATAATTTGAGAGTGCTGTTCCCATGAACATCAAAGTGAGGTCTACCACAGTCTAAAGGGATTTTATTTTTGGATAAAGAGAAGTGTTGTAGAATATTTACAGCCAATTACAGAAAGAGGCTGTGTGGTTTGCAGCATGCCCTTTCTCTGTGAGGTACGATTCTACTGCAGTTCCAGCTTATCAAAATTTTGCCATGGGATATTAGTCCTAGCAACCACACAAGTGTATGGATCATTGAGGGATAACTCTGATGTGGTAGAGTGTTTTTTATGTGTTGGCAAATATATTGTCTTTAGGGGAGGGCTTGCAGAAGGGCAAGAGATGTAAAAATACCTTGGATCTAGTGGGGCTGGATAGCTGAAAATGCTGCTAGAGGGATGGGTAGGGGTAGGGAAAGGGAGCTGTCAACATCACCGCATTATGTGACACACGAAGAAAGAGCACACTTCACACTGGAGGGCTGTTGGATTAGGAAACAAAGTAGCAGCTTGGACACTGAGAGGTACCAGATTTCTCAAGGGTCTTCCTTTCCTAAACTGGGCGTAAGATCACGTCAGGCCACATGAAAAGAAAGGGGACTGTGGCAATGTTCACAAACAGACTGTGCAGGGGTCTCCTCTCAACAGCCAGGGTTACACCTTCAGCTGTAGCAGTGGGATTCTCTCTGCTGTTTTGGGATCCCTTGTGCAGATTTTGGTGCATCTCAGTGCTCTGACCTGTGGGAGCCTACAAGAGGAGACCAGCCTGGAGCTGCTCTTGCAGGAGAGGACAGCAGGAACCACTGCCACAATCTGACTACCAGCAAAGCTGGAGCTGCTTTCTGCAGGCTGTCTGGTCTTCTTGGTGGTATTTGTTCTGCAGTGACTCATTCTGCTTTTTTTTTTTTTAATAAGAAGCAAAACCTAAACATGATTTGCAATACCAAGATCCTTTCAAAATGATTTGTGCTATTCTTTTTAGAAAAATAAAGGAATCATTATTGTAATCTGGCTCTACAGTATGACACAGACATCATACACTGTGTGGGGAGCTTTTTGAGAAGCAATTGGGAACCAGGGCACTAAGAGAGGGCAGATTCTTTCTCCCTAGCTGTGTCCTGTATCCCCAAGGAGTCAGTAAGCCTCTGTCTACCCCAGTGATAGGATGCTACATTGCTCCCTTGTGAGGTATCTCTTCCAGACCCTGATGAGTTTAACTGACCTCTTAGCCTATAGTTTGGGTGAGAAAAGCACATCTTTAAAGCACCCTGAGAGGTGGCCCAGCTTCTGTGGAGGGAGCTAATAGCACAGGTTCCTCTTTTATCCAAGTTGTGTGTGTCTCTGCTGCTGACTGATGAATTCTAGTGATAATTAGTTAAATGAAGTACTTTATCATAACTGACAACAAAACCCAAACCCACATGCCTTCAAATAGGTGATTGCCTTGCATCTGTGGCCAATTCTGCAGTTGCAATGCCACGGGGGTCAGGCTAAGACTGAATAGATTCATGGAATCATAGAATGTTTTGAGTTGGAAAGGACCGTGAAGATCATCTGGTTCCAAGCCCTCTGCCAGAGACAGGGACACCTTCCACTAGACCAGGTTGCTCCAAGACCCATCCAGCTCGGCCTTGAACACTTCCAGAGACGGGGCAGCTTAAAAACCTTGAACAACACCCCTAAAGCCTTTCCTTTCCGGGCCCGCTGTATTCAGGGAGTGCTTTATCGGGGAGTTCTGGGGTAGGGGTACACCGATGCTCAAGCAGGGCTGCAAACCCGCGGAGCTCACTGAGAGCGCGCGGCGGCGACTCTCGAGGTTCGCCCTGGCCCTGGCCCGCCCCGGGACCGGGTGGCAGCGGGTACCGAGTGGCCCCAGGTGGCCTCGGGTGGCCCCAAGTAGAGCCGCCGCCACCGTCCGGGGCCGCGCCGCCGTCTGTGGTGCCACCGTGTGGGCTCCTCAGCTCGCACAGATGGCTCCGGAGAGGCACCGGAGCCGGGCTGGGATTAGACTCAGCAGGGATGCCCAGGCCTTTTGCCACGCTCCCGAGCCCTGCCCGAGCATTTGAAGGGTGTTTTGGGCACAGGGCACAGCTTGCCAGACGATAGAACCTTGGAATCATTAGGGCTGGAAAAGACTGCTAAGATCTTTGAGTTCAACCATTAACCTAGCACTGTGTGCAGCACTAAACCATGTCCCTAAGTACCACATCTACAGGTGTTTAAATACCTCCAGGGATGATGACTCAATCCCTTCCCTGGGCAGCCTGTTTCAATGCTTGAAAACCCTTTCTGTGAAGAAATTTTTCCTAATACCCAACTGAAACCTCCTCTAGCACAACTTGAGGCCATTTCCTCTTGCCCTTTTACTTATTACCTTGTAGAAGACAGCAACTCCACATCATTACAATCTCCTTTCAAGTAGTTGTAGAGAGCAATAAGGTTCCCTCCCTTAGCCTCCTGTTCTCCAGGCAGGAATCCAGAGGACTGGAGTTGTTTCATCTGAACCTGTGGAGGTAGATGAGCAGCTGGAGTGCAGCTCCCAAGATTGCCCTGGTTGGCACACCTGTCACTTTTGGGTCTCCTGCTCTTCCAAGCACTCAGGTGTTTCCCATCATTTTGGCTTGCTCTGCAGCTGAGTCAGACATTGCCCCATCTCGGGGGTCTCTGACTTTAACCACTGGAGATGGGAAGAAGTGGGGAGATACAAAGAGTGATGAGGAGTGAAAAATCACCAGAGTGGGAGAGAGGGGACTGGTACAGTATTTCTTCTGGAGCCCAGAAGAGATTCTGTGACACTGGCTCCTCTCTAAGCTATGGCATTGAGTAAGGCTGATTGTCTTCTGGAAAGTCAGACTGTCAGAAAAGGTAACTTCACATATATATGTTATACCTTTCCCCTCTGCTCTGCAGTTCCCAGCTCCACAGCGTACTATGCTTTTGGCTAAGCGAAAAAGGAAAAGGGAAAAGCTATTTCCCTCCACAACCTTCACACTGGCCCCTTCATGAGACCTGAGCATATTTTTTCACCTGCTGTGGATGTTTCTAATGCTCGTTTCCTGGTGAAACTTGTGTCTGTGTGCACACAGAGAGGCAGAGCCTCTCCAGGTGCCTGCTGCCTGCTGCTCCTGTGAGTGTGACTGCACTGAGTGACCTGGCAGTGGGGTGGGGACTGCTCTCTGCCCCAGGCCAGTGATGCCACCTAGGTCTCTCATCCTGATGTGACTGGCACAGGCAGGTGCTGACATGGAACATGACAAGACTGTGCTGCCACGTGTGAGAAAGCCCAAGCTCCAGGAATCTTGCCTGCTGGGCCCACAATGGATGTGCCCAAGTCTTGTCAAAATAAAAAAACAACGCAGAACTAGCATTTGCATTATGCTCACTCACAAGATGAGAAATTCCAGCTCTTGTAAAGCCAGTTGTCATCACTGAATCATGTGAGCTACTTTGGATTCCTGCCACTAGTACTCTACAATTATTTTAGCAACACTGACCTCCAGCTACATTTAACATGGGAAATGGGATCAGAAACAACCACTTATGTGCAGAAAGTAAGTTTATATTGAAAATACAATACACAGGTATACGCTTTTACTGCTGAAATAGTTTATGCATGATTTGAATCTGAACGCAAACTTTTCTTCAGAATACTTGTTCAGACATCTTTAAAGTGTGAGGGTGTGAATACATGCAAGTCAAAACTTGAACAAAACCCCACTGCCCTAAAGCACAGCTAGGTTTTAGCAAGACAGTAACACTAGTTCTTGATCTGCTGTAACATTTCTCGACATTGCCTTACCCTTCACATAGTCAGTGTTTGAGGATGCTGGCTGGCAGACAGCTACTGTGGTTGCCTTTGTACTGCTGACACCACGTGAGAGCCATTGCCTTCTCAAACCTGGACCAGATGTTGGATAAATGTCACAGGCATTATTGCCTGAGGTAGAGCCGAGCTTGTAGATACCTTGCAGAAGTCACCTATCAACTTGTTAGCATAGTGTTTGAGGCTCGTGGGCCATGTCCTGGTCTCTTTGCTGGGCTCTTATTAATCAGGGATTTTATGACTACTGAATCTTATTTGGACAGAATCACCCTCCCAGTTTGATGCAGCTGTCATAGATCATTGGAGTTTAGGGACTTAATGTTGCTCTGCCCACTGCAGAAATAAAACTGAAATTTCAATCCCTTAATTTATCCTGTAATAACTCCATTGATTTCATTGGCATCCCAGTTTTACAGGGTTATAACAGGACACTCTTATCTAGGAGACAATATGAGATTAAAACACAGATTTAAGTCAAAGTTGTTGAATTAACTTTTAATCTTTTGTAACATAAAAATACCACATTTGGTTAAAACTCAATTACATAAGAATAAGACGTGATGCTAATGACAATAGTTTTCATACATCTAAATTAAAGAATTGACAAAGTTGTTCTAGGGGCCTACATAGACTGTTTAAAGAGGATAGAATGATGTTTTGGCAAAAGTTTTGGAAAGGTTGCAGTAGATCAGATAAACTCCCCAATTTTTCAGACATGATCCTCTTTCTCATGGCATTCCACAGAGCTGGCCTTATTCCAAGCAAATCTTCTGACTGTGGTAGGTTGTTGGTCAAAGGACTTGGTGAATACTACATCCTTAGATAGTGGGAACTGAGCTATAAGGAGTGTATGGTCACAAAGTAAAGCTATGGAGGCATCACAACTCCAGATTACCAGGTTTCTAAGTGTTTTCATTCTCCAGACACCCCAGCAAAATATTTGATCCTTTAGATGATAGTTGTACAGATTTCCTGATCTACTGGACCTTCTCACTGCAGCTGCTGTTTTAACATCATCATCCCCCAGAACTGAGCTGATTTCTCCTTTCTTTGCTAACCAGACACTGAGAGATGATCTCCATATGTCTTCAGATCATCCTCATACACAGGAAATGCTTGTTCAGCAGCAGCTTAGCCACACATGAAGATCAGTAAGCCTTCAGCCAATTTGGCAACTGCTGGCCCATTTTATTGTCACTGTCTTTGTTGCATTTTGTTTTCCCAATGGGTAATTTTCCCCTCACAACTTGGAAAAGATTTCAGCTGAGGCCAGAAAAGGGTACTTAATATATTTTGTTTGGAGAATTCTGTTTCTGTTCAGGATTTTAAACTTCTGATGGACTCTCTGATGCATCTCACACTGGTCAGAGACACAGCTGGTGTGACACTAGGGATTGGGTCACAAGAGGCACCAAGGGAGATGGAGGGGACAGACAGGCAGACAGAAATACTCTTCATCAGTTCTTTAAGGTGCCTGCAATTGCAGACTTGTTTGAGTTGCATCTGAATAACTAGAAACAAGTGAGAATTACTGGCCCACACGGAGGCTGTCTTCGTGCCCCTGCTGCATGGCAGGTCTTGGTGTGCATATGAGCAGATTTGAACATGTGGTCCTGCAGGTTGTGAGCTCTCATCATCCATGAAAAAGCTTCAGCACATTCTTTCTGGCCCCAGAGCAGTTTGGTGAGAGAAACAGTCCAGGAAGAGCTGGCTTCAGAGTCATTGCTGTGGGAACACCTTTAGTAATTCAATAAAAATGAGTGTTTAACCAAATGCCAGGTAGCAGGTGGGTTAGAAAAAAAGGTGATTAGTAACAAACACTGGCTTACGTCTTCCTGCTGTGATCTTGCTCTGTAAGTGAAAGCAGATGAGGCATTAATCTCTTTCAGGTGCTCTCAGGCTTCTTCATGTGAAGGAGCAGGGCTAAAGCACCACTGCATATTGTTACTGCACACTACTTCTGCCTGCTGCAAATACTTTGCTTCTCGGGGTAGTTACTGCAATTGCCAAAGTGGAAGATTAATAACAGTAATTCAGTCCTCTACTCACAAAAAATTTGATGTATCCAGAAAATGGAGTTAACCACGTGGCTGCGTTTTGCAAGCACTCCTCTCTCCTTCAGTTTTCCTGGAATTCCATCTCTGTGGATGTGGATCTTCTCCAGGTCTGCTCTGGCATGCATGCCTTGAATGTGTTAGCTGCCTTGTCTTCTGGGCTTTCTACTTGACCTCTTTCCCCCTATCCAAACTTCTAAGCTCTCTCATTCCTCTACAACTAGTCCCCTTACATCTCTACTCCTCCTTCACCCTCCTTCTGATGCTTCTGATCCGTGTTAGGATAATATAAGGGATCTTGTCCTGTTTTTGTCCTCATGCTGTAGCTGGGAGCTGGCTCTGGAAACAGTCTGTGCCTTGCCATTTGAAGGTGCTGTTCCAATGTCTTGCAAAATTGCACAAGCAGCATTTGCATCTTACTATTGATTTAAAGTTTTGTCTTTAGTGTTACAAGGCAGAGTATCATTGAGAGACTGACCTGATGAACCATGTAGAACAGCAATGAGAGTAATACTAATATAATCAGGAACTGAAATGCTTTGTTTGGAAAAGCAGGCATTTTTACTATAAACAGACTAAATACATATGTCTTCTGGTTTAAAAAAAGTATCATAAGAAGCCCAGAAAGCTGGTAGGGGATGTGCTGGACTGTACAGATCAAACAAGTTGAGATAATTTATGTTGTAAAGACCTGCATGCCTCCCACCAGTCTGCCTCACTGAATGATTTAGATATTTTAGGTTTAAGAATGGCCCTTGGGCTTATTCCATATCATCAATCACACAGGTCTCCAGTTGGCTTTGCTCTTGAAAAGGCAAGTGGCCAGGCCATGGTACTGCAAGTAGCTGTTGAGCTCTGTCGTCTGGGTTAGGGTTAATCACAGCAGCTTGCTTCCTTCAGTGCTGAATCATCAAGGGGAAAAAATGTAAGCTTGGCAGTAAAATATGTATGTGCTGCATTGTAGATTTTCAAGCTTGCCTTTGCAAACTGAAACCATAAGTGTATATTATAGAGAGGGCTCAGAAAGCTTGAAATGGCTTTTCTCATCTTCAGTAAGTTATTTTATCCATAATCTTAAATAGAAGCTGTGCTGCTGAAAGGACTTTTGTAGTTCTGGTGGAATAGCTTGAGTACAAAAATAAACATAAAAAATTGAAAAGGCTGTTCTGGGTCAGGAAGAAAAAGGTCTCTCTGTAGCAACCTGTCTGTGGATGGGACTTTGAGAGGAAGTGACACTGTCTTCCTTTGAGCCCAGGGGGGCCTCTGCCTAAAAAATAGAAGAGGTTTAGACTCTTCAAGTACTGAAGAAGCAGCAACTGAAACCTGCCAAGTGAATTAGGAAACCTGAGAAACTCTTTGTAGACCATCGCCTGTGATTTCTCTTATGAAAATGAGAAGTGGCTGTATTCTTCTGGCTTTGCCAGAGCTTAGAGAAAATGAGCTATAATGGGTGGAGATGTGGATTTTCTGCTGATTTCTGTGTGCAGAGACCCAGGCCCGTGGGTGCAGGGCTGCAGGAACAGAGCGTACAGCTGCAGCTTGGGAGCTGGCCTTGGAGAGTTTCCTGCCACTGGCTCTCCAGGCGGGCAGGCAGGCTCTGGCCCAGCTACGTGTATCCACACTTATTTATATAAGCACACATGAGAAAATTATCTTTGGTCCTTGCAGAGCTGCACACTCCAAAACATATGTAAGCGTTGGCATTAGGAAATGCTGGGAAAGTCCAAACACCACATCAGCACACATACATGTTTAAGACTGGCTATAAAGTAAGGTTTGGTATAAACCAGACCTTTTCTCCCTTGATTTTATGTATATTGACTCCTGATAACCTGAAATCTCAAGCTGTTTCATTCCTAGGTGTTTACAAGACAAATGTGGCTTATGCATAGGTCATATGGCAGCTCACATGTGGGGGGAGGTGTCACAGTTGGGCAGATTTGGCCTCTAACAGCAGAAAAGTTTGCATAGATATCTCTAGCAAGAGGAGACAGAGAAAAAACAGTGTGGTATGCTGCAAAAGTGTCAGACTCTGACCCAATTTTAGGCTTAGATCTAGGCTGAGGTTTAGATCCCTGTGTAAGACCCAGGAGCAAGGAGCCAGTTTTGGTAGTCAGTGAGTGAGTCTTGATAGCTTTGATTTTGTAAGAGGCATCCTGGGTCACAGATAGTGGAAATGCTTTATCCCCTAGTCAGGGTTGTTGCAGATTCACCCCTGCTTATCACATGCTGAGATGAATATATTCTGTTGCCATGGAAAAGATCATATGGACTTTGGTTCCTCATCTAAAAAATAGATTTATCCTCTTCAGTCAGCATCTTTGTTAATGACTAATAGACAAGTTGGTGAATAGATTCTCTCCCCCTATTTAAGTATGGTAAAAACATCCAGGTGTAGAAATCAGGTAGCTGGGAGTCTGAAACCAGAGTTGCTTTTACCTCTTCCGTGCTAACATCTCCTGCTCACAAAAGGATCCAGTCATCTGGTGAACCCAGAGACAGACGATGACAGAGAAATTTCAAATATCACTTTCATGAGTTGTCCATTGTTTCCTAATGTCTCTCCTTTTGGCCAGCTGGGCAGAAAGGGGGTTAAGTGCACCAAGTCTGTTGCTGCTCAGAGAGCTGGAGCAGGGAGAAGCAGCAGCATCACTTCCAGACCTCACCTGCTGCATTTCCCCTTTGGTTTCCTTTGCTTGTTCTAGCATGTTGCCAGAACACCTTTTTGCTCTGGCTGAATAAGCAGAATCCTGAGACACCACTGTGAACAGGCTTGTGCCACATATAGAACTGACTGATGGCTATAACACTCCTACACAGCAAAAGCAACTGGGGAGACTGTATATGCCTTAGTTTCATTATTGGGTCATTGCATGGAAGAGAAATAAAAAAGACATTTGTAGTATGGTACTAGAGCCAGCAGAGGGGAAAATTCATCTTACCATTGGGGAAATGTGAGCAGTTGTAGAAAGACCATTCACATTCCCCAAATGCCCCATGAAGCACCCTGCTCAGTACACACTCTAGTCTAAAATAATAGTTACAATACATTCATTTTCTGCTCAGGAGAGAAAAAAGTGTCAAATATTTCTCATCCACTCTTCAAGGTAGGGAAGGGGATTCATTGCTAATGACCCTGGTAATAAACAGCAATAGTGTCACTTTGCACATAGGCATATGGTTGAATTCAAGCCAGTCCCATCCAAATCTTTCTTTCCCCTCTGTATGGAACATTTGGCTGGCCCAAGACTTGTGTCCAAGGCATGTTAAATGTGGGTGTGATGGCATAAGGACATAAGACTATCCAGATTCAGGAGGTAGTGACAGGCAATTTTATCAGGAGAATTAATTACTGGAGCTCTTACTAAAAAGAGATCGCTCTTTTCTTTTTCCCAGCTAGGATTGTACAAAATATTATTTCTTGATTATCCCCAGATGTAACACTACATGTAGTATATGGCTGAGATGAAGCTTTTTTAGAAATGCCTTGACCTTAATAACTTACTCACGGGGGGCATTGCACCTAGCTAGGGGAAACACTGAAATCCTATAACGGAAGGCACTGTTGATGAACCAGCTATTATTTAAAGAAATTAGCATAATGTACTGAGCTAGGAAAGGAGTTTGTATGGATATAATTTTTTCCAGCTTGCTGCTTATCAGAACTTGTTGGTGTTGGAGATGGACTGTTTCTGTTAGTCCTGATGCCTCATTTATTTTATGAGGTAATGTGGCTCGTTTACAATTCATAATGTAGAACTAGACTAATTTCCAATTCAATGTCCCCTCCAAGACTAAATCCCAGGGTTAATTTGGTTCTCGTTACAATGACTCTATTTTGGCTGAAGAATGATCAACTCATTAGCAATACATATGCACATGATTACATTTAAGCAGATTTGCCAGGAGTAGAAATTTAAACTCTCTTTAGCAGGAAAAAAAAGGAAAATGTAATGAATTTGGTCTTATGAGAACAAATGCTCAATTCCCTGAGCAAGAAGCTAGATGCTTGTCCCCCCAGTGAGAGATAGGAGAAATATCAGCAGAGCTAGATCCCCAATACATCACAAGGAAAGTGAACCTGTTGATTTTGAAAAAGCTTACACTTCGTGGCTTAGCTCCTATGCAACACTGGTGAAAACAACTCCAGTACCTCAGTAGCAATATTTTTCTTTAGTCATCAGTATTGGAGAAGGACAATATTGAATCATGGCTAAAGGACTAAAAGAGGCCTCTCTGGGGTCATCAAACCATATTCTTTCAGAATCAAGAGAGCTCATTTATTTTACCTAGTAAACAGGAAGCTGAGGAGATCTGATTGCTCTTCACTAATGCTGGGAGAAGGAATGCATCAGGGTGTGCAGAGAGCTATTTAAGCTAAAGGACAATGCTGGCACAACACCACATGGATATAAACTGGCCACAAATATTTTAAAACAGGAAATTAAAAGGCAATTTCTAACCATTAGAAGAGTGAGCTTTTGGAAAAGCCTTTTCATTAGAGTAGTTGGGGAGGGAAATAATTAGTTTTAAGATGTTATCATGGTATGTAGGATAAAATGCAGTGGCTAGAGATAGGATGAAGCAGAAGGGGGAAGAATTAGTCTCTTCGTATCTACCAAAGGCTGAATTGCCTTACAGGAAAGGTATGCACAACATCATGTGTGACCATGACATTTTTTAGGGGAGATCGATAAGACACCTTGTTATGTACAGAAGGACTTCTATGGAGTTTTAGACTAAACCACATTAATAAAGTCCTACATTTTGATTAATGAAATCTCCTAGGCACTGAACTTCAGAGTTTTTAAGCATGTCTAGAAATATTGTCTAGTTGTCAGTACTAGGTGGCTCAATCTCTTTTTGAAGCACAGGCCTGATTTCTTACACAACCACACTTCAGAAATATTGTCAAGTTCTTCCTTTTTAAAATGGATCAGGGACTGATTGGTCAGTGGACTTGCCTGCTATGCCCTGTACCTAATCCCTGCAGTCTTTCCTGTCTTCTTATTAAACTCCATTTCCAAGTTTTTGCCTGGGCGAGGGTTTCTCTTTTTCTGAGTGTGGATGGAGGTGTATGAGGTTCCTCATGCCAGCAACTGGTATGAGACAACTGGTCAGAGAACTTGTGTGCTCAGGGCACAGCAGTTGGAGAAACCAGTGTGTGCATGTCTTGTGTGTGTTTGTCAGTCTGTGCCATTGCTAGCAAACACCAAGCTGGATGAACAGGATTAAATATTTTGAAGCTGGATATTTGAGAGACTGTTAGCCTGGACCAGATACTGATGAGACCAGAGGGCCTCATAGTTGAATTCTTTAGGAATCAGGAGGTCCAAGCCAGTTGCTAGGAAGATGAATATGTAGGTTTTGGCTACCAGTGAGGTCCTAGGTCTGGAGCGGCTACCAGAGGGACCAGCATGTGTGTCAGCTTATGAGGCAACTGGTAGATCAATGTATTCAGGGGCCAGCTACTGGGAAACTGAGCCTGGCTACTCAGATTCCAGTGTGTCTGTGCTGAACTACTGGAGGGATTCGCCTGTACTTCTTTTTCATCAATGGTCTTTCATCTTGTTTAGCTAGAAAGGGAAACTGGCTGATGTTCTCTGTTTGCCTGTACTCTGTTTTCTTTTTGTTTATTTATGGAATATGTGTCTGCTGGGAATATGTGCTTGTCCCTGGTATGTCTGGACCTCAGGACACAGAGCTTCAGCAGCCTCTGTGGAGACACCAGATTGGACAATTCCTAGCACAAGAAAGGTACTACGTATACCTGCCCTGTAATGACTTTTTTTTTCATCTTTATTTGCAGGTCAATGCCAAACAGTACAGAAAGGTATGGTGTGTTTTTGCTCACTCTTCTCGGAAAATCTCAAAACCTTAAGTATTTCTTCATTATTTCTTCACAAGAATTCTAATGTTGGTGCTATAGTAGGTCTTGTTACAAAAAAAAATGTACTTTTTCACTCAATGTGGCATTTTCTGCTGTGACAACAATATTTGTTGTCAGCCAGAGCCATTATCAAGAAAAAGAGGCTCAAATGTAGGACTCATTACTATAATAGTCAGTAATTTTATGAAGAGATGGATTTCTATTACTCCTTTTTCACCTCTGAGTGGGTTGAAGATATCACCAACAGTTATTCTTCCTAAGACCTCTTAACCTGATTTCTTTAAAAGTATTAGGTTTGTGAGAATATACTTGTAATCACATTTATGGGTCTGCTTGCCTTTGGTTAAGTCTCAGAAGAACTTTTGGTCTTTTGGGGCAATTTCAATCAAACTTCACACAAGGCCTGGAGTTTCAGAGATATTAAACTCTACAAATTTTGTGGAGCCAAACGAAGAAGAGATATATCTTACTGGTACACTCCCAACTAAAGAAAAAAAAAAACTATGTGATTTCACTCCTCACTAGTGAATCCATTCAAAAAAGCAAGAGCAGGGAAGAGAGCCATATCACAAATACACTTTTATTCCAGAATTTGAGCTTTTCCCATATTAGACAACAGCAAATTCCCACCTTCCTTCCTAGAAGTTTAATAAACTCAAATTGTATTCATAATTTATATAAAATAAGATTTAAATGGAAATTAAATTGGAGAGACATGGATTTGATGGGTGGACCACTCAGGGTATAAGGAATTGGATGGATGTTTGCACTCAGAGTTGCAGTCCATGTCTTGATGTTCAGGTGGTGAGCAGTAGTGAGTGGCTTTCCTCAGGGTCAGTACTGGGACCAGTGTTTAACATCTTTGCTGGCAACATGAACAGTGGGAAAGAGTTCACCCACAGCAAGTTTGCCAAGGACACCAAACAGGCTGGGGGTAAGGGATGCCGTCCAGAGGGACCTTGATGGGCTTGAGGGGTTGGTCTGAATGAACCTCATGAGAGGTGTGGAGAGGGACTTTTGACAAGTGGAGGTAGTAATAGGAGAAGGGAGAATGGCTTTAAGATGAAAGAGGGCAGGTTTAGATTATATACTAGGAAGAAATTCTCACTATGGAAGTGGTTAGGCACTGCACTAGACTGTGCAGAGAAGTTGCAGCTGACTCACCCTTAAAAATGGTCAAGTCCAGGCTGGATGTGGCTCCGGGCAACCTGATCTAGTGGAAGGTGTTTCTGCCCTTGGCAGAGAGGTTGGGACTAAATGATCTTTCAAGTCCCTTTCTATCCCAAACCATTCTTTTCTTTGATTCTATGAGTATGTGTCAGCCTCTCATTTGGAAACCAGACTTTGTTAATTTTGGTGGTTTTTAAACTTTAGTGATTTTCAAACTGTGTTTTAAATGAACTCCCATGTGGGCTCAGTACTCTAGTCTTTTCAGGGCAGGGATTTGTCCTTTCATTATTTTTTCAAGTATTGAATTAACAAAATACATCTTATTTAGACATAGTGGTTATCAATCAGAGAAATCCTAGTGCCTCATCAAATTGTCAGATACCGTTTGAATTCTGAATGACATCTCCTTGCATCAAACTGTTTGCAATCAATCCCTAGACCAAGCATGCTTCTCATCATCTTTCTATGTGTTGTTTTAGACATGAAATTAATTTAAGAGTATTGTAAATTGCTTCCAGCCTATCTGACAACAAAAGAAATAAGTTCATTAAATGTGGTATGTGTTATATTGTCTTTGAGCTATTCAGAATAACTGTGAAGCAAGTTATTTTTTTCTCTGTACATCTCCTTTTCACAGCAAAATGTGTGGATATTGCCTTAAGTTCTTGTACTGATGTTGCCTATACTCAAATGGCATATCCTAATTTTCTGGATCAGAAGTCTCGAGAAGTGATTGAGTACAGCTCTGAGTATCTGCTCATCAGCGTGCTGCACAACTTGCTCCAGGGAGAATGCAATCCAGACCTGAGGCTCCTGGGCTGCTCAGTGCTGGCCCCACAGTGTGAAAAGGACAAAGTTATAAAGCCCTGCAGACATGTCTGTGAAAACCTCAAAAAAAATTGTCTCCCCGCCTTTGATGCAATAGACATGGCTTGGCCCTACTTTTTGGACTGTGACCGCTTTTTTGCTGGGGAAGAAGAGGGATGTTTTGACCCACTGGCAAAGCTGAGAGGTAAGGAAGAAAGCTCTGCTGACACATCTTGTCTAGATGAGAAGGGTCTCATCTCACTCATATCTATGGCACAAAACCTCTTCGCTTGTCATCTTGTTGTCTTTAAAGACATCTGTGTAATTAATTTTGTTCCACCTATTCTAAACACTTAATTAAACTGCGCTCTAGAAGTATCTGTTTCTCTCCCTCATTTACAAATAAATTAAGACAGGCAGCTCAGAGTAAGATGTTTAGATGCATTTAGATAAACCCTGTCCTGTGTGATAGCTGTCTATATATTTGAAATATTGTATTTTAAAACTGATACTTTAATGCACTCATAAATTCCTGACTGCTTTAAAAGATTAACAGCTCATTAAAATATTCTCATTAGTGATTTTCACAGATTTTTGTTTGGATTAAGAAGATCCAGATAGCTGAAGACAGATGAATCTCATAAAAAAGTAAATTTGATCCACCAAATTCAAAGAGAAAAATCTGTACAGTTTTTGATTAAAATGTGCCAGCATGCCAGAGGCCAAATTAAAACCGGTGGTTGCACAAAATATTTGTCAGTGTGCATATGCATTAGTAGGATTTTGCAAACAAAATATGCCACAAGAAACAGTGTAGGATGTACTCCATACATTTGATTGTGGCTGTATTGTCTATAATTCTTCTATGTAAAAAGGTATTTTGCAAAAAAGGTGGAGGCTTTCATACAATCCTCTGAGTGTCATGGTCTTAAACACTGTGCTACAATTTTTCTTTGCAGGAGAAGTAGATGTTGAGGAAGATTTGCCTTCAGACTTGCCAGCAACTTTTATTCAGTTCAAACACCACTCATATTCCCAAATGGTGAGCACATTGAAGAAGACTGCTTCCAAGTGCTCCCATATTGCGACAACTTACAGCATAGGTCGCAGTTTTGAAGGGAAGGATCTTTTTGTGATTGAGTTTTCAACCAAGCCTGGACACCATGAACTGCGTGAGTTATACCAGTGTTGATCAGGTTTCCTGAGGGGAGACCATTTTATCTGAGTGAAAACAGTTCCTTTTAATTGGATATCACTTAAACTGTAAAAAGCATTGATTCAAAAACATTTCTTCTCACTTGTGTTCCTGAATTACAGTGATGCTTGGTGATTTACTGTATCAATTACAAGCCAGTAGCAATTTCTTACTGTTATGACCTCTGTGTATGACCATGGTTGGCATTCCTCATTTCTAGATGCATGATCATGTACTTGGTTGCAGTGATGTGGCTTTTATTTATTTGTGCCCAGTGCACAAAGAAGTAGGGATAATTTTCTGCTACTGACTTACCCTCCCTACTATTTCCTCAGTTTCCTTTTGTTTATCGCTGTACCATGAAACTCCCCACACTCCTTACAAGTAATGCCTGTCCCTAGTCTAAACATGGTCCTTCACATCCTTAAATACATACATCTTCTGAGAAGGCCTCAGACATAGAAGGACAGTGACATCAAAACAGGATGATCCAGCAGAGAAAACAATCCTCCTGGACAGAGATTCAGGTCAGGGCAATACCTCTCAGTGTATGATATCAGGAATTTATGATATCATAGCACCAGAATAGATGCTTTTATACTATACATAGGTGACAAATCTCCATTTTGTAGATTAATCACTTGAGACAGCAAGGGCCAGATTTTTAAATGTTCTACATTCTTCAAAATTCAGGTAATTTTCTTGGAGAGTATTAGGTATTGCTTTCCAGTTACCAGCTCCCAGCTCAAAAGTCGTACCTGACTAAATCTGGTGGACTGCTATGGGCAGCGCTGCATACTAAGGGTCTCCTGTTGCTTCTCATCAGAAAAGCTCCAGCATAAACAAAACTTCAGCAGTGTGGCAGAACTGAACTACATTTGACTCAATACTTTATTATCATCTCAGGTCAGGCTACTCTGTCCTCTGTGTGCTGTGCTGCAGGGGATTCAGAGAAGATGTCAAAGACTGGTAGCTTTGTTTACTCTTGGCCATGCTGCCTTGCACGGTGTTGAGGTGTTTTGAGGTGCCTTTAAACTTGATCACGTCATGGCAGATGTCTTTCAAAGAGTAAAGATCTACACTACATTTTCCTGGCCTATCATACTTCTCTTTTTTTAAGGAAAAGAAGTTGCAGGTGTCTTTTTAAGCTTACACTCCGTTTGCTAGGAAATGAATCAGGCTTTTAAACAAAAATTGTGATATGGCATGATAGAAGATGGTAGCTTAACATATTACCTAGCATTTCTTTCTAAATCACTTGTTTCATGCTGCTCAGGACAGCAATAAAAAGAGGTGGAAATAGCTCCAGAACTGGAGATTTTGCTAGCCTGAGTAAGTGGCCTAATAGCTCTTTGCCAGGCCTCCTCCAGTGTCTAGTGCTCAAGGCTGGCCAGGACCAAAGGCAAAGATGAAGGGATAGACAGGAAAGGGTGTGTCCAAAGTGCACTATTTTCTACTTTCCATTAGTCTCTAAGAAAGGGTAGAAACTGATAACTGCCGGGATTTTTGAAATTATGTTGTTTCTAATAGTCTTATTCCAAGGCTATTTAGCCTGAAAGCCACTTTTCATGCACAAATCAATTTCTGTTCCAAATAGAAGGGTACTATATTACATATCTGCAGGTCGTTTCTAGTATCTGTGGCAAAATTGAAGCCATCCAAGGTAACTGAGAGTGCCAGGGGTATATTTTGTTCCTTCCCAGTCAAGGCCTGACATTTTTGTTTGCAGCATTCTTTGTTTATATTTAATGATGACTCCAGCAAAAGCTGAGAGCAATAATTGCCTCTTATGGTTTGGCATCTTGATTGATTGGACTTAACTTTATTTCACATTATTTAAACTCTTGCTGAATTGATGTGTAATGGAGAAAAGTTCACCTGGAACTTGTTTGCTATTTACAGGAAAGTATGCATGAAATTAGTGTAAATAAAACTTTCTGAGTCATCAGTAAGCTATTTGGGTTACTCTGCTTTGGGAAGCCTCCCAGGTATAATCAAATTAAAGCATCTCATTACTTCATATTCCACAGTCAAGCCAGAATTTAAGTACATTGGCAATATGCATGGAAATGAAGTTGTGGGGAAGGAACTTCTAATATACCTTGCACAGTATCTGTGTTCAGAGTATCTTCTTGGGAACCCTCGCATCCAGACCTTGATTAATAACACCAGAATTCATCTCCTGCCTTCACTCAACCCTGATGGGTATGAACTGGCTGCAGAAGAGGTAAAAGGTTTTTTTATAAGGAATTGTTCACGCCTTCATGTTTCTAGAATTCCCCATGGGAAAGGTCACACTGGGAGGGAAAAGTCACATAAAGGAAAGAATATTAAAATCAGCAGCTAGAATCCCAGGTGGGTTTGGTGGTGGGTTGCTTTCCAAAGATGATTTGAACAGAAATAAGAGGAAATCAGAGCCATATTTGTCATTTTTGCTGCCTGCATGGGATGATGTGGGAATGACTGTGTTACTTTTTCACACATTTAGTACTCTCTGCAATCAGTTCTAGAACAAAATGCCTACTGACTCACTGTAATGACTTAAATTGTTTTATAAAGAAATGTAGTTTAATACCACAGAATAGATATTCCTCCTCTTTTACAAATGCAGGTATAATGAACTGTGAATATTTTCTGTACTGTCACAGTTTTGTAATGGATGGCAGTTTTCAGAGATCAACTCATTTCTGAAGGAAAATTGTGAAAACAAAAATTCTATGATATGTTACCTGACATTGTTCTTTTCAACTCACTGTTTTCATTACTGCCATTAACGTGAAACTAGACCTTTCTTTTCCTGTGTTGTTCATGTGATGAGCTCTGTCAGTTGGATGAGTCTGGGGTTATTGCACTCTGCCTGATCCCGTCTCGGGGCTTCAGCTTTATTTTCTTTTTCTTCTCTAACCCACTCTGCATGCTGCTCTGTGCTGAGCAAGAGGCTGCTGTGTTCCTCTCATGAGTCACATCACTGGTGAGTGAAATGCTCCCTGAATGCTAGTTAGTACATATTCATGGGAACAAAAAGTGATTAATAAATGTCGTTTTCTTACCAATATAGACATTTTAAGTTTACTTCTTTTAAAACTTCCCTTTGATTAAAATGGCAGTTTAAACAATTTCCACAAAGTGCTATTTTGAGACAGGAAGTTATTCTGAGGTTGTTTTCTGTGTTACAAATTAGGGAGCTGGTTACAATGGATGGGTCATTGGACGACAGACAGCTCAGAACTTGGACCTGAACAGGAATTTCCCAGATTTGACATCTGAGGCTTACAGAAGAGCTGGGATTCATGGGGCTCGTCTGGATCACATCCCCATTCCACAGTCCTACTGGTGGGGTAAGGTATGAATTACAGATTTTATAAATTATATATACTACAGAGCAACTCAGGAATTAAGAAACTGATATTGCTTGGTCTGAAGTTATTTGCTGGTAATGAAATTTTGTAAGTAGGACTGAACTGGACAGGCTCAGAATTTGCATGAAAATCATAGTGTAGATCTGGACAAAGAGGCAGGTATCACAAATCATTTAGAAAATTAGTGGATAATTTGAACTTTGCTATTTTAGATTAAGAATAATGACTGTTATGAGGGAGCCACAAGAGTGTAATGATTCATCATTAGTGATTTAAAGTGTGGTGCAGGTTAAGAGTTTGTGGATTTGGCTGTCATTGCACTAAGCTCTACACAGATTATGCAATAGTGGTTTCTGCCTTGGAAAATGTACAGAGGCTTTGTATAGAGTTGTGTGGCATCAGCATCATAAAAAAGGGATGTTTATAAGTGACTGTAACCAGACAGAGCCATAAAAACAGCCTGTCAAGCTGCAGTGGTGCTGGAAGGGAAAGTTCCTGCTGCAGGATGGAGAAGGATGGAGGCAGCTCTACAGGGTTTCATGCTCATTATCACTACTCTCTGTGTTATCTTATGTCCAGAAATGTAAAACTCACTCCTACCTGTATTGCTGGCAGCTCAGCAGACTCCAACACTAGCAAATCTTAATGGAATTTATCTCCCCTTGAAAGCAGAATACAGGAAGCTAAATTGGTAGTTGTCATATTGGGAGCTCTGCTTTTCTTCTGCTTTTAAGCCCTCTTTATTCTAATTCAATTTTTTATTGCTAGCACAAAGCCTCACATAGGTGGGGAACAGGATTGTTTCAGCAACTGGTGTGTTTGCAGCAGATTTGAGAGACCACACTTCAGGTTCCTACTCTGCTGCAGGTGGTCTTGCATAAAGCCAGGTCTAAATCCCAAAGGCATTCCTGATGCTGCCCTAAATTTTGTACCCCATTTCACAGTAGTGAAATCTGGGTAAAAGCACCTCACTCCCTCAGGATAATGCGCATATGAGGATGCAAAGCTGTGAGAGCCTCGGTAAAGCACAGTGTATTAGACCACTGATTTCTGACATAACTAAGCTCAAGAAGATCTATTTTATGTATGTAATCAAACAGATCTCAACTCATGTCACTGGATTTCTGCGTGAATATAAGTTCACAAGCTTGAAAGTTTTCTACTTTTGAATGACTAATGACAGTGAGCTGATAAATGCAAGTGGAATACAGAGCCTCAGATGGGAAAGAAGGAGGAGCAGAGCCTGAGGTCAAAGGAAAACAGAGAAAAAAAATATTTTTGGAGAAAAGTCAAAGATTTTGATTCACCATTGTGGTGAGTTGTGCCTACCTGGATACCAAATGTCCACCAAAGCTACTCTATCACTCCCCTCCTCAGTTGGACAGGGGAGAGAAAATATAGCTAAAAGCTCATGGTTGAGATAAAGACAGGGAGACATCACTCAGCAATTACCATTATGGGCAAAAAGTATTGACTTGGGGAAATAAGTTACATTTATTTTATTTAGTAAGAATCACATCAGAGCAGAGTAATGAGAAATTTTCAAAACATTTTTCTCCTATCTCTTCCTTCTTCCCAAGTTTAGTTTTACACCTGAATTCTATATGCCTCTTTCCCCATGGTGATGCAGGGGGACTGGGAATGGTGGCTGCAGTCTCTTCATCACATGCTCTCTCTGGTGCTCTTTCCTCCTCAGGGGGAGGACTCCTCACACTCATCCCCTCCTCCAGCACGGGAAGTAAAGGTTGGAGACCTCCCTCCAGGCATACACTCACTCTCTCTATGTGTCCTGAGGTGCAGGGTTGAAGACCCAAGCAACACTGAGGAAGGAGAAATATGTCTTCACCCCTCTTTCTGCCAGTGCGTGGTGCAAATTATAAGCTTGTCTCACACTGTGCAGAGTCCGTGTAACTGTCTGGATTTTCTGGCTCCAACATCTTCTCTCCCTCTCTGAGTCCTGCTTCTACCCTGGTCCTTCTGCTGATCTGTGAGATGGTCAATGGCAGGTGGCCACTTGCAGAAGTGATTTTTAGAACCATGTATTTAGCTTTCTTAGATGGCGTGTCACATCACAGTTTATAGAGAGATGGATGGAGACAGCCCAACACTCTCTCACAGTAACCCCCACAGCTCTGCCCCAGCTGCAGTGTGCTGGTCACACTGGGTTGTGTGTTGCCACACACAAGAGAACAGGGAGCCTTGGCACACAACAGCCCCTGCCTGAGCTCTGCCTCAGTGGGTGCAAACCTAGGGTTATAAATACATTGCTTCTCTAGATAACATTTTTCTTGTTTTTAAAGAAATTAGATGATCATCCAAGGATTCATCCTTCAGAGCACCAAAGCTTAGAGAACTTCTAGGTGTGCTCCTCACCCCAAAGTTGGTCCTGACCTGAACAACACCCAAAGCATGTCCAAATCCATATGCTTCACAGAACAAGTGAGGGAACCAAATTGCCTGTGGCCTTAATAGCACCACAAAATCTCCCTGCTGACTGTAGTTTTATGTGATCCACAAACCTGGCAGTAAGTGGTCTCACAGCCTTGTGACCCCCTCGTCTGCTGGTGGTATCACAGGACAGCCAAATCAGCTCTCCCATAATGAGCCTCAGCTTTCTCAGGCAAAGGAACCCATGGCTCTTGTATTAGTCAGCTTTGTGCATGCAAGAGTGTAAGATTGAATGTTTCAATACCAGCCTCTCAGCTTTCATTTACTTAATAGTGTTTGTTACCTGCCTTATTAAAGTAATTATATGAATATTGCAGGGCCTTGTATAAAGATCAGAAAACAGAAAGCAAGCTTTCAGCCAATCCCCCAAGCTTGGGATAGCTCCTGCTCTCCATAACCCTTGCTGTACAGTACGTATTGTTCTCCACTATTATGAATTATTGTAGTAAGTGGTCTGAGGGCTCAGACTGAGAGACTTCAGGCTTTATCTGAAATAAAATCAGAATTGGCTTGATTCAAACAGATTTTAGAATTCTATGCCAGTGGAGGCTGGCATAGTCTTTAGGAAAACAAGTCTGGTTTCTTCTAAAAGGGAAAAAGGAAATCTTTGAAAGCCATGGAGGCAGTGACTAATTGCAGTATAATCTACAGAAATGAAATTCAGGTTTAAAAAGCATAGTGGCCATTCTCTGTACTTATGTAGAAATAATTTTGCTGTTTTCTAATTGAGCCCCAAATTGTTCTTGTGAGATGGATATTTTAAAATTGATTTCATATAACTTAAAAGCAAGAGCCCCAGTGGAAAAAAAAATCAAAACCCACAAAACCCACATTAAAGAAAAAGTCTATGAATAGTCAAAGCCAGAGTGACATAGATAGCATCTGCTATGATCCGGTGGAGCTGAACCAGGATGTGCACATTTCAAAGCTTTAATCATTCTGTACATGATGTCACTGAAAGGCTATTAGGATAAAAATAGTGACATTGAAACTCCTGATTTTCCACAACATTCACTTCAATGAGACATTAGCTCTGAGATAACACTGTCTAGGGACTTATGCAGTTGTCTACTAAGCAAGTTGGCTAATCAGGATGAAGGAGTGAAATTAGGAGCTCTGAAATAGAACTGTGTATTTCACCCTTGCCCACTGAATTGCACAAGCAACTTAAAAATCTTCTCATCAAGGCCAAAGAGTGCTGTTTGAAAGCAGGGCTGATGTTCTGTCTGGCATGCCCTCTTTAGCTGGGCAGCAGGAGCTGGGGCAGCTGCAGCAGGGCAGGGAACTGATAAGATTTTGGGGCAGCATCCTCCTCAGAAGTGCTACTGCTATGGGGCTAGGAAAGTATGAGCTTGATGGCAGGCGCTCAGCCACTCCATGAATTCCCAAACAGGGATCCATGGGGTGGCCAGTGACATTTGCAGCCCTTTACAAGCCACCTGGGGTATTCTGCTCTTCAGAAGAGATAGTCTCAAAGGATGAATGAATCATTTCCAGAGTTATGGTGGGAGTTGCTGGTTCAGTCACAAATTCTCTTGGGATAATGATCATGGTCAGATCATCCCAAGACACTGTACAGGGATCAGAAAAACAAATACTTTGCTGCAGATAGTGTTCTTTGGACACTGCCAGGTTCCTGGTCAGGAAACCTGCAGCTGTTTTCTTCTCCCACCTCTGTATTCTGTGAGTGGATGTGTGAGACTGCAGAAAGTGCAGAACATTTGTGTCTTCCTTTTGGAGCCCTTTATCTGCCTTTTTAAAAATGTTTTCTTTGGTCTTTTTTTGTTTGTTTTTTTGTTTGGTTTTGTTTGTTTGTTTGTTTGTGTTTTTTTGTCATGCCCTTCCTGGAAACTCTGTGTTTAATCATTCCAATTATGCAAAAAATCTTGGTTAGGTTTCTGGTGTGAAAAGTGCATTCTGTGTGTTCCTGAGTTGATCAGACTTTATCTATTGCATCTCATTTTTTAGGTTGCCTCTTTATAACACAGAAATTGAAAGGATTGTGACACAGATTCAGAGGCTACCACTATGTTGATAAATAATATGAACCTATTCTCCTGAGGATGAGTGGCACAAACTGGCTTGTATCCATATACTATCCACAAAGTATTGCTCTAATGTTTCACCTTACAGCAGTGCAAACACTCAGGTTCCTATTTCTTCCCAAGTACAAGGTATAGCCTTTCACAACTGCAGTGGCTAGAGGCACATGTTCAGCTCAACAGCTGCAGAATGGCATTTTAAGGAAACCTGAAAACTAAAAGGATTCAGGTAATAACTATGGCATTTAAAGGGAGTCTGCTGCTTAAGTTAGGAATGAGCAAGGTGATACCTTTTAAGTAACTCCAGGTAAAACTATATTTGGAAATAGCTTTTACCTTTGCTTTCTCCCACTTTGCTGGAGCTATAATACATCCACAGTGCACTTTTGCTTCACAGTGTTTTTCTCTGCTCTGTGTGTGGATTTGTGCTACCCATGGCATCCCCAAAGCTGTGATTTACCAACAGCAGATTAGGGACTGATCCAAAGAAAACAGGAATCACTATTATTGCAACACTACTAACGTATAGGTCTTTAGGGGTTTTACTCAGTTGGTTTTTGCTTGTTTGGTTGAGTTTTGTTGTTGTTGTTTTGTTGGGGTTTTGTTTATTGGTTTTTTTCCCCTGCACATTATTGACTTGATTCACTGTTACTAGTTCTTAGTACTCTGGAGTCCTGGTTCTCTGGTTTTCTGACAACTGGTGGAAGCAAATGAAAGGATGATATGCAATGTTAGCAGCCCTAAACAGATGCTGGACTAAGTCAATCGTAACAAATCTTTCTCATTTTTATAAAACATGCATATATGTCCTTGTGCAGAATCTGAATGAGCAGCCTTTGCCTTCACCAGCTTTTTGCCTGGTAACTTCCCTCAGCTGCAAGGAAAAGAATCACAACTCTCCAGGGGCACTGTCATGAGTCTGGGCTTGCAGGGACTGGCCACCAGATGACACTGTTATCCCTAAGAATTAACTGACATGGGAGCAGGGCCCTGAAACTACTCCTCAGAAAGGAGATGAAGTAGCCTCCTGCATTCCGGAGAAGGATGGTGCCTGAGCATCTTCTGGAATTCGGCGCCCTGTCCCTTGGCCTGTGTTTCTGAGGAAGCACAGTAAAACAAAAAATAAAAACAAAAATTGGCAACTCATTTTCAGCAGTTCACTGCAGGAAAACTGCAGCCATTGTTGTGTTTTATATGTATTAGTTTCCATTAATTTGCAGATGAACCTGGGCCAAAGAATAGGGCCAGTGATGAGAATTACAAATTGATCCCCCTATTCCGGTTTATCCATCCACAGTCAATCCTGCTGATTCAGAAATGAAGTTAGGTAGGGAATTTGGTTTGCTAGTAGTGGTAAAACACCACAAGTTTTGCAGTTTGAACTGCTGAAATTGTCACTGTAATGAAAAGTTATTCTTTTGTCAAAGATTCNAACAGTGTGTCTCTTTTCTTCCCTGGAGCAAACTTTCTCTCCTTATTAACATTTGGGATGGAAGAAGAGCAAAAAAGCCTCAATGTACTCCTTTTGACACACTCCATTTTCCAATGGGCTTCAACCTGCCTAGGATCAAATCCCTTTGGAGTTGTATGGCTACTCACAGCTTTATTTTTCCTCCTGGATTTCAGGTGGCCCCTGAGACAAAAGCAGTCATGAAGTGGCTGAGATCTATCCCATTTGTGCTCTCTGCCAGCCTCCATGGGGGTGAGCTGGTTGTAACCTATCCTTATGACTACTCGAGGCATCCTATGGAAGAAAAAATGTTCTCCCCTACACCTGATGAGAAGGTAATATTGTTTTTGCAATATGAGCATACTGATGTGGCTTCCATGTGGAAATATTTTCTTTTAATAAATAATAAACTATTTAGATTCTGTACATATGTACTTGTATATATATGCATGCATGTAATTAATATTAAATATGTAGTATATCACAAGTTTATATACCTAATGCAAGTGTATATACATACATGTAACATGAGATTAGCTCAGTTGGTACTAATAATGCTAAGTTTGAAGGTTCGGTCCCCATATGGGCCATTCACTTAAGAGCTGGGCTTGATGAGCTTGTGTGTTCCTCCCAACTCAGAATATTATGTGATTCTGATTAATACATTCATTTAATGTGCTTTAAAGTACAGGATAGTTTACACATTCTCAGTTTAGTCTGGAAAGATTTACCCATCTTTTGTGAAGCCAAACATGATTTCATAAAGCATGCATTAGGAAAACTCAGGCTTTTAATTCTTAAGGAGAATAGGCTGTGATATTTTTACCAGGGATTTCCAGAAGGAAAGGAACAAGGCTGACCAGCACTGTTAATTTCTGTTGAAATCTATAGAGGGGAAAAAACAAGGCTAGCTGCCATATGGTGGCAGCCTTGTAATATTTATTCCAGGTCAGTTGAACAGGAATGGTTTCCTCCTCTTGTCCCTGGAAAGTTCCCCATTTGGGACACACTGTAAATCTTCTGTGAAATTTTTTGCCATCTTTCCTATTTCCCTTTGGTTTCCTCAATCTAGTATTCATTGCCGACATGCCCACTAGGAGAACAGCAATCTTCTCAGCCTTCTAGCATATGCTAAAAATGTCCCTGGCCTCTTAAGAAAAGTGGTTCTTTATATATCAAACAGCAGCTGAAAATAGTCAGAAGTTGATCTTTGACTTGAAGCGTCCATTACCTTTGAGCATATCTCTGGGCTGACTTTTAAAATGACAGTTCTCGCTAGCACATGTTAAATATTTAAATATTTCTGACTGTTAAATATTTTCTATACCAATCCATTCCTTCTGAGCTGTACAATGCCTGCTTGACTATGCACATATGAAAATGATTTAGCTGTAAAATTAACCAGGAATTACACAGTAAAAAAAAACCTATGGAAGAAATATCTGGTGGATGCTAATGAAAGTTACAGAAGCTCTTGGTGAGGACTAGAGGAAATCATAAACTTGTCCATTTATACCCAATTGCCTGGGCTAGGGCTATCCTGTCTTAAACATCAATGAGGAAGGAATATGGCCATATGTGCCTTACCAAGAATCTCACCTGTGGAATGGAGGGACAACAGTCCCTTCATCATCTCCAGTCAGAGATACAGTCACACAGACAAAAGACTCCATCCTTGTGCAGTGCACAGCTGGACAAGCCCAAATGCATCGCCGGTTTGTAGCACTGTTAAGACAGGGAACCTCCTACTGGTGACCTGCTGCAAAGTCAGTGACTGCAGAGTCTGGGAAGTTGGTTACAAATGTGAAAGTTTAAAACATACAGAATAGGGTGAGGGATTTCATCAATCAAACCCAGTTTCTCCAAGGACTCTGCACAGGAACCTTAACAGCACTGTCAGTATCTCTTAAAATTTTGCACAGAAAGTTATAAAACCTGTGTCTGTGAAGTGACTTGTATTTAAATAATGTCATCTGCAGGTGCTACTGCCAGGGAACCTGCATCCCAAAACACAGCAGGTTGGTTTAGCTGCTGTACATTAGCCATAACCTTTTTTCTGGCTTCTGACCTGTCCCATTTGCTATGCAAGAGGAAACCTGCAGCCCAGGGTGAAATGTTGCAGAACAGATAATGGAGAAATATCAAAAATAAAATTCTGATAAATGTACTGAAACCAGGTTGCCCTGTTTGGAAATGAATCTCCATTCTGTCACCTCCCCAAGTCCATCATGATGTGTGTGTGGAAGCACAAGGTTCCTCTTGACACCTCTTCCAAGACATTGCAGATTTCAAGCCTCTTTAGCCTGCATCACAGCCTGGGCTGGTACTCCTGAGACCAAGGAGTCTCAAAGCTGAACCATGTCCTTACACTCACAGTCTTGCATTTGGTTATCAGCCCACCTATTCAAAACCTCCCGATATTTTGGCTTTTGGGGAGATGGATGTTTTTAGCAGGCCCTCACATTGTGTTAACACAGTAAGCTACATCGATATCTCTGCTCAGCAGAGCAGAAAGGTCCACAACAAGTCAAGTCCTCTCATTTTGGTCAGTTGAAACACTCGCTTTTGTCCCCCTGGAAAACCCAACTTGAGACAATTAGCAGGGTAAAAATGCTGGCCAAGGTAACAGCACTGACCTTATTTTTCCAAATGAGGCATCATGTTACCAAATTCATGAGAATTCCTCTGTGTTTTTTCCCATTTTATTCCACAGTATTACACTTAAATGTCTATTCAAAGAAAGTGTGACTTTTTTTTTAACATTGATTTCACTTTCTTTTGGAATTCTCGCTTTCTCTTCTCACTACCTCTTGTCTTTGTTCCCTTGCACTAGTGACCAAGCAAAAGCCTTATGCCTCTTGCTGTTAAACAAGAGAAAACTTGGTCACTTGAAACAGCACATCTGCAGATGTCTTTGTAAAAGTTGAGGAATATACTCCTAAGTCACATGGGCACTTTTGAAACTTTATAGCAAATACCTTCCAGAGAATGTTCAGAACCATGACCCATATTCCTGTAGAAATTAAAGATATTGAATCTGGCACTGAACTATTGGCAGTAAAAGTTCTTCTTAACATATTTAATTAACATCCGCTTCTTTTCAGAACTTTGAAGGCACTTAATTTTCTGGGCTGAGCAATACTTAGAAACATAGAAACTCAAGGAAGCTGCAGAAGCATTTCATATTAAGTCAGGAATTTTAGTGTCTGGTCATCAGAAGTATTTTGGTAAATTGCTTTTACACCTATATTACACTGTCTTTCAACCTTTCCCTGGTGACCTACCTGATTCCATAACTGGTTCAGCTTTGTGACTACTAGAAACAATCACAAATATTAATCAATGTTGTGTGATTAGTCATTTTGGTATGATGTTGGCATCAAGAATAAAGCTTTAGGATTATTTCTAAAACTAGGATTTTAGCCATCCAACTTTTTGCACACATTGTCTTAAGCAATATGCAATGAAAGTCTTGATGATGAATGGTAGGATCAAGTAGTATCTGATAACTTCTGTGATTTCAATGTTGAAATCCAAAAGTGTAGCCTTGGCAGATGAGGTTCAACTAAACAAAAAGGAGAGGGGGGATTTTTTCACAAAGTTGGAATACATATTGGAGAAGGAGGTCAGAAACATGATTTAAATAAATGGTTTCTGCAGAACACTGCTGTTTCTTCTGACTTCACTACATGTACTGTCACTGTTCCATTCTGTGTGGTGACTGCTCTGCTCTTCATCAGTATCAACTCTCTTAGGAAATCAGTGGTGACATCTTACATTACCACATCATTTCATTCACTTTTTAGGAATGGTTTCTGTCCCACAAAGAAGCAACTGTCATTGAGATCAAACTGTCAGGTTTTCCTGTGTGAGTGATAAGTGTAAAGCAAATTGACACTGTCTATTTTAAACAGCAACAGTCAACGTGAAGTTCTATTTGGGCTGAAGGTGATATAAGTATTTTTTAAAGGGTAAAAATAGCAAAAGCTAAAACATAACCTAAGGGATGTCTACATGATGGAGAAGGACCTTTCTATGAGGGCAGGTAGTGATAGGACAAGGGGAATGGCTTCAAACTGAAAGGTGGTAGATTTAGATTAGGTATAAGGAAGCCATTTCTCAGTGTGAGGATGGTGAGACACTGGAACAAGTTTGCTAGAAAAGTTGTGGATGCCCCACCTCTGCAAATGTTTGAGGCCAGTTTGGATGAGGCTTTGAGCAATCTGATCTAGTGGGAGATGTCCCTGCCCATAGCAGGGGGGTTGGAACTAGATAATCTCTAATGTCCATTGTAGCCCAACCCATTCTAAGATTCTTTGATAACAGGGAGAGCTAATTTCAACTTTAAAACCTGGGAACCTGAAATACAACTAAACAAGCGCTCTGCTCTTGCCCCAGAAGATAGAAGCCAAGTATCACAAAATCCCCTGGTATTTAAAATGTCATCCCTGGCTAAATATACTGGATTGCAGAGAAGGACTTTAGAGAAGAAGACAAATGAAAACTTCTTAGCAAAAAACCGAAAAATTCCTTACACAGGACTTCATTGCTTCCTTTGGTCTCAAGGACTCAGGGTGGCTTTTTGTCATTGCTGCCAGTACCTATCGCTGTTTGGAGCCCAGACAGTGTTTATCATTTGTAAAAGCAAATGTATTTCAAACCTATTTGTTACAGGTATTTAAAATGCTGGCTAAAGCCTACGCAGATGCACACCCTGTCATCTCGGACCGATCTGAACTACGTTGTGGTGGAAACTTTGTAAAACGTGGAGGTATCATAAATGGGGCTGAGTGGTACAGCTTCACTGGAGGTAAAACCCCTTTACCATCATATCAAGTGAGGTAAAACCTCTATGTGACCTTTATGAGACATAAGGGTTTGAACAAAATAATTTTATTTGTTTCAGTTCACTTAAGGTCATACCCTTGCAAAGCATAACTTGCAGGGGATTTAAGTAGCAAAATGTATGTTGGTAACGTGCAGATAACATGGGATGTATTCAGTCAATTTGAGACCTGAGGAATCTTAATAAGTTATGCAAAGGTCAAATTTGTTTTGGTGTATAATATTTTTTTCAAACCTGAAATGTAGTAATAAATGCTTAATGCTATCCTTTCATTCCTTAGTGGCATGAGTTTGAACCCATCTTGCAGACTACAAAAGCAGCTGCATTTTTATGCTGCTTAAATAAATTATTTTTTCAGGGAAAATTACAACAGAGACAATCATCCCATTTATTTGTGCTTTGGTTGCTAATTTGATTTTCCAATAATAGTATTTAATTTTCCTTAGGATTCCTGCAGTACTGGCATGGATGAAATATCAGTGTTCATAAATTTTCAGAAGTGCTTCAATTGTGTTTTCAAATAGGACTCAGCTGGATCCCCAAATAATTATGTTGAAACTAGGCATTTAGAATGCTTTGGGGCATGGGTGAGAATTAGGTTTAAGTATCTTTGGCTTACATTCTTCCCAAAATTATATCCAATGTCTTTTGTACAGGAACAGTTTTGAACATAATAATGGCAAAAGGTCATTTGTGTTCTGGTGACCCCTGGCAATCACCTCTGATACAGCCGATTATCCAATTACTGTGATTAACCAATCCTTATCGCTCTATAGCTACTTCTTGGTCAGGAGATTAATAATTTAAAATTATGGGGTTTGCCTCAAAGAAGTGTCATTGTTATTAGTTAATTTGTAGTTGAAACAAGTTGTAGAATTCTGAATTTGTTGAATATTTTTTATATATTAGCATACACCCTTTACAACATAATAATCCATACCCACTGGGATGGCATTCAGCTGATTGCAACAGCAAAGCTCCAGTTAAAGGCTGCACGGCTTGTTCATGAGCTCCCCTTTTTCTTTTTAAACCTATAGGTATGGCAGATTTTAATTACCTTCACACAAATTGCTTTGAAGTTACTGTGGAGGTAGGATGTGAAAAGTTTCCTTTGGAGGAAGAACTCTTTGCAATATGGCATGAAAACAAAGGTGCCCTTCTGAATTACATGGAAATGGTATGGCTCTGCTTTTACAGACCTTTGTGCTTACAGTTTTTCATTCTTTGTCAATATTAATTTCTTTACTGTTTCCCCGGTTAGCTGTTAAGATAGCACTGAATCAATCAACACACTCCTCCAGGGCCCTCAGTGCCTCAGTTTGTCTAGCAGGACACACAGAAAATATTTTGCCTGTAAAGGCCTTGAAAGCAGTGAGAAAGCAAATTATCTGTGAATATTTTGGGCAACATTGTACATCAGCTGTCCAAAATTTAACACTAGAGAAACCCCACATATTGAGAAAAGTATGAATCAACCTTCCTGTTGAAGACTAAAGCAATAAGGTCTGCTCTCCAGAGAGCTTCCTGAAACCTTTCCCTTTCCATATTCTGTGTTTATGTCCCTAGCCCTAGTGTCCCACAGCAAGATTTAGATTCAGCTAAAATCTTGGCAGAAATGCCATTTACATGCTTTCCATTTAGTTTTCTTTATGGAAATAGTTTTTTAAAGACCTGAAGCCAAATCTTCTAAAGGAACAACTGTGTGTCTCTCAGCATTCAAACATGCCATTTAAAAGTAATTTTTAATAACAAGTTTAAGCTCAGCAAAAACAAATACCTCACTGACAATAAGTAAGTGAGCACAGAAGCAGAATTTGCTCATCTTTCTCTCAGCCATTAGTAGATTAGCTTTCTGCCATGCCTTATTTTGATAGAGTGCGCAGTAATTTAAAATTGTTAGGAGTGTTTTTATGGCCTTTCGAAACAACCTCTTGCTACTTGTGGTAAGTACTATCATTCAATAAAGTCTACAGTACAGACCACCAAACGCATTTTGTTTTACAGCTGTCTGATGAAAATGAGTTTTAGTGAATCCAAATGGAGCTGGGTTAAATCCATATATATTGCAATTGAAGTCTTCAAGATGTAAAGATTTTATAGTGTGAGATACTGTAGAAGTCTGTGCTGGAAAAGCTTTTTGAGTAAATGCAGGACAGTAAGCAAAACAATTTTGTAGATAAGGATGACTGTATTACCCCCGATAAGGATAAAATCTGCCATAACCAATTCAAACTTCTCTTATTCTGATGTATACCAGGCTGTTTGATGTGTGTACAAATCTACTCGGCTTAACACACAGGAGTAGAATTCATTTTCGTAAACATCAATTCCTTCTCGCCATCAGAATTAATATCAAAACACCCTCCCAAACTCATGTGACACCAATTTGAGGAAAACAAATAATAGTACATTTACTAAAGGAAACCAAAACAACATTATTAAAGAAATTTCAATTTTGTCATTTTTATCCCATCATGTTATAATTGCAAGATTATTATTGAAGTTCGATGAGGTCATACTAGTTTGAGTATGTCTACACTGTAAATTAAATTTGGATCCAAAATGATTCTTCTGACCAGATTTATCCACTATCCATAAGATAAATCCTCAAGTCCATGCTGAAAAGCAAATTGCAGTGCTTCATCATAAGCGCCAGTTTTCAAGTCCTTATACTGAGCTGTTCCTAGACCTTCCAGTGAATAGCTCCACTCAGTACAGAATAGCCATTTAACAAGAGCAGTGACAGCACAGCCTCATCTTATATAAAAAACTGCTTTCACTAGACTAGACATCTTTTTCAAACTTTGTATTATGAATTACTGTAAAGTTAGATATTTTAGTGTTTATTTTTAAATGTCTTTGTATTCCATAAGAAAAGCAAGTATCTTTTTCTTATTGTTTTGATGCTTTTTGCTTTTTTCTATTCTTCTTTTCTAACAAAGGATACTGGGGAGGGGAAAATGAGAGGAAGAGAACTAAGGAGGTGGGGAAGTGAAGTGAAGAACAGCTTAAGTTGATCAGAGCAGTTCAGAGAAAAAATCAAAATGGATTTATTTTTTATTTAAAAAGATCATATAGACTTCAAAATATAGAATGTTTTCATTTTGGAGCATTGTAAAAAGAGAACCTTAAGAGGTTTAATGTTTAAATAGTTGTATTCCTTTTTCTGTTTTTATTTTATTGAGCTTCAAATATAGTGAGCTGTTTGTGCACCTCCTTGTATGACAGAATTCACATTGTTCTTTAGTTTGTCATGGAGCACATTTCTCAACAGCTCATGCAGCTCAGTACTGTGCTTGTAGAGAAATGAAAAAGGATATCATACACCCTGTTGTTATGACATTCTGACAGGTAGTGAAGTGTAGGCAGCAGAGAGATGATAAGTCCCAAGTACCCGAAGTGATGCCTTCTCATTGTGTATTGTAAAGCACTGGATTGGTTTTTAAAGCCTTAACTTTTCATTCCTTTGTGGTTCTGGGTCTAGCGCTGGCATTCAGAAAGAGTCTTTAAATATTATGGTCAGATGATGAGTTGCCAGTGACATGTGCACAGAAAGGTTTCTCAAAGCAGAGCCACATACTTCTCCCCCAAAAAAGCCCTGGTTCCATTTCCCCTTTCTCTCAGCCCTCTTAGAGCTCCCCAAATAGGGAATGTAATTTGAAGGGGCTCTGGCACCTGAAAACCTCTATAATGCGTTGAACCTTTTGGCAGTTGTTTCCTTTCTACAGAAGTTTCCTTGTAGGACATGAAGAAGTGATACTGTAATAAGTGACTTCCATCTAATTTTGCTTTGCCTTTGCCAGGTTCATCGGGGGATAAAAGGAATTGTGTCTGATAAGTTCGGCAACCCAATAAAAAATGCTCGTATTTCAGTGAGGGGCATTCAGCATGATGTCACCACAGGTAATATTTTTAGTTTAAGATTTTTCCTGGTGCGGAGGGAAAGTACTGAGGGCTTAACTTGAAAAAGTCTCATCATATTTGATAGAAATGGCACCTTAACAGAGAACTGAAGGCTCAGCTGTGGGTTTGCTTCTAAAATAACAAGAAAGGAGAGATGTCAAGCTGGCAGTTGAGTTTGACATGTCTCTGGGATGACAGAGTTATTGCTGTGAAATATTTCACCCTGAATTGACTGCAGTCTACCAAAACCAATGTTTGGGAGAAGATGGCCAATAGCTCTGCTCAGAGGCGTGGAGCCCTGATGGAGTAAGTTAGTTGAGATACTCTGAACATGAACTGTAGATAAGTAGAGTAGGATCCACTCTGACTTTAACAAGTAGAATAATTGCAGCAATTGAGGAGTCTGAAACCATTTTTTATTCATGTGAAAATGCATAAATATATTCAATTTTTGAATAATAGTTATATCAAATGCAAAAAATGTAGAACATTGAATTATGTTCACTTTATACCTGCCACCAACTGGTAAACATGTATGGAGGAATATGCAGCTGTTAATTTTCACAATCATAAAGTTCTGAGCTTTTAGCCTGTCACTGAAATCAATGCTCTCTTTTCCTTATTGATTTCAGTGAGAACAGGGTAGGCCATAGGAGTGCAAAACAGAAGACATGAATGGTAACATTTTGCTCTAATGACAGTTGTTGAATCAATTTGGAAAGCCAGACTGGCTTATAATGTAATGGATGCTTTCCAGCTTCCAAAAATCTAGCATTAGAAGGGATACAATGGTGGAGATGGTGCCGATTCTTGAGGCTGATGGGAGACTCTGGCATGAATTAGGGTCGTTTTCAAACTTCTTCCCAGAAAATGGCTCTCCATTGGCAGTGAACCTTTAAAGGATTAAGAATTAAATAAAAATGTGTTTACATTGAAGGAAAGAGGAGTATTTGCTCTTGAGTTAGGTGAGGTTAAGAATGTCATACGATTTAGAAGGTTTTGATTTCAGTGTTAAAAAAGACTAAGAAATTCCATGAGAAAATAGCATTAATGCAACATTTACTGAGCTAAGAGACTTACCACTCAGAATAAAGGAAATAGAAAAAGAAGAATAAATTTTTCTGTTTTAAAACTCCTTGCTTTTGCCTGCAGGCTCTAACCTTCAGCTGGAGGAAATTTTCACCCATTTTACACTAATGGCTATTTATACCAGCTGCAGGTCCGACTCCATAGTCTTATGTGCTAGAATGTCTGCAAAGTAATTGAATGTAATTTAATAAAAGCAGAGATTTCTTAGCTCCTTAGACATGCTAAATATATATATTGCAGCCTGGATTCTGATTTCACTTTCTTAAGTTTCACATAGTTTTAAATTAATTTCTTTGGGAGTTATTCTTTGTACCCTTGGGAAAGCAGAATGAAGGAAAGTTTCTCTTTGCTGTGATACAGGAACAGCAGTTACGGACGTTTTGTTATGTGAATTTTACTCCATTAGCTGCTAAAGGCCAGATTTTCACAGATGGAGTCTCTTTTTGTCATCTAGAGTTTGTATTCAAGCATTTTTCAGAATCTGAGATCCTTTCCCAGCCTGCCCTCTAAATGCTTGCGTTACCTGTGTGCATACGGGTATATGAATGTGTAACTTTAAAGGGTGTGAGACTAAAAATCAAGTTTTATTGTGCCTTTACCCTTCCTAAGCTGCTGATGGAGACTACTGGCGCCTCCTGCCTCCAGGGACATACATAATCAGTGCCCAGGCGCCGGGATACAGCCGGGTGATGAAGAGGGTCACCATTCCTGCCAAGATGAAGCAAGCTGGGCGAGTGGATTTTGTGTTGAGACCTGCGGAGGCCTGGCCCAACAAGCTCCTCCGACGCTCCATGGAAAACATGTATGACCCGTACGACCCACTGGAACTTTTTGACCCTCATGCTCAACATGGGCAGTCTGAAGCTCGAGGTGGGTCACCAGCAGGCAGGGAGAAGCCCTGGTGGTGGTCTTACTTCAGCTCTCTAGACCTGCACAAACCCCTGTGGCTGCTCAAGCAACGCTGAAGGGCAGCACGATGCTCTGCTCAGCTCACTCTGCTGCCCTCCCACCAGGTTCCAGACACCATCACCACTCCTGGCAATATTTAAATGTTTCATTTAAAATATAATGTTAACTCAAGCACGCTTACTTCTATTGTTTTCTCTTTACACACAACTGATCATATTCAAATGGGCTTTTATATTAAAAAAAAATGGTGCACATCTATTCAAAGGCCAGACTTTATGCAGTATTTTTCTTGGTAATGCTCTGTGCTTCTGCCCATGTAGTTAGTCATCACATTCATTATTTATTAGGTCCTAAGTACCTGCAGGAAAATATTCCTGATCCTTTAATGCATTTTTGTACATGTTTTAACACATTAATGATTACATACTAAAAACAACTTTCAGAAACATTCAGAAAACTCTTTTTCCTTTTTACAATTGCATATTTAGTTCAATATTTCTTCTAATAACAGCTAAAAATCTTGACAGTTTTTTAACTTTTAAAAGCTTTTAAAATTTAAAAATAGGTTTTTAATGTATTCCAGCAAAACACTGAAAAATGCCTTTATTGTTGGAAATACATCCTATGACATAAAAAATACATGAGATAATTTGTGAGGAATTTAGATTGAAGTGTGACATATTACACTAAGGTTGTTAACATCATGCACTATTCTGAGCCTAAATACTTGCTAATGAAACTCATAGGCATCAAAGCCCAAATTTCCTTTCAAGATAGTTGGGTCTACCTCTGTGAATAGTGATCTTGCATGATGCTGTCCTCTCTCAGATATAAGATGCAACGTATTTTTTTAGGGTGATTAAAAAAAAAAAAAAAGCCCTTAATTTTGATGAAACTCATAGGCCCTACTTCCTTTTGGCTTGAAGAGTTGATGAACTCTATATATGGACTCTATTTCCCCTTCTAAATGCCACAGTGTGTGAATAGGGTGATTTTTGGAGCTGATGTACTTTCCGCAAGAGCTGCTGGATGAGCTGTGTGCATTGCCTCTGGATTTCTAAAAATTTTTTGTTCATCATAGGTAAAGCAGCCTGCATTTCATGAATCCTATAGTCCATGTGTACATATCTCATGCCATAATTGCCTAAGAAGACCCAAGAGATGAATGATCTTAATTCTGCAACCAGATGCTGCACATGGCTAAGTACCTTATTCCCAGTTGTAATCTGATTGAAGTTAGGAGTCTGTTATTCATGTGCCTGAATGTCTGCAGGACTGCAGACTGTTAAAATGAAAGAAAACGATTTCATAGCATTAACAAGTATTTATAATGTAATTATATGAGAGTGAATGTACTGCATGTGCATGGATAACTGTTCCTTGCCCAGGCTTGCCAAGTTAAAGGAACTCTGAACCCTAAATATGCCAAGGAAAATTGAGCAAGAGATACACTTCCAGATTTTATTTCCAGTAATAAGTATTACTACTATTTTCTGTGATCATTTTTTTCAAAGTCAGCTTCCTGTGAAACAGTGGTGAATCTAACAAAATAAGAACAATATGCCAAATTACTGAATATTAGCTTCACTCTTTAGGCACCTAATAGTGTCTTTCACACTTAGAAAGATGTTTTCTATAAGTGTTTCCTAGATTTTTACAAGGCTATTTAGAATTTTTTTAACCAATCACAGTAAACCCAAGCCCGCTGAGATGCAGAACCAGAATGACCATGCAGAAAATCCTCTTCCTTCTTGGAGTCCTGATTTGAAATAGCAGATGGCAGTCAAGACTTGGGAAATATGATTTATTGGGTAGATTGTAAAGATGACTTATATCTGAAACAATTTGAAAAACCAGTTCGCTCTACTACTATACCACTAATGTGAAAATGATATGAGAGAGCAAGAATAACCTCCCTCTCTAGCTCATCCATAAAAAGAGGTGCCCAGCAGAGACGAAGTTAAGATCAGACTTCTGCTTGTTCACATGCAACAGCCTGTATAGATGAGAAGTATTAAAGTGCGTTGAAGTAACCGTGAGGTTCTTGGGGAAAGGTGTCCCTTTGGGCGTTCTTTCTGCCTCGTTGGTGCTGTCCGTTGTAGGGATGAAATCTGCAACGGTATGGTTGATTCTCCTGGTCTTGGAGGTTATTTCATTACCTAGGAGAAAATGAAATGGAAATACTCCCTGCTTTCCCTGACCACGTGGTCCCCAAGAGCCCCTGAGAAGGACACACAGAGACCACCGGAGAGGCAGAAGAAGAGAGGGTTTATTGTTGGTCAGGGGTTTATATGGACCTTGGAGGGATTCAAAACTCATCAACAGAAAACAAGAGGCGGTTTGGCTCTGGGCCAGTGGCAGTAAGGAGATTTACATTCAAAGAAAGAAAGAAAGAGAAGAAGAAAAGAAGAATTGGTCAAAACCAGCCAAATAACAATGCAACCAAAATTAGTATCACATTTTTATTTGGATTAATATGGGCTGAGTTCTATATATGTCTGTGAAAATATTGTTTTGGATTTTTATTCTGAACTGGATTACATAAATATTCTTCAATATTTATTTAAATTAAGCAATGTGTGTTTAATATCAGATAGTTTTAGGAAAAAATAATTGGTTAAAAGGATTTTAATTGGTGATCAAATTTAATCAGCTGTAATTAATACAGCTCTGTAATTAATACATGAAAATGAACAGAGTGATCAGCTTTCTCACGTACTTCCCTGGAAGATGCTCATGTCTAGTTTAATGGAACATAAAGTTAGGAGCATATTAAATACTTGCTTAGTAGTAAGAAGGATAAAAATGCTTCAATGAAACAGACCCTCCTACAGCTGAAGTAGCACACGAAAAAATGAGAACTAACCTAAGTTCTCTGGCAGACTCCATTGCGCTTAAACCCTGCCTTAGAGACTGGGCTTGGTTTTTTCCCAGTGCTGCTTTGGATTGTGACAGGTTCATCAGCCAGACAGTGCCGTCAGGAATTATAGTGTGCGTTCATCAGACTCCCTCTCCTTTTAAGTCAGTCTACATAATTTTTTTCAATTACCTTCCAACCACATATTGAACAGTATTGATGTATGTTTTTGCAACATCCTCCTTAATAATTAATTTCCCAGTCTCCACATTCATTTCAGAGGGAACTTCTCTAACATGGAGCCAAACTTTTTCTGCACAATCACACTAATAAATGTTCTGACCTGCCAACTGTACAGACCTCATTGCCCTGCCAGTAATGAATCTTCCCAACAAGTCAAAGCATGCAAATCTAACTACAAGCATAAAGAGCAAAGCAAAAGCTCTCCTTAAGTACCATGTGCATTTTCTCTTTCATTCATATGACAGAAAAAAGCCAAGAACACATACAACAAATATCAGCAGTTTTTGTCATGCAAAGATTTGAGTCTGTTTGTTCCATTCATAAAACCTTTTTAGATCAAAAATAGCAATAATATGCAAAGGCATAAAAGTTCGCAGCTGTTGGCATCTTTGTCTCCTGCAACAAAATGATCTTCCAGTCTTGGGCCACCCACACATAGGAAGGAATGTCTTTATTTTCCTAAAGACTGAAAAGAGGGGAAAGGTGTTCCAGGCTAACAACTGAAAGCAAAACTTTAAGTGTCAAAATCACTGACTACAAAAAGCTCTTCCTGCTATCATTTTTCACATTGTTTATGTAGTTTTTCTCCTCTTCATGCCTCAGTTTAGCAGCTAAGGGGAAGCACTCCAAAACAATATTGCTTTCTGTTCCAAAGTTCTGCGAACCAGCTGTCTAACAGTTTGCCAAGACAGTGCCATTTCTTTGTGACCATCACTCTAGTATTGCATTGCAATTCAAAAACAAGCCAGAGATCTCTTTAGTAGTTACAAAAGCAGCCATCAAAGCCTGTATGTCTCTGTGGTGATGCCTGCAGACAGACTGGGAGAACTCTGTGATGGGTGGGTACTCACCCTGCAGCAGTGAATCACTGGAGACTTAGCCTTTAGGAGATGAAGAACAGAGATTGGAGCTGTTGGAATGTCTTGGCTGGAAATGAGAGCTGAAGCTGGTACGCTTCTTTACATATCTCCTGTCAGAGGTACTCTCATGCTCTTATACTTTGCTGTGTAGGATCTGCCTTTTGAAGGTTCCACAGTGTAAAAGGAGTGGATGGGGAGGTTGCTGACTTTGTCTTCGCAGCATCTTGGAGGAAAGATTCCTTTTGACATTTGTCTTTCCTGATGTCGTGTAGTCTCAAGTCATGCTGCCAAAGAGCTTCACATTGACTTCCTTGGTGGAGCAGCCAGACCTCTGTAAGGAGGTGGGCTGCCTCCAGCCATCCATCATGCTTAGGGTACACCATTTGGGCTTCTCTGTAGTGGCTTTTTGGTGGCCGTGCTGTTTCTGTGTCCATGTCTGCTTAAATTAGAGTGTGATGAATAGGGGATTTCTCCAGTGTGGCAGCTCCTCCTGTCTCCCCAGGTCCCCCAGTGTCACACCAGTGCCTGTGGCCATCATGGTGTAAGAGGTCAAACACCTCTGCAGCCCACTGTCAGAAGGCATCTCATAGTAATACTGGGACTGGCACAGATTACCTTTATGTGCAGAGTTTGAAAGTGTACCATGACTTATCCATCTTGTTCAGAGATGCTAATAGTGCATAAGGCCAGCTGGCAAGGTGGTCATGTCACTGAACAGGAAAACAGATCATTTTTTTTAATACAGAATTTTTGGCAGGTGCTTGCTACTGCAGTGTCTGTATGGAACTGAATTATGTAAAAAGATACAGCATATTAAAACCCTTTAATAAATTTACATGTGCATATTTATATCTTTGAAATACATCTAATTTCAGTGTATAGGTCCTAACTTTAAAAGAAGGCAAGAACAACAAGAACAAAAAACCATCATTATACATCTGTAATTAACCTTTGTTGTCAGAGATTATTTTAAATTATGGGAGAAGAGACTTAGAAATTAAATATGACTCCAAGGGGTTATCTCACCTTCTAACAATAGAGTTAAAAGAATAATGGTAGTGGATGTTGATATTGTTTAAAATTTCTTTCTTTTAAAATAGAACTTAAATGTTTTTGTACACTTACTAATATAATGCACATGCATAATTTTCAGTTTTCTCCTTCTGCAACAGGATACATATTCTTTATTTTCATGCAATTAGTACTGGCATTGCTCTATGGTGAATCTGATCAAGCATTTTTAGGATATTTTTTGTTTGTTTGAAAAATATTAATTCAATGAAGTTGACAAGAAAAGGGCAATGTCTTTCTGATGAAGTCAGGATATTTCTTTTTTTTTTTTTTGTGATTCACACAGAAGCACAATTTTGAAATATCTGTTTCCTACAGGGTGGAAACTTCTTTTCACTGCTTGCAATCAGTTACATTCTAAGGGAGATCTTTCTAATTTCTATTCCTTCCCTTTTAGGAACTGTGATTTAGTGTGTGGAAAACTTTTCTACTTCATTAGTACTTTTGAATAATTAGTTATTTCAATAATGGGATAAAAGTCTCAAAGTACAGTATTTTATTTGGTTCAGTGTTTTAAGGAAAGTTAGGGATTTTACTTCTACAGAGCAAAAACTATTAATTTCTCATTAAAAATTCACAGAGCAACCTCAGATTAGTCAGTGTAATGCATGTTATGCAACATGTGCCAGGTACCACCACTTACTCTGTAGCTACATGTATAGAAATACCAACAGTGTTGCAAATTATTAGAAATTAAACCTTGAGCTATTTAAGCAGTAGATTTACAAGAAACTAAAAATATAATTGCAAGCCTTACCCCAGAAGTTCAATATGTAAAGGTTTGAAATCTTAGGTGGTCCCTCTGTGATAACATATTTAAGAAAGGGTAAAAAATGTGCAGCAGTAGCTGTGAGAGATATTAGTAAGTATATGAGAGAGGAACAACTCTGCAGACACCCAGGTCAGTGCAGAAGGAGGAGAAGGAAGTGCTCCAGGCACCAGAGCAGAGATGTCACTGCAGCCCATGGTGATGACTGTGGTGAGGCAGCTGTGCCCCTGCAGCCTGTGGAGGACCCTGGTCCAGAGCAGGTGGATGTGTCATGAAGGAGGTTGTGACCCCATCCAGAGCTCACACAGCAGTTCTTCCTGGCAGGACCTGTGATCCCATGGGGGACCCACACCAGAGCAGTTCCTGAAAGACTGTATCCCATGAGAAAGACCCCATGCTGAGGTAAGGGAACAGCATGAAGGTAAGGAGCACTGGAGTTAAGTGTTATGGACAACATAATACCCATTCTCCATCTCCTTGCACTGCTCACGGAGGAGGAGGTAGAAGAGTAAGGGGTAAAATTCAGCCTGAAAAGAAGGGTGGGGCAGAGAAGGAGTTTTTAGTTTGCTTTTCTTGTGCTACTCAATTTTTGATTGGCAACAAAGTAAATTAATCTTCACCAGGTCTGTTCTGCCTATGACAATAAGTGGTGTCCTTATCTCATCCCACAAACATTTTAATTTTATTTTGCTTTCCCTGTCTTGCTGAGGAGGGAGAGGATCATGATGGGCACTTGGCAACCAGCTGGAGTTAACCCACCACATTGTGTCTGAATGTCCCGATGAGCTTTGCATTGAGTGACATGCCTTCTATACTGTGAGCAGATGTTTAATGTAGGTCTTGAATTCCCCTAACCATCAGGGCCTTAAATAAAAAGATATTGTACTGATGAGTTATGAATCTATATAAACAGGTGAGAAGTGTCTCCTAAGGAGTCGCTGGCAAACTGGATGCCAAAAAAGCTAAGGGATTGTGCAAGAATATGCAGGGAGGTGATGATAAAGTGAGGATTGGCTATTATGGCTTCTTGGCTTCTTCAACCACATAGAAACCAATGGCAGTTCGTCTAGCATGTATTTCCATTACCTTTTGCTTGACTATGAACGGGGTAGTGGAAATAGTGCTGTGCTTACTCTTCATTCAGGTATATCCACAGCTTAGCCTGTTCTCCTCCACTGTACAGTGATCTTAAGTGCAATAGCAGTGATCCCTTTTAAGATGAGAATTTCTACTAAATCTACACATGTAACAACTAATGCAGGTGATACCAACAATACATAATTAACGGTGAATAGACTGGTGAAAACCATGTAAGTTAGAGTAATAAAAAACTACTTCAGAATTCACTGCTTTAATCATCTTTAACAGGAATGAAGATAACATTTGTCATCAGAAAATAAAGTTTCATAGATAAAAATCACAGACAAGTATCCATCAATAGAAAACAATATGTCACTAACTGAAACAAAAATAAGACAGCACAGCTATTACACTGACATTAAGTAACATTTTATGTCTGTATTAATATCCTGGTTAAATATGTATTTGAACTATATAACTCACTTTTAAAATGAACATTATTAAGTCATACCTTGGAAGTCTCAGTCAACCTTAATATCAGTCACAAATGTAGTTATAAAGTGGTCCATAAATCTACTAAAACCCCAAAACATTTAAGGAGTAAATACCTGAGAGATGAATCATGTACATGTTCAAAGAGAGGAATACTGGCAACACATTTTTGTACATGAATATAACCAAGAGAGAAGGTGACTTCTAAAGCAAATAGCTTATATACTGGAGGACTAGGTGATATGACTGTATGAAGTAAATCTATTTAATGATAAGTATTATTAGACATGGATAGTCTTATTATTGTTTCATCATCCCTTCTAATCAACTTTTCTTACAAGAACGAAGTTGGCACAGACTTGTTAACCAGGCTGGCTCATTTTGACCATAAGAGGCCTGGGCAGGTCATCAGTAGTCCAGGGACAGGGTGGTTGTTGGAGAGCAAGGTGATGTGGACAGGGCTGGAGGGCAGCCACACAAGGGAAGTGAACAAACTAATCCAAACACTAACATAACTATTTCCTTTGGGGAGGAAGAAAAAAAATGCAATTCTACAATAACATGTCTGTGTTCACAGGTTAATCCTTGCTGGACTATCTGCAAATTATACCCTCACTGAGGCAGTCAGAGCACTACAGGTGAATGCAGGAAATGCTGGTCTGCATCACACCAGTGGTTACCTCAGAGCAGTTCTTCCTGAGGCTGGCAACTAATTCTCCCAATACAGGTGGGACAAGCCATGGTCAGAGAGCCTCTGCCTTTCAAGGAGGGGGGATTTCATGGCCATTAGCAACTTTAGGCAGACAAAGGTTGTGGGTTGTGACTGCATTTGGTTCACATTTCCAGCACTGCAAAGTGCTTCTGAGCAAAGCCTTGGCCCCAAGAAAATAGGTTTAAATTAGACTGATATATCACCAGCACCTTGTGGGAATCGTTGAGTCTGTGCTCAGGTTATAAATAAAATAGCCTCTTGCCAGGGCTCTCATCTGGAATGACATTGTGTCCTGGTACCAGGGCTGGGACAGAAGTGAGGAAGGTCCTCAGGTGTTTCTGCATTCCTGGGCCCATGATGGAAGTTCTCCTTGGTCTTTCACAAATACCTTGAGGCCTTATTAACTCACAGTATGATTTACTCTTTTTCTCACCCACAGAGACAATCCTCGAAATGAAAAGCTAGAGTGGAAAAGGGACTTTGTATGTATTAAATTAAAAATGTCCCAAACCAGAACTCAAAATTTAGAATGCTTATTTGGAACATCTCTTGATTTACACACATATATACACACACTCATGCATCTATGTATACACACATATGCATGAACACATACATGGAGACATATTTTTATAGAATGCATATATAAACAATAATGCATTATAAAAAGTTACATAATGTAATACTTACTATCTTGTACTGTAATCAGAAAGATATTTCAACCATTAGGAATAAAAAAATAATATTGCCTTTATTCAATTTGGTTCTTATTTCTCAAGACTTAATAAATATGCTTTGTTTGAAGTCAAATAATAAAGGCTTCAAAAGCAGGTGGATCGTAAAACCTAAGGTATTTTCCTTCATTAATTTCTTATCAACTAAACTAAATGAAATATTGATGTCTCCAAAATATTAATATGTGAGCTTTCTGCCAAAAAATAGCACTAGTACATTAGTACAAGTGATTTAGTTAATTCTGCTGTTTTTATTAATATGAGACAGCAAACTTTGGCAGTTCACAAGGTGCAAACCTTCAGTAACAGAATTTCTAATGAAATTAAAGGTGAGATATGAGCAAGGTAAAGCAATAGCAAGGCTTAGTGGTTAGGGCTACCAGGAAGTAAACAAAACATAGAGACGTGGCAGCTAAAGCAGCATTGTTTTGTGGCTAATGTAATGCTGAAGGCAACAATTCTGCCCTCCAGTAGGTAACCAGGAAATGAGAAGTTTGTTTTGATAAAACTTCTGGGGTTTTCACTGTAAACAAATTAATGGAAAGGAGATAAACTTACTTTAAAAACTGAATGCAGACCCATCTGTTTCTAGGAAATAAATCACTGACGTCAGTTGAAATCGCTAAGAAAATATTTGTCCTATTTGTGTAGAGGATACATGAAAACCCATTTCTCATCAGAAGTCCCTGTCATTTAGGCACAGGAATTGGACAAGTCCAAATTTTAAAATCTCGGGACCCTTGCTCAGCTATTCCAATCCATGTACCAAAAGTATGCAGGATACTTTACTTATGATGTTAATCATGCTAACTCAAATGTCTACTTGTCGACTTGCTCAAAAGCATCAGTCATGGCATGCTCAGGGGTACAGCTTCTATTTCAATCTCTGGGATTCACAAACTGGATTTTCTCCTGACTACCTCCCCTGAAAGGCTTCGTCCAGTCAGCACTCACATTGATCATTAGAAAAACTGCAGTGGCTGTGTCAACTTGCATCTAAAACCTAGCCAGAGAAGGCAGACCCTCCAACAGCTCAATGTTTAAGGTATTGCTCTACAGCTATTCCTCCATAAAAAGTGCTTTGGACTCATATTTCTTCTAGCTGGGCTATTTTTTAATTATTAAGCCATTCTGGGCAAGCTACTTGATGTCTTATGTGGGTTGCTGGATTTTTTTAATAAATCATGGTCTTATAGAATTCTTCCAATCGTCTGACCTAAAATATCTTCTCCATAGAAGATCTTAGCCTTACAGTTTGTGGGTACTATCACAAATACCTATGTAACTTTCTACATAATCCAGAATAGAGTTCCAGGGTCAAGTATATCTTATTACTGCTTGAATATGTTTAAGGTAGGAGGGAAGACTTCCTTAAAGGTTGCTGTCCAGTAACACCACCCACACATGCTTTCAGGCAGTTCCATGCTGATTGGCAGTGCTTTCCCTACTTCTTCTCCCTCCACCTCCTCTTCTGCAGACTCTGCCTACTCAGTTGATGGAAAACAACAGCAACATGATACAGTAAATTCATTCCTCTGAAAGACCTGTCTGTTCAGGGATTTCTCAGAAATTCCCCATTATGGGAAAAAATGCAGTGGAAATCATAACTTGTGAGCTTATATAAAGGCATACAGTTCTGATGCATAAAAAGCAGTGTCTCCTTTAAAATAAACCCTCAAGATATTATATAGTTGTGGATGTCTTCATCAACTATTTAATGCCAACCTTCATGTTAAACTGTTGTCAAGTACTTTGCTTCAATTCTACTCTGAGGGAGTGATTATCATAGTCTGCAGACATTTTAATGCTCTTAGCTCTATTCAGATGATGTTGCTACCTAAATAAAGATAAGCCCCACTGCTGAGACTAGAGACAGCTTTCAGAAAATGTGATGAAGAAATCTCTCTGGTGGGAACTGGCCCCTTGCTTCTCAGTTTGAATGCTTTCTTGAGCAGGAATGGACTATTGGATTTGGGCAAAGGGTGGACATGAAGCGTATGTGTATATTGGCCCCTAGACTCAGAAAGTTTTTCAGGCTACATGAGATAGCGTGATAACTTTAAGTCTTGTATTTCTTTAAAGATGCATCTTGAGTAAAAGTCAAGGAGACTTCTGATTTTGTCCTGCTGTTTAATATCTATTCAGCTTTTCTGCTGCTGCAAAAATGACAAAATTGTAGCACATCAAAAAAGTGAGGGCGTACAAAAGCTTTGAAGAGATCTCAATGCAGCTATGGCTAGACAATTGCCAATGCCTGCATGTATTTGGCTTAAAGATAGCTTGGATAACTTATCACCACTCAACATAGAAGTTGGAGTATAGCTATACCAATAAATACATCCTCCTTAATGATGAGTGACAATCTATTTGAATGGGGAGGTAAACGCAAAGATTTGAAGCTGACATAACACAGGACAGTTTTCTTCTATTTAATCCATGTTAAAGATGCAAAAGGGTGGTGCAGGCATGCTCTTGACAGTTTGGTTTATAAAAATAAATGTTGTGGTTAAGTGGGTGGGAAATACAATGAGGAGCTGAGGACCAAGTAGGAAATGTCTCCAAGATTGCAAAAATGCTTTTGCAATCTTGATTTTCTGTGTGTAAAACTAACCTTGCAGTGTGCAGACTTAGAAAAGAGACCACACAACCCTTTGAGACATATGGGAGTAGTCATTATAAGGACTCAAAAGTATTGGCTAAGATGGTCTGTTAATTGAATGAAGTATCAATGTCTTATCTTGCTGGAGAATAGATTGCTTTCTTATGCCAATTACAGAAACAACACTGAACAGTTTTTTTTATTCTTATCACTTATATTTAAATTCCTCCTGTCATCATCACCTTATGCATTTCATTCCTTTGCAGACAATTCCACATAGCTAAATTATGGAATATTAAAAAATATTGTACACTTTTTCCTGGAGTTTTTCAAGTATCTGACTGTCTACATCAACGTCAACCTTGGAGTGGTGACCCGAGGAGTTGACTCAATTCTTATTTCCTTAGATAGTGGTGGGGAAACTGGGATGTCTACTCTGGCTCAATATTGTAGGATGTGTTGCACCAGCAAAGGCAGCCAAATGTGAAATCTCTTGGCATAACTGGCCATATCAGTGGTTATAAACCAGCAGAGCTTCTGCTCAAAAGCTTCGTGGTGAAAAAAAAACCTTTCAGAAGCAACTATAGCCCTCCACAATTTTACAGGTACTACTGATCTACCCTGTCCTTAAAAGTGATGAAGCTCTATGGAGTCTGGTTCAAAGGTTTCCTTTGAAATTACCATCTTCTTTAATGACTGCAAAATGACTCCCAGATCAGCACGAGCAAAATGAATATACTGGTGGCAGCAGAAATCTGTAACAGCGCAGAGCAGCAGTCGTGAGTACACATAAATCTGTGAGCATGGGAACTAAGGATGTCTGGTGTCCCATTGTTTTGTGCCTCAAGGTAGAGCACCCAAGAAGATCCCCCATATCCAAGTAGGAATAAACTCAACTGTAAAGTCACTTTCTCAGTGGGAGCCTTAGCAGGATTTCTTTCTTTTGAGATTTTTTTCCTTCTCCCAAATTTTTATTTCAATTGACCAGAAGTCTATGGTGAGTACAGATAGTTACATGGGCATGCATGCACACACAAACTCCCACAAATCCAGGTGTATCAAGGCTTTTTTCTGCAGAAACCAGAAACCAACCTCACTCTTGTACATGCAAACACATCTGCCCTAGATGAATGAGGTGGAGTGTTCTTCCCTCCTGGGTGCAAGGGTGCTCAGTTGCCGGAAATCTAATACCCATCTACAAGTAATGAACCCATGTGCTTTAAACTGCATTGCCAGTGATACAAATAAAAAGCCAGAATGAGTTCCCTCACTTTACAAGCAGTGATAAATGCAGTAGAAGCCACTTAATTAGTCTATGATAAATTGCATGCACAATTAATTGTGAAGATTGCCTAGGGGACAAAACCCAACTCAAGGCAGTCTGATGAATCCAGAGTAATAGCACACTTTAGTCAAGGTTGGGAAGTCTCTCCCCATGCCCTTTCTGCAGTTGTTGGTAGCTGAATCACAGCAGTTAACTGCCAGGGATGTATTTCCCTGTTCTAGCTTTGCCCCAATTTGACCTTCTCTTCACTTTATACTGGTTAAATGAATCAATATTATCATAATACAGTGTTTCCTCTTGTCTTCTTGGTAGCAAGTGCATGGTTATACCATGGACTTAAAATGCAATTAATGAAATATTTAAGTGAGTACAATGGGCTTCCTTAACCCTCAGAGCAGTAGGTGAAGACTGGGAGGAAACACATTAAAGGTGGAGTTACCTGAAAGTTAAATCAGTGTCCATCTGAAAGCTGTGCTTCATAAATTTATGTACAAAGCTGTGAAGCATGATCACTACAAGCAGGATTGTACCTATGTGAGCAAAAGGTAGTTTTAATATGCTTTTTCTAAACTAATGACAAGAACCACGCAGACATTTTTCTTTCGGTTTTTAAACAGTAAATGACTTCACAGGGCAGAGTCAGGTCTCAAATGTGCCATCTGCCTGGTTGTGGTTTACTTTATACATGATTGAATGTAGTGCTTATCTTGGTTCCTTTTACATAAGGATGTTATGATAACCACATAATTAATGTTTCTAGTATTTAGCAGATAATGAGATGCAAAGAGAGAGAGAGAAATATCTGATGCTTAAATAGAAATTCTTCCTAGTAGAAGCCAATATTTATTCTGTGCTATTTAACCTATAATTTGATATAATGATATTTAGAATTAGCTCACAGTAATAATAAAGGTTGTTCATGGACCTTTCCTGGGAAGTTAATGAGTGCGTGAAACAAACTCTTTTGGCTACCAGGTTTTTTTTATCTCTTTTTTTTTTACTCCCAGATGTTAATTTCCAAAACTTTCCAAAATTTCAGCAGGAAGCAGAATAAAGTGACACATAATCAACATAGGCAAAAATATTTCACTTTATTTCAGGAGCTGAGGAATGTCCTGGAAATCTCCTGAAAAGTGTATTCTGGAAAATATATCTACATTTTTTTCAGATTTTCTACTCCTGTAAGCATCTGAATGCTTATACTCTTGCCCGTTATTTCTTATACAAATGTGGAGCTTATACTCTTGCCCCTTCTTATTTGGAAAGTTAACCTCTCTGTAAATGAAACTAGAGTTTGAGCAGAAACATATGGAGAAAATACATGTTGTTCTTCTGGTTCCATGAAAAGTTATGAAGTGGAGGTGAAGAATGTGAGTTTAGTGGGGGAAGTGGAGGTCAGTGAGAAATTTGTCCCTGTTTCAAATATTTTCTAGTCTCAGACAAGGCTGGGCAACGTTCCTCCCAGGTCAGGATCATGGAAATGTGTCTCCAGTGATTTGAGTTTAGCCTCTCTTGGGATAGATTTCTGTCGGGAATTCTCATATTTCTTAGTCATGTTTGAAATTGCAAATGTTCAGATAAAGGGCTCCATACATTCACAAAAACAAGTTCTACTGGCTTCTGTAGCAATGCACGAAGCTGATGTCTGCTATTAGGAAAGTTCTTTACAAGAATAATTTTGAAGTGGCGTTATGCATTATTAATGGAGACAGATCTGATGGTGAAGCAAACCACATTTGGCAGCAAGAACATTTACTAAAAATGTCATTAAAGAATTTAGGTTGTACGCTACCAAGTATTTTGTAACTCCCTTCACTGACTTCTTGGCCTCTCTTTTTCTTTCATGTCTGGTAAGTAGCTTGAGGTGGTTGATGAACATTGGAACTGAGGAAGTCTGGCCTCTCACTGCTGTTTGTCTAAAGGTTTGTTGGCTTTGACACCTAAGAAGAAGGAAACTCTAACACAGTCCGTGCCTCATTTTGTGCATTTAGAACTTTCCTAAGGCTTCTCTTTCATGTAGGTTTTATGGTGTCAAGAAAGAAGTAGGGGTTTTACCATATTTACTTCTTCAGTGGATGTAAATTTACAATTATTTTTCTAATAATGAGAATTTTTTTCCAAAATTTAGAAAATTTGAGTTCTCTTCCTACCTACCAATGAAAACTTTACATCAATACAAGCAGATAAATTTTGCTAAAATCTTCCAGTGAATGATAAACAGAAAAAACAGTAGGCTTTAATATTTAGAGTGATACCACAGGACTCATTTCTCAGAAACCCCACCTAAAAAAGGAAGCTGTGTGGGATGTATTTCATCAAATACTGCATTCAGTGTCATCTTTGGGGAAAAGTGTAGCTTAACTGCTGCATCTCTTACCTGAGTGGCATCTCTACTTGAAATGCTTAGGCAGTGAAATAAAATAGTGACATTTGGAATGAAATGCAGCCTCAAAGACTGGTATACTGGGACAAGAAGTTAATGCCTAAGTGATGTGTGTGACAGATTGGAATAATCAGAAATATAAGTCCTGCTTATATAGCTCTCATTTTTATTTAAAAATAGGTAAGGTGATCCCATTGTCCTTTTGAAATTTACTGACATCACAACACAATGAAAGTACCTAGGGATTTTTTTGCCATACCACTGGCTGTTGGTTAAAAATAGATAGCCCCACAGAGCTGGAATGAGAAAATGAGGAAGTATTTCAAATTAGGGGGATATTTACCTTCTGCATCTGAAATTAAACAGGTGGAAGTAAAAAAAAATAAAGGTATGTGTGTGTATATATATGTCATTTCTTTTTCCCACTGCATTTTTTTTTAATCCATTGTATATTTGATGGCTCTGAAAACCTGGCACTGAGATTTCTACCCATTGAATTTAAGGCAAGATCATGTAAAGGCTATGTGGTCTGAAGCTGGACATCTATGGCTATGGGCTGACATTTATGATCTGTAGATGCTATGACCTTGATTGCCAAAGGTAAGAAAGTTTTAATCATGGACTTTCCCAACTGCTTAGGGACTGATGAAAGTACAAGGTATTACTTCCAGCAGCTCTATGACTTTCCCAGATGGATGAAGTGCCTTTCCTTTCCTTCTTGCTTACAAGCAAACCTTTCCTTATTGGTAGGTCCCAATTTTTTCAGTCTTATTGAGGTTTGGTATTGGCCTTGTCTAAACCCTCCCTGGATCTGACTGAAGCTGCTACAGTGAATACTACTCTGTGCTCAAGGAGGCTTCATAGGGACAGGAAGGAGTGGTTAAAACTTATGTCTGGGAGTCTTCCTGATGAAGGGTTCTCTTTGATCTTGTTTCAGCAAAGTACCTAAATAACTGTTATGCCAGAGGGAGATGTAAGGAATGTGGCGTTGCTCAAGTAAGGACAGTCCAGCTGGGACCGGCTCCAGGGACTGTTCACCTTTACTGGGGAACCCTAGTTACTGGTAGGTGTTTGCTAGAAAATGACACCTGCACCCATATCTTGTAGAGTCCAGGCTGATGTTCTCCATCTTCCAAGCAGGGCAGCCAGACCCTCACCCTGAGCAGATGTATTTTGGGGGTTGTCAGGAGCAGAACTGATGGGGCATTAGGCATGTTGACAGAATGTAAATGTTTCCAGTGGCAGATGAAAAGAGCTTCATGGTTTTGAGAAGTGAAATTTGAGAAAATGCACTCCAACCCTACAGTCTATGCAGGGGTTTAAATCCCTCTGTGGATATTGGCCTATATAGAGAGCCGCTGGACTGTGCTTTTACATAAGATCCTAAGTGACTTTGTAAGCCTTCAAGCACTTCCAAATCCTTCACTTTCAATAAAAGTGCTCTTTGTACTAAAACTTTAGTATATAAAGCCATATCATAGACTGAGGGTTTGAATATACTCAGGAAAGTTCCACATAATGGTATCTTAATGCCTAGACAAATGCAAAATTAATATACTGAAAATCTCTGGCAGCAGTAAAAGTAAAAGCAGTACAATTTTTTAATGTTTTGTTCGGGATTTTTTAACAGCAAGCTCTACTTGCAGTAGACAGGCAGAAGAAAATCTTCTCAAGCTGTAAGCTCAGCATCCCCAGAGTGAATAGGGTTCAATGTAGCATGGATAATTTGTTTGCTTTGCAATTATTTTCCGTCAGTGGAGACAAATTGATTTGTACAATAAAATTGACGGTCACTGCAAGGCAGCTGGCTTTCTAAACTGTAAAAGAATTTGACTAGGTTAAGTGAGTACGAAATTTTTGGAGTACTGGGATGTCCTTTCGTCCTGGTAAAACTTGCAACAATTTTAGGGCTTGCTATGTGAGATTCAATATCAGAGGATGCCAGAATTGTTACTCTTAATACTACTGTGAGCAGGACCGTTGCCAGTTTATAGTGGCCTGCTTTGAAAATTCTTTCCACCAAAGCAGAAATTGGAATGCAGGAAAAGAAATTGATAGTAGAGCAGATGAACAGGTAGGAAGGAAATAGCAGCAATTACTTCTAAACTGCCATCTTAATTATTAAGGAAAATGAGATATTTAGTATGATCCAGAGTCAGGGATGTTTGGCAGAAATAGAGTTTCTGGTAGAGAAAAACAAGTAACAAACGCTTATCTGGAAAACAGGAGCACAATCAGAGAGTGAGGTGTATTTCCAGAAAACGCTGGTAGTGGAAATATAGAAGAAATCACTAATATGTGCTGCAACTGGAATATTTGTGTGTTTGTCCAAATCTAATTATTTAAAACTCATAAAAATGAAATGGCTATTGACATCCATTCTTTCACTTTTCTTTTTGAAAAACAAAGACTCGGTTTAGCCTCTCAAAAGGCCTGGCAAAACTTTATTGCGTGCTTGATGAAATGCTAAGTGTGATTAGGAATGCTGTAGTACCTGGTAGCCATCTGAAATGAGGCTTTGATTCCACTTCTCACAACACTAAGCTAATCAGGACATTCTGTCATATTCAATATAAAAGCTGAATATACCCCAGAAAAAATGTTGGACCTAAAAGCTCAGTAAATTGCTCCAGTTAAATTTCGCTTGGATATTTCAAGTGTTAAACCTCATTGCAGACATCAGGATTAGATTAGTGATACTGTCAGTTTGCAAAAGCCCGAGATCAGCACTAAGTAAAGTAGAAGTTTGCTAAGATGGTCTAGTTTCAATTTGCCTAAACTGAAAGGACCTGGGAAAAGTTGATACTGTACAGTTCAAGGACATTTGATTGGGCTCAGTACATAAACTAAACAAAGTGCTCCGAGCACCGATCAAAGTGCAGCTCTGGAGGCCAGTGGCATGATCTTTAGGTGTGAGAAAAAAAAGTTTTGAGGAAGAAGGTCACATGTTTGAAAGTCCAGACAATCAGGCTTTGGCTTGACCTCTCTGCCTATCTGGGAGCAGCTCCCCCCAGCTACTCATGTGAGCAGGGTTCAGAGGTTACCAATTACTTAGGGAGGCTGAGAAAGTTGTATGGAGCTGCTCTCAGCTGCCATTACGCATTAGCTTCAGGCCACTTGCAGGTAGGCCGTGGCGCTTAATGCTTCACTGCCGGCCACTGATGTTTTTCAGCTCTCTCAACAGCAACACACCGTCTTCCTGTGCTGCCAAGCAGCTTCTTGTGCCTGCCCTACAGCACAGGGCTCCAGTGCCACTCCCTATCCCCACCCATTTGTGCATCATATAGCTGCACCCCCCACTACATGGAGGTTGTTTTAATTGCTTAACTGCTGAACAGGTAATGGGTTTTTCCCTTTTATTTTTTTTTTAATTTTTCCCTTTTTTTTCCCTCTCTGAATATTTCAGAGCCATCAAGAGAAATGCATGAAATGCTTTAATTGGTTGCAGGTATTGAGGTGATTAGAGTGATTTCTGACAACTTTTTCTTACAAATCTTAAATAATGTATGTATCTGCACAGACTTTATTACTAACAAATTAAGCAAGAGTGACTTACAATCTTATGATAGCAGAAGTATACAAAAACACCTTTGATCAGACTTGCAAGTTATAGGAAAAGTTCTGAATCTTTTACAAAAGGTCTTAATTTTAGATCTTATATAATTTTCCAATTTGACAAGCTAGAATTACCCTTAGGAGTTATCTGGGGATGGATAGATTGTATGAAATGTGCCCTCTGGAGAAGTTCTCATGCTTTCTTCCGAATCTGCTCTCCTGGGTATTGACAAACAGGATATTGAACTACCCAGGACTCTGGTTTGATCCAGTTTGGGTTTGGAAAGTTGTATTCTTTCTGTTTCACAAATAGGATTTGTGAGTTTGGAGTTTTTGCTTTGTAGAATTCACAAAATTGAGAATGATCACACTTCCCTAATGCAAGGCATATTTTCAGTCTAAAAACAAAGCAGTTTCCTTTCAGAAATAAGCCTGGATTTTATTACACATTCTTTAACTTTCCCTAGAAAATGAGTACATTTCTACTTGGAAATATTCACATAAGTGAAGAAATTTTCTAGCAAATTAAGTGAGCCACTTGGAGTTTACCATGAAACAAAAGAGCAGCCCAGCCCTAGTTCGTGTCACAAATACTGTCATCATATACATTTAGAGTTGTTGGGGGTTTTGTTTTGTTTGTCTTTTGTGTGGTTTGTTTTGTGTGGTTTGTTTTTGCTTTTCTTTCCTCTTACCACTTAGTTTACCTTTAGGGTGAAAGGTGGTATGTGTTAAACAATGTTTCACAAAGTAAATATATGGTGCCCATAACTTCTTGTGTTTCATGTACGGCTCTGTTCTTACCGGAAGTCTCCTTTCCATACAGCAAACAGTACCTTCAATATCTGGACAAGAGTTGGAATATCCTGGTCACATGGCATGTTGACCCACATGGCATAAATGTTGACATATTTGGAGTAACATTTGCTATGTCCTAGGATCTTTCAAAAGCCAATCTTTTATCTGTCTTTGATATTGACACTCATTCCCTAAACAAAAAAAACAAAAAAAACAACAAAAAAAAAACAAAACACCAAACCAAACAAAACCAAACCAACAAACAGAAAAATCAAAATCAAAACAAAATCCCCCACTTTCCTTTCTTCTAGGCTTTCTCTTAATATCATTTTATTTTTCCATCCTTTTACATTTACCTTTCTTTTGCCACATGTCTGAAAATTGTCAGTCATTCCTCATTTGCCAGCACAAACTGTTTGTATGGCTGCAAAAATTTGTAGAGAGACCGTTGGACATGCTTACAACCTTATCTCACTGGTGTGGACTGAGGATTACAACAGAGTGTCTAAGACTGATGGGAAAAAATACAGAGAATAAACTCAAGCAAATAGTCTAATGATGGCAGCTTGTAGTCAAGGCTGAAGGAAATCTTAGAGGCTGTGCCTGTCCCTGTGATATGTACCTGGAGTTTTCCCACAGGTATTAATGGCATTAGAGCAGATCCCAGGTTTGCAATGACATTATCATGCAAGGAGAATGTGTGAAACTTGCAAATGCATCTTTTATTATGAAATTAATCAAGGACACTGCTTTTCTTTAAAAATACTAAATATTAACTGAAATCCTGACTCTGATTCATGTCATTACAGAGACTCCTTTTTTAATATACAGATACATTACAAATATTCCAATTTGTTCTGTTATAACATTTTTGTTACCACTTACCAAGTGACGTTGAATAGGGTAGGAGTCATTTTTCATTTAAGTATTCATTTTCTATACTCAAAAAATTCCACTAGTAAGAAAACAATAACTGAATAATCTTTTTAATGCTGTCACTGTGAGTTTAGCAAGAGAAGTGTTGTGTCCTGGTCCACTTGGTGGGTTTAGAGCAAGGCTGTTTGATTCACTTCAGGTGTTATGCGGAAGAAACAACAAAATTCTCAGAAGGTTCCACAACAAACTTTGACTTGCAAGTTTTAGAACATTATGGTAGAATAAGGTACTCGTGTTGCCTAAAATCAAAGAAATAATTCTCTGGACAATTTTGAGTACAGAGAGGTAGAAAGTAGATCTTTAATTGCAGTGCCATTTATTCATAAAATACATTGCACACCCAACAGTATAGGCCTTTACCATTTTTATAATAACATCTAATTATAATATCTGGACATTACTTCATTAGTTATACCCATCCCCAAAACTGTACCTCCCACTGTCCCACCCTCACCACATCTCCCAAATTTGAGTCAGTGGTTGCAAATGACCACTCCTTCATCCCCATCCTCCCCCTCATCATCATCTCTGTCATTCCTGAAATGGCTTCAAGGCTTCAGAGTAGTTTTGGCTTGTTTATATCAAACCATGTGACCCTCTAATTCTTCTTCTGAGTGCATTTTCTACAGATAAGATATTTTCCACCTTGCTGAAATCTTTGTCCATTGGAATTCCTGATAAAGAACATTAAACAACACTTTTAGAAATTTTGTACAATGGTGCTTAAAAGTGCTATACTAAATGAGCTGAAAGAACTATACTAAAATTTTATATAATGTAAAGTTTAAGGCATCACTTGGCACATTTTAAAACAACATCCAGAGAAAGTGAGGCACTTCATAAACTTTAATGTAGCAAACTTACACTTAGCCAGCTTTAACTTATTCAGACACAAAAAGATACTTACTAGGGCATTAACTGGATTTTTGTAGTCTCATATTTCAAGAAGAAGCAGTTAGGAGAAGAAAGAAGGAAAGAAGGAAAAGGAAAAGAAAAAGAAAAAGAAAGAAAAAAAGAAAAGAAAAGAAAAGAAAAGAAAAGAAAAGAAAAGAAAAGAAAAGAAAAGAAAAGAAAAGAAAAGAAAAGAAAAGAAAAGAAAAGAAAAGAAAAGAAAAGAAAAGAAAAGAAAAGAAAAGAAAAGAAAAGAAAAGAAAAGAAAAGAAAAGAAAAGAAAAGAAAAGAAAAGAAAAGAAAAGAAAAGAAAAGAAAAGAAAAGAAAAGAAAAGAAAAGAAAAGNAGGAAAGGAAAGGGTTAAAGAAAGAAAGATACCATCACCCATGTATCTAGTGTCAAGACTTAATTGTTGCAATTTATGTATCTGTTGGTCAAAGTTATGGTGACAGTCTTGATCCATCAGGGTTGGGGGACGCCAGTGCAATGTCTATAGCTATTATATAGTATAATTTCATAGATATTTTTATTAGTATTACTGATAAAAGAAGAAGGAAATGTAAGGGTCATATTTGATGCATTTTCACCCCATTTGGGGCGTACTTGTCCCTCTTCAGAATTATTTTTTGAATTTCAACCTGTACTATCAAACGGCAATTCAAATCATTGCATAAATTTCAGGAAGAAGACTGAAGAGAATGTTAGGGAGTAGAATATCCAGGAAAAGATTCCTGGAAAAAGGAGGGCTTGCAGAGGACATTTTACAGCTCATTACTCACTTGGGTTAAAGTCAGAGAAGGCATATTGTTGCAAAGAAGAATGGCTGAGAATGGCTGAAGATGTGGAGAAAAGTACTGGAGGCTTGGATGGAAGAGGAAGAAAGCTATAGGAAGAAAAGAGAAAATACGTGAAATTTCCAATGTGTTTTTGAGGAGCATTAGAGTCATAGACCCTAAAAGATACAAAGTAGAGATCTAAATTAAATGCTTGACAATAGACAGATGACATTTCTATCTGTTTTACATTACCCTCTGTTAAACAAAACATTTATTACATTACATGCCCTATTATGCATGAACTCAATATTGAAAGTAATACTACTGTAAAATATTCTTCTGTATTTAATGTAGGAACATTTTTTATTCCTTTGTTTAAAGTTATTTTGCACAAAAGAGAGAAACTGCAATCCAGGCTTTTATGAGTAGTATTTGGAAAAACAAACCAAACAAAATCAACCAAAAAAAACCCCAACAGTGTGACATTTCAAATTCTTTAAAGTATAGGTATAACACCACCATCATGAACTTCATGGAAAACCCCCTCATGCCCTGTGTAAAATTTGGTGTGTTTTTAAGAATATGCCTTAAGAAACTTCAGTAAAAAAAATCCCAGTGCAGCACAGAAGCAAAACCAAGTATTACAGAAAGAAATATTTTTAGAAGAAGAGTCAGGAGTAGCAATTAGGAGAAGATTAGGAAATTTAGACTGATACAGGTGACAGGGACTTCATGAATGTAGTTCCTTATCAATGAAAATAGACTGAATATACAAGGAGTTTTTTGGAGGTCTTACAGAGATTCTGCAGTAATGTTCTAGATGGCTAAAGAAAAGTCATGGTGTACAGGGAGAACAGCAGAGTACATTTTCTCAATGTAATTGCAATTTTAATTTGCAATTTTGCAATTTAAAAGTTTACATTTTTTCAGTGAAAGTTACACAACTGAGCAATGCCAGAAGTTATATTATTATTATTAAAAATTTTTAAATTATTAATGCTACTTTTCAAATATACCTACTGAAATGTCTTCTGTACCACTTCTTTTCATGAATCACCTCACAATGTCAGCTGATCCTGGTTAAGCTAATGCAAAGAAAAAAAAAAACCACAGTGGGCAAAGCACAGCCAAAAAGGTCAAAGTAGTGCAGAGACCTGAATTGTGCCCTGTCTTGAATAGGTAGCTGAATGGTGTTGGGAGAGCCAGGGAAGGTTTTATTTGATTTAGCAGAGTGAGGAATTTGGATGGCATCAAGCTTCAGATCAAATGAAGTCTTTGAAATATTAGCTCTACAGAGTTTGTACCTCACTGAGACATGCTGATGGCAGACAGCTCACATGAAATTGCATTTCAGTACAGAATAGCTCATTTCAAAATACCCCAGTGAGCCACAGGAAGAGAGCAGCAGGGAAAGTGGAGAAAGGTTGAGCAGACAGAAGTTCTGATTTAACTTTATGTCATGTATAGATGGGGTGTGAAATGGTGCCATGCACACCCTGGGCTTTTCAGTCACACTGGCACACAGAAAACACAACAGACTCTAGTATCCTCTGTGAATGTGAAGGCCAATGCACTGAGAATTTCATAGAAAATTCCAGCTCTAAAGAGTATGATGACAGGAAAACTTACTAAACAGGATAAACAGATGCAAAATAAAACAGGTGTTTCCATCATGGGATTTGAAATTAAGAAATCTGAGTTCAGCTCCCAAGTCTGCTGTAATACTGAATGAATTACAATGAAGTAAATGTCTCAGGTACTCATCCATCCAAGTGGCTAATGCTCCCTCACCTGCTGCCTTTTTTTGTCAATTGCCTTTTAACTATAATTTTTTGACTACTCTCAGATCTTTAGCAACAGGGTTATATTTAATTAAAATGCTATAATATATCAAATAAGTTTTAAAATATCAATACCTTCATTTTCTTTTTCTGTGTTTTAAACACATGAAAAAATAAAGCCCTGCCTTGGTAATTAACACGATCAAAGGTAACACCAAGTTCTTCCACTACATGCCTCATCACCCTAAAGAAAATTTAAGAATCATAGAAGTGACTAGTACTCCTCTTCATGCTGTAAATTCTAAACTTCTCTATTTAAAGTAGTCCTGGAAGTACATTTTCCTCCTTGACAAAGTGTATATTTCATCAAAGTACTCACTATTTTATTAAAGGATCATTTTGGAAGAGGTGGGGGCTGATTTTAGCAAGAATCTTGCTTCTTTTTGCCATGTGCAGTCAAAAACTGTTTCAAGCAGTTTTTACGGTTGTTTTTGTTGGTTTTCACTGGTAGTAACTAGCTAAGCAGAAACAGACTTGAGATGACACTAATATGTTACAGTGGGTTCTATAGAAGGAAAGAGTCACAAGGAAGGGAAGGGGGAAGGGGGCAGATACAACCAAACTGCTCTTTTCTGCAGCATTCCCTGGTTCAGAACAGTGTAATGGGATCCAAGCCAGGATATTCTATCTCCTTCCTTGGCAAGAAGAAACCATTTATATATAGTCTTATGGTTCCTAAATGCACAAAAGATGTAACTATCTTCAGCAGCCTCAGCAAGGACCTGTGAATGTCAGCAGTAACATACAGCGTTTAAGAGATTTTTTTTTTTCTGAATGTTTGCTCTCCTCTGGTGTAGCTGCTTATGCCTGTTCAAGCATTTCACTTTTCCTCTGTTTTATCCTGACCACTTTTTCCTACCTTCTTCTCCTCTGTAAGAATTCTTATCCCTTGTTTCTCATTCATGTCTTCTGCCAAATATGACCTGGGTTGTACTCAGGGGATCAGATAGACTGGGTTGCTCAGATTACTTTGGAGAGGCAAAGATGAAGTTGTATGCTGGAAAATCTAACTTTGTTCAATATTAATAGCAGTGATTGCTCCAGCTCTGCCATTTGGAGAGGCTAATGTCTGTAGCTGCATGTCAAGGACATCCTTCTGGATATCACAATCCTTCCAGTGCCAGCTGAGCATCTGGTGTTAGCATTGCATCTTCTTCTAGAGGGAAGAAGTCAAGACTACAAAAGTGGTCAGGAAATCCTTTTTTAGCATGCAGCAGCCATAGTTTTCTCTGCCTCTGTAGTTCTCCAGCATGTTCATCCTGCAGCTCAGTCTGGCTTTTGGCTTCCCTCAGCACTCCTCAACAGTCACCCCCTGCCTCACTCTCCTCCTGATGGCAGTGGTTATGCCCTATAGCAGAGATTTTTAAGGATTATCCTCTACCCCTGCTGGCTGGGCCAGACAGGAGGGCAATTGCTAGGAGTAGCTGTCTCCTCCCCAGCTGAAGCATTGTACTTGCTTTCTTTTATGTGTGCTGGCATGACTTGCAACGTGTTACTTCAGTTGCAGTTGTAACTAAGGCTAATAAAATGCTATTATGGTTAATTACATTCACCGGTGAGGCACTTAAACTTTACATGAAATGGCATCCAAGTAGGCTTAAGTTTTCGTAACACATGGCAGTTGGAATGGGGAGGTTTTAAAAACATGTAATTTCATTAGAGTAACAAGACAACCACTTGAGTATTTATTTTGTTTTTTAAGACATGCTTAATGGTGCTGCCATATGGATGGCTTGTAAACAAACAAAAAAAGGCTGATGGAAGGCTAGATGATGTAAGGGACACATACATCTGGCAGAGGATATCCCAGCATGCTTCAAGCACTTGCAGTTTTAATAAGTACTTCTCAGCACCTTGTGCTTATGAAAACATGCAGTGAGGTGGTGTTCATTCATGCCCATTTCCAGAACTGACTTTTATTTAATATTCTTTTTAAAAAGAGGTGTGTGAGGCTGTTATAAATTCCCTTCAAGCCATTGGAATGTCCTGTTTCATCCTTCTCTCTCTGACTTTGTTGACTAGAAGACGTTCACTCCATAGTGGTCTCGATGCCACTATTTTCCAAGCTAGCTCCATAGTTTTGTGGAGATGGCCTTTCCCACCTTTTGGCTACCGTGGAAAATTATTTTCAGACATCATGTTATTAATGAGAGGCCTAAAGTTAAGCTATTGTAGTTAGCTTGAGCCTAGTTAAGAGTATTTATATCTGAATTCCAAAACAGTATTGCAAAGGTTTACAGAGATGCAGATGACAGTAAATAAAATCATGTTTATGTACATGATCAAATCAGGGAGACCTGTTTCCCTCTCCATACCTATCTGCATAGGTGCGGTGCCCCTGTAGCCCATAGTATCAGGGATTTTGGTTGTACACACTTCAAAGGGCATTTACAGGAAAGACTCTTCAGCTTATGATGTGAAAAACCTTCTGCTCCTCTTTACCGGAGGTTTGTTAGAGAGTTCATGTATGATCATATTTTATCCCTTACCCATTTTTATTCCTCAGATTATTTGACCTCAGTTGGAAAGATAGTTCTGAACTGCCAGACTGATAATTTTTCTCAATGTTTTGAAAATAACCACTGTGACTTTGGCAAAGTCGATGTTTGACAATAATTCTGGCATATCTTTACCTGTAGAAAAGGTATATAACCTGATAAAGTAATTTGCAAGTATCAGACAAACTGTCCCTGTTCTTCAGAATATACAGCTCACATTAATATGCAATTAGAAATGTATTTTACAGAAGACAGCCTGGTACTGACTCCTGGCTGAAATTATATATGATGATAAATAACTACTACAAGGTGTTAATCTCCAGTGTGGCATGTCTCCATCACACAGTCTGGATTCTTTGGATATACTGTAATATAAGCTCTTAAACACTGTTCCAATGGAATTTATATTAGTTGTCCAACCTGTTAACACTTTTTGGTGCCAGAGTTTTGAGTAGTTCCAAGGAGATCTGTCAAGTGGGACAGCTCAAAAGATATGCATAGAAAACAAGGAGACGAATTAATAGGAGAATTAAATACTGTGAATAGGATTGCATTTGTAGGGAATTTGGAAGCACAGGATTAGCCAAATACATATGTGGAGGAAAGCTGTAGGTGTTCTCCATGGGCACTGGGGGATAGGGAAGGCAGACATGGAAATAGCCAGGTGAAGCAGGTTACTGGGGTGAAATCTGAAGAAGGAAATTTGCAGAAGGTTAGAAAAAACAGACTGAAGGGGAAAGGAAGGAAAATCCCTTCCCCTGCCAACACAGCAGAAGAAGTGAGGCTGGGAAGGACCAAGAGCAGCAGAAGAGTTATGGAAACTGACACTTCAGGGATCTCAGAAGCACAGATAGTCTTTAGAAGAAGATGAATTTGTGGTGAATCATCACAAAGTCGGAAATCAGAAACTTCTGTTCATTGTGGAATAAAGGAAAGCAGCCTTGCTTTTAGTTTCCCTAAGCTACATTTTGCCCTTTTAACAGGTGACTTAAGGGCCTATTAAAGAGCAAAACCAGTAACACCAACCTGAGGAACGCAAAATGTGAGCAGCTGTTATACAGTCTCTCACGTGTCTCATTCTGCCCTGGTACCTGCCAAGTCTGATGTGACCTATAAGAACACCTCTGAACTTTCACTTCTGAGCTCCTTTTTAACCACAGACTGCAGCAGTTTGAGACTGTGTGATGGTTTTGTGATATTGACAACTGGAGACCAAGATTAAACTGTTAAATTCTTTTTACTAACAGTAAAATATAAGATGCAAAGTGTCAAGAGGCAACCTAACCTGCCAGCTCTGCTCTTAATTTGCTAAGAAGCAATCCACAATTTACATATCTATTTTCTTTTAAAACACTTCTTTAAAACAAAATAAAATACTAAATCTTGGCAGAGGTTTTTGGCTAAAATGCAGAAAATATATTATGAACAGACTTTTACAGTATGTTTCCACATTATTTTTGCTAAGTTCTCCAGACCTATGCAATACATAAAATAATATGTTTCCCCTTTATGCATGGAAAATAGTCATCAACTTTATCCTTTCATTAAAGCCAGAGAAAACATAAAGTTCCAGTATAGTTCAAGATAATAGTTCCAAGTGAAGAATCATTTGAGTCTTGATACAGTGAAGATGGCTTTGCCCAAGACTGACATTCTCACTACAAACAAGCTGAACAAATTGAATCATTCAGATATTCATATTTTCAAAACATATTCTAGTTATTTTGTTTCCAAAGACCATTTTAACAACTCCAAAACAAATCTCTTCAAGTAAATGTGAGTACTTCTTAAATTCTTTCCTTCCTTTCCACTGCAATGTAAGACTAACTTTTAAAGTGTTTAAAAATCTGTGGGTATAGATTTCTGGAGAATAACAATAATGAGCAAGCATGGAGCATAAGATATCTTTGGACCTTTTGAGTGTGCTTATATCTTATGAGCATTCTAGTTTGTGGACACTTTCTTTTTCTGTCCTACTGCATTGTGTGATGCCACAATTCAGGTACATATGGACAATCATGTGGATGTTGACAGCAAAATCTCCATTTTGCAAATAAAACAAAAAAGGAAGTAAAAAGAGTAAAGGTTCTCTCCTAACCCACATAGAGGGCAAATTATAGAGGCCAGACAAGGATAATAAAAGTGTATGATTGACAGCTGACAGTATGCCAGTGAAAATTTCTCTCCCCCTTAGGATATTGTTTTGATAATCTTTGTCAATTTAATACTTTATGGAACTAGAGATTTTTTTGTCTGTATGGATATTTTTTGAGGGGTGGGGGTTGCATTTGTCAATTGAACATCAAAATAGGGTGGATAGACAGAGAAGTGAAATGTAAACAACAGCTCCAGGTTTGTTTTTCTCTTTGGGCTGTTGGGGGATGTTTTTGCACATGAAGGTTAAAAGAGCACAGTAATAGACTTCATCACTTCTTAAGGACGTTTGGCCAACGCTCCAATACAACTCCTCTAATCACAGAGTTATTACTTGGTTTTGTATCTTATAGTCAAAAAATTCTTTTCTGAAGTTTGACTGTAAATGGGCTTACCTCTTTATGATATTTAAAGACTATACATTTGCCTAGAAATTTGACATACTTTTGCATTCATGAGTCCATAATTTTACCACATTTCTATCCCTTTGGTTGTTGACTGTTTTCTACACCCATAAAGTTCTTGTGAGCATGTCCATCATAACGCCCATGCCACCTGACACCCAAACAGTGAGTGTCCTGATCACTCTGAGATGATCAGTCCATGGGACTTCGCACAATTTCATTGTCCTCAGGCTCCTCCAGTCCCAGCCATCAAGATTTCCAATTACTCACCAATGACATTGCTTTCTTGGAGCAGCAGCAGCTGGTCAGACTCAGGGTCCTCATCCCCATTTGTCTCTTGGCCACTCTTTAATTTCATCAAAGACTTATGACTTGCAAGATGGGTGAAATAATCAAGTTTCCCCTCCTGCAGTTATGCTAAGCCTGAAATGCACCCAAGAACAAAGCATTCAAAAAACAAGCTTCTCCTATAGAATTATGCAGATATGACTCCAAATGCACTGAAGAGGCAGATCTGTTGAGTCAGTTGATGCCCTTGTAGAAACATAATCAATTTTCCTACTGGAATCAGGTTTTCAAACAATTTTTTTGTTTTGACTTCAATGGCTTCATAAGAAACGTTCTTGTTTTGTATATAAAATATATTGCTCATCTTGAAAACAAAGACAGCTCTGAGTATTATGATACATTTTTTTCCACAATATTAATATCAGGAAAGAGGTTTCTACAGGCCAAAAAGTTTTACTTGGGTAACTCCACTAATTTCAGATCATATCTTCTGTGGCACAGATGTTCATTGTGCATGCTGGGATAATTCTATAATTATTGATTAGAACTCAATGAAAAGTTCTGTGGATGATGATTCATAAAGTAATTCACTTTCTTCTATTGAAGAAGCTTTAGAGTAGAAAAGATGGGTGCACATCTTCCAAACTGTGGATCTAACAGGGACTACCTTGCGCACTCCTGCGCTTGACCCCAACTCTGATATGATAAAATAGAAAATTAAATAAACCACTTTCTAATATTTATAGATATAATGAATCTTGGTGGAAAAGTGCCTTTTGAGTTACTTTGTGAAAACAATGTGCTATTTGAAGAATGCAGAAAAATTACAGTACACAGTTTCACATCAGGTTAATTCATCACAGAGGGGTTTTGGCCTGGTTAGCTGAGATGGAGGTAGGTACTTGAATATATTGCAGACATGTAGTCTTGGAATTTAATCTTTAAAAATATTTCCAAGCAGCCTTTCATACAGGCATGTTCCCACTGAATGCAGTGAGGTTGCACTGGCACATCTGTGATCTGGTGGTTACTTTCATGCAGAATGTGATCTGGGTAGATTCTGACTGATTTACTGGGCTCTGAAGAAGGGTGTATGAAGTTTTTCATCAGTCTAAGGCACACCATGTACAATTTTGCTACTGATATGCTGTTGGACATCTTGTATCCTTGTAAATAAAATGTTGTCGCCTTTTGTGCTCTTAGCCCTTTTCTGTCTGGCCTATGCCCATTTCTTTGTGTCTGGGGATGACCCTGCGTCATTTTTCTTTATTTGCTTTATATAAAGGCTAATAATAATACTTGTCAATTTATTTGTGGCTTTCTCAGCTGCATAGCTAATGCTCTTCTGCTTGATAGGACTTCTTTGCTTTCTGTAATTACAGTTCTGCTTATGCCCTTGAGGAGGAACATCTGCTGCTTCCCACTCATCAGTTATGTTTCATCCTCTCATTTCCTCAGCATTATTCTGCACCACAGTGATATGGTGGTCTCTGAAGCCCTTTGCAATTTTCCTTGGTATAGCAAGGTCCTCAGTCATCGTCCTCACCTTCCTTCTCTTCATCATCCTGTTGTGCTGTTGTCCTCTGCATGAGTGATACATTTACTCCTCTGATTCAGCTGGGAGGGAAAGGGCAGAGGTGTGCAGGGAGCTCCTACAACAACCTGCCTCAACTGGGAACAAATGTGCAGCAAAAGCCCAAGGACATTGTGCTTGAATGTCCTCACCAAAACAAGCAGCATAGGCTGTCAGGGTCAGGATACTTGACCACTGAGTTAGGACAGAAGATAAGGCAAGGAGGAAAACCCCCACCGTCTCTTTTTGGACACTTACCAGTGAATTTCTGACAACATGGCATATTTTTCCCCACCATATTTGTTGCCTTTATTGTTCACTGTTGCATGTAAATCAGCTGAATGATCTTTTTGTTCTTACACATTTATAATTTTTCTTAGAAATGATATGTTGGTAAAACATGAAACAACATTGTATAGTAGGCAAATTATGAGGGTTAAAAATATGTATTTTTTAAATAGTCAACATTAACTGCTTGGATTTTTAAACACATTTGTAATGTTTGCTCTTGTGTAATACCTATTTTTATACATAATGCAACATATTAATTAATAATTTGTAAATATTTTTACATGGCCAGAGTTAGGTGCAGTGAATCCCAACCACGGCAACTATGTAAAAGAATTCAGATTTTAACAAAAACTGGGGTGAATACTTGAATATTGGGCAGTTTTGGTCACTGCAATATAAGATATTAAGCCATTAGAGGGCATCCAAAGGAGGGCAACAAAAATGGTGAATGGCCTTGAGGGGAAGCCATGTGAGGAGTAGCTGAGGGCACTTGGTCTGTTCAGCCTGGAGAAGAGGAACCTGAGGAGAGACCTCATTGCAGTTACAACTCCCTCATGACGGGGAAGAGGAGGGGCGGGCACTGATCTCTTCTCTGTGGTGACCAATGACAGGACGTAAAAGAATGGTCTGAAGATGTGACAAGGGAGGTTTAGACTGGATATTAGATAAAGATTCTTCACCAAGAGGGTGATTGGGCACTGGAACAGGCTCCCTGGGAAAGTGGTCACAGCAAAGCCAGACAGAGTTCAAGAAGCATTTGGTTGATATTCTCAGGCACATGATGTGACTCTTGGGGATGGTCCAGTGCAGCACTGAGGGTTGGATTCAATGATCCTTCAAGGTTAACATATTCTATGATTCTGTGAGGACAGGCCATTACTCATAGACAAAGGGAAACAAAGTAAAAGAGAATAAGTTATATAGCTTCATATGTATGTCCTTGGCTCTGTCAGACTAGCTCATACAGTGCAGAACTGGTTGAAGGTTGGCCTGCTTGAAAAGGTGCTGCTGTCCCTCAGCAGCCCTGCCAGTGCTGAAGTCAATGGAGTGAACAGACCAGTTTATAGAAGACATTGGCATCCTGAACTTCTAGAGATTTCATCCTTCCCTGGCTCATCAGTTCAGCACAGTGTTTTTTGAAATAATACTGTGACACTATTGGAATAAAACCTGGGATACTATTGCATGGAGATCAACTGGCAGGTACATGTATGTCTTCCAATATCTGAAATGAGAATTTGATATGAGTATATAGGGTGAATAGCTTTTAGTGACAAGAGTAACTTTTCTTACAAATAATTGTGTATGACTGAAAGAATAAGGACTTTTTGTATACTGAAAATATAAATTGATTGGTGCAGTAGTCAGTTGAATGTGTGTTGCAGGATTAGAAGGACTGTGTAGTATTCAGTATTTTCCTGTTTTCTAGAAGAGGATTGGCATAAGGTCTTAGAAAGATCCTTTGGTGGGGTTTTGGTGGGGAAGCCAAATAACCACTACGTATTATGTTTAATAAGAGAGGCATAAACCTTAACATGATGGAGGCTGGATGGGATATGAGGGTCACCTGTGCAAAGTGATACACAAAGATTGTTTTCCTTGAAGTTCAGTCAGTGCTAACCTAGATGTTAGGGGAAAGACAGTTAACTATAGAAAGTGTCACTGGATATGAGACTGGTCAAGTCCATGGAAGAACCACATGAGAAGGTGAATGAAACCAGGAACAGTGAGGCTCCTTTGAGAGAAATTATGAAAATTACAAATTTAGTGAAGTAAAATACAGGAAATAGATGAGAAGTCCATACAGAGGAATCTTCAGACAGAAGGAGATAGGCCCGTGAGCAGCATGTACAGTGTTTCTCTGCCATTAAAATGCAATTCTTGCATGGGCAGTACAGATCACTGAAAATAAGAACAAGTAGGAAAATTATCCATGAACAGTAATCCTGAGATAAACTTCACTCTTCATCCTTTGCATTACTGAAATGAAAGCACAGTCCAATAAAAATGAATCTAGCTATAGAGACAAAGCAGAAAACAGAGTGGCTCTTTCGAAAGCAGAGAACTGTATCTCCCTTATTTCACCCAAGAGGTGACAAGGTATAAATGTATCAGTACTGGAATTCATATTTCAAGAGGAAAAGAAGTAAAAAAGTAGGAAAGGTTGCAAGAGTAAAGGAGTAACTGCTGGGACTAGTTTCTGTAATTGCAGAAGTGTCATCAGCCAACTTCAGCACCAAATAAATGAACAAATTTAAGGATGAGGAAAAACGAACTGGGATGAAAAAATATGGTGGAGGCATCAAAGTACTTAAGTAAAAAAAAAAACAGGAGGAGAACAGGAACTGAGGATTTAAGGGTGGAAAAATCAAAGGATGATGAAGAAGTGTAAAGGAAACAGAAGGGAAAAAAACAAATGAAATAAAAGGAGAGAAGAGAAACAAAAATAGAACAAGACAGCATAAAAACAGATCTACAAACAAGGTTTAAAGTTATCAGTGGCTTGTTACAGAGTGGTCAGGAAGCTTTGCTCTCACTGAAGTGAGTAATGATAATGATGGGGCTGGTTATCTCTGGGGATGGCAGGCAGCACTGTGCCATGTGGGCACAGATGCAATCACCAGCATCTGATGGCATCCAATAACTGCTGTGTGTAAGAGGGGACAAGGTCTCTCCTTCCTTCTCTGCATCCTCTCCACTCCCCTTTTGGGAGAGGAGGAGGGAATACTCACTGATGAAAAGATTGTTTTTCACACACACGCACATACATATATACACACACAAGTGCTCAGTTTCTTGGAGTAGCTTGCACTGCTTTCTGAAAGGGGACATGGGAAAAATGTAGGCCTAAATAGATTTTGGGTTTCTTTTTTGGAGACGGAAGGAGGGACAAGGGACAGGCAAGTGCTGACATCTGGAGAGTGGTAACAGCTGTGAAGGCCTCAGGGCCTGGGACTTTTGTTTCTGACCTTGGGGAGAAACCGGAGAGCACTGACCACATGGAGTGGTTGCAAGGAAGACTGAGGGCAGAGGGGAGACAGAAGTGGCAGCCCCTTATTTTTGTACCCTGGAGCCTTGGTAATATATCTCCATAAAGACACCAGTGCATGTTCATATGAGAAGTTACCCTATTCTGTCTGAAGTCATGTTAAAAATAACTCTCTTTGGGCCTTTGGGCATTGCACTATAATGAAGTTAAAAGGATAAATGCTATTAAATGTCTGAATAATGTTGCTAACATAGCTTGTCTTCCTGATCATTTTGTTAAACTGCAGTAACATACAATCATGTCACCATTAATACTTCCTGCATGTGCAGGAAAGAAGAATACAAAGAGTATGAAATATCAATTGATTTTAGGATGGTGTGTTTTGTATTGAAACCAGATGGATAACTTATTCTCTCATGTGGCTGGTGGCGGGTACTGGAAATATCACACATTTTTATTGTTGAACCAGAGTGCAAACTATTCAGAGCAATACACCTACATCTGTTTCATATTATACTCTGTGCCTGGCTGCCATCATTTTATGGACTCAATATCTGTCCAACTATTATTTTTATTGGGTCTCATAACTCCATAGTTGGTCCACCTGTAGAGCCTGTGAGTTATCAAGTTAGAGTCTTTTGCCATTGTCATGTGTCCAGTTTTCAAATTAAAGTGGTTTCCAACTGGACTACAAAGTACCAGAACTGCTATTCTTAGAGCTATTTTTATTTTAACTACACCCACTCCCATTTATCATTACAGTCTGCTGGAAAAAGTCTAATTGCCAACAAAGAGATTTTTTTTTCTTTTTAATTGGACAAGGGAATATGTACATTCTTTCTCTCCGTTTTAGTATTATATAATTTTTCCCACACTTGTTACTTGTTTATTGCTATCACATTAAAAAGCAGTAATAGTTGTCCAATTTCTGTTGTAAAACCTCCCTGGCATGCTCATGAGGCTCACTTAGACAGAGTATGATTATTCAGACATCAAGGGCAGCTAGAATCCAAATTCTCATTTGAAGATAAATAGCCGTCACTTGGTACATTCTGGGCAAGGTCCTATCGCCACAGCTTTTCCTTGCTCTGGCTACCACTGAGCTGAATGATCCCATTTTTTCTTGGTCTTCTCTATCATGTATGTCTCTCTCCACATTTTTTTCTTTGTTGACATCTGTCTATGCCTCTTTCCAAATATCTACCTTACCCTGACATACCTATTTCACAGTAGGTACATCTTCATGTTGTATTTCTGCCTACTGGTCCTTTTCTAAGGTACCCCTGAGCTGATATCTCTGGCTTCTGCCTGCCTTCTTTTCTTTCTTATCTGTCCAGTGTCACATCACTGAGTGTCTCTTCCCCTGAAGACATTGCTTCTCCAAACTTGCTTCCAATTCCAGACATATTCAAGACATCAGCTGATCCCAGGCCACAGCACGTTCAAACTTCCAAGTTCATCCCACTGCTCTCTGGAGCAGATGGTGGACAGACACCTCTAAGGCAAGGCCATGACCCTCAGGTATGCTGATGGTGCCACAAAACATGCTGGCTGTGTGAGACTGGACAGTCTGAGCATCTACAAGGTGTCCCAACACCACAATAGCCCTAGACCCTGAGAATCCCTAGCTCTCCACATGAGCTGTTAGGGAACATGCCATTCCTCACTGGTCCATCGTTTCCTGCTACCACGCTCATCACAGCTCTGTACTGTAAGCTCTGCCAAAGTAGTTGGCAATGTGTGACTGCTTCAAAACCATGTCAGTTCCTATGCAGAAGAGTGTAAGGTGACCTTCAGAAGCTATAGCAATCCCACAGGTTGCAATATGTCTGTATTTTCAGCCACCAAAATGACAGTCTGACTTGTTTTGAATTAATGACTCTCATCTAGTTTCCGTATTCAGCTGATCTCCCAATCATTTACAAATCAGCTTCAAAAGTTCAAAAATATTTTGGCAATTTTATGGACTAGAAGTACAAGTCTGAAGTTTTCAGAGAAGTCTGTAGGACTAGAACTTTTACTAGGACTTTGTTAGAACAAAAAATGTGTGGACCACCACTGTGTTATTAGGCTTATTAAGTTGTCTCTAAAGTAGCCTGCAGCTTTGCAATCTAGGAAAGAAACATCTGGTCCATGAAGGTTTCCATTTGTATCTATTTTGTTAACTACATTAAGCAACTAAATATCTATATCTATATCTGTGTAATGCAATGAAAACAAAAGTACTTAAGCTAAAATAATTTGATGTCAAATTAGTCACATAACAACATAAAATATCACAATTTTTACAGACAGCAACCACTCTTAAGATTTTACCTAGAATTAGGGTGATGATAAACCTTATACATCTCCTAATTACTAATTCCCTGTGATAGACCATTATCCATATAGGAAAAATGTCGAGAGGGTGTGTGGAATAGTTGATCAAGGCTTACTGGTAATTTCTTAAATAAATATTAAAAAGTTCTGGTGCTTTTTATAATTTCATATTGATAAAAACATGGGATTTCTAGTACTTACCCATCTTCTGAGGGTAAATATATGTCTGAGCAGCACTCGCTAGTTTTGAACCAAAGTTCACTCTGTTTCTTGAATTTGAAGTTTGGCAACTCCTGTTGAAGTTATCCCAGATGGCAGCATCATGAGGCCATTTCCCTCCTGACCACTGCACTGTGGGACAACAGCCTCAAGCCCAGGGATGTGAAGTGTCCTAAAGCACTGCAGCAGGGTTGGGCAGATCTCAACCATTGGCCAGTATTTTAATTTCCTTAGGGAAAAATGTTCTAAATACACAAATACTATGGAAGAAGAATTAAAATCTTGGACAGACGTGGCTCTCAGTTAGCAGAATGGAGGTATACAGAGAATAGCAGATTATATGTGACTTTCTCCATTTCAGGAAATTATAAGAAACTACTGTCTTACATGTTCTCAACTTAAGTATTTAATATTGGTGGATTTTTTGTTGGCTAGTTCAGGATATATTTACTTAGACCAGATTTTTTTTTTTTTAAATTGCTCATATCTAGTTTCTGGAAGGATGGCAGAGCTGTAACAAACTGCACCTCACAAAACTGTGTGACTGAGGACACCAGGAGTCTCTGCTGTAGGCAAGCAGCTGAGGTGCCATCCCCATGTGCAAATCCCATGTGCTTCCACTGGCCAAGTTGTCAGCAGGGTGGGGAAATAAGGGGATGAGTACAGAGGAACAAAAGCCCTTGGGGAAGAGGCAGAGGAAGAAAAGGCATGAAAAAGTCTAGCTCTCTGGTTTCCAAGTGAAATCTCTCTCCTTCCTCTCACAAAAGATGATTTCCATATCCTCTCACTATCAAAGGCTTGAAACAAAAGCTGAGACAAGCACATGGGCAGTTTAAAGGTCAACACTGTCATCAGCTTGGCTTTGAAGATTTTAGCATACAAAATTAGTACAATATTTGATGTGAATGCCTCAATAGTAAAGCTATTTTGCTGTTAAAATGTTCATGCTTGACTTTCCTTATATTGACCTGTGTATCTCATAGTTCAAAACTTTCTGCCTCATAGTGGGGTCTTTTTTAGGGAAAATTTGTGACTTCTTAATTTTCTGCCTAAAAATCTTTGTCTTAGTTGTACATTATGTAACTCTATTCCAATTATAGCCAGGCAAATGAGACTTTTTCCAGTGATTTGATCTGAGGTAGGCAAACAACAAAAACATGGAGAAAAGAAAAGGGCAACGTAAAGATCATCTCATTTAAGAGATAGCAGTAACCATCTTAACAGTGATTGACTTATTATGTACACTTTAAGCATCCACAGAAAGCGGCTTTCCCTACCCACAGTAAGGTCATTAGTGAGGGAGGAGGGAGGCAGAGAGAGTTAGCTGATAGCACAATCATCTTCCCTGTGCAGACAGTGACCTGGAAGCACCACATTTATAGAGATTTCCCTCAAAATAATGAATCTTGGTACTGTAAGGAAGAAATGTTAGTTGCAGCATTAAAGTGAGCAAAGCAGAATACTAGCTTTGAAGAATCAACTAAATTTAGACCTACATTTGTGTAGATTTTGTTCCCAACCTAAGAAGTTCAAAGAGATATATTGCTACTAGGTATGACAGCAAAAGTAATATTGCCACTATGCTCCATTATCATTCTGTACAAAATCAATATCAAAACAACCCAAGTCTAGACACATAAATGTCAAACTATTTAACAAGAAGCAGTTAGTGCAGAAAAAAACACTTAACTGGCAATTGAGGTAGTCTGATGGATCTTAAAGTAGCTTACGAGGATTTATGTAAGATAAAAACAGTTTAACTAAGCATGTAGAACAAAGCCTGGGGGCTTATGGCTAAGAACAATATTAGAAGAACATCTAAGCTCTTTATCGTACCTGTCAGATCCTAGTACTTGGCTGTTCTGTCAAAGAATGGAAGGCCTTCTAAATTTCCTCATTTTCTTCTTGATTTTAAGTTATAGATTATCTATCAAAATTATCATTCACCTACTACTCAAAAGATAGAGTGCCCAGTTCATAAAAGCACATTTGAGTTATTCCTGCTACTCATACGAGATCTATCATTCTCAGAGTACTTTCTCCACTTTTTACTTGTCATTTCTTATTGAGATCTGACAAGGAGGTTGTTAGCAAATAAAATCCTCTCAGAAGTGGATTTCTGGAGTAAAACAGACAGCAGAAATTAACACTTAATTAACATATTAAAATAGCTAAACACTGAAACTCATTTCAGTCAAAGAAATAAAAAGGGATGGAAGATCTCAAAAATACAGAGGCATTAATTTAAAAATTACCAAATATTTAGTTCTTAGTTTCTAAAAATTATCTTTTAATTCAAGTGATTCTCTTTTAGCTTTCAAATAGACCTAAAATAAGAAAGAAAATTAGAAACAATTAGGGTTTAGGTGGAGAAAAGGGGTTTACTTGGTTCATAATTCATTTTTATTGGTTCAGAGTTCATTGTTTCTCTGTGCGCATCCAAAAGCCCTTTTGATTCAGTTTTATTCTGACAGGGCCACAAAACAAAACAAAAAAGTCACTAACATATCTGAAATGAAACCTAGTCAGGGTATTGCAGTGCTAAAAAAACCCCCCATAACTTCAATTTATATAGAACTAAAGGAGATTTTATTGTCTAAATCATTTAATTTCACAGCCTTCAGTGTAAGTCATTAACAAACTGCTGTAGCACATGAACTCTTGGGAAATTAGTTGCTGATTTCCATGTTTAGAGGAGAGGGGCTGGGCTTTACATGGGAAAACTTACCCAGTAACTTAATAAATATGAATCTTAATAGAAATTTTTATAAACTAACATAAAACATTCTATATTTTTGAAGTGTGCTTTATTTAACTAAGACAATTTAGAATATTCAACTTAAATACCTAATTTAAAATATTCAAATTGCCAAAATGAGAATGAAGCAACTGATGAAAAGACTGGTTCTGGAGCAACTCTTGTACATTGTGAGGCTTTTGCTGTAACCTGCCCAAATGGAGGAGATGTGGTGCTACAGTGGGTAAGATTACCTGTTCTAAGTTCAGCTGTGCAAAGAGTGGCTCTGCGCAGGTGTCCATGTGGTCAGCTGTATGAGAAGCACAAGTATCTCAGGACAAGAAAGGCCTCAAGGTGTGACACCAATCACTTTGCTCTTCTATGCATTCCTTCTCCAAAAGCAGGTAGTTCTCATCTGTAGCCAGAATTGTTACCTGAAGCTTCAGGCTGACTTAGGCTTTTTAAGTGAATAAAAACTTTTGTTAGATTTTGATTTTTCTTCATGCCCTCTCACACAGCAAGAGTGAGAAATTGCTAATTAAATCCAGTGCATTTTTTCAAGTGAACTAAGAACTGTCTTATCTCTATAGATCTAACAGGCAACTAGAGTCAGGAAAAGAGGACCAGAAGTTTAGATTGGACATTAGGAGGAATTTCTTCACAGAAAGAGTGATTAGACATGGGAATGGACTGTCCAGGGAAGTGGTGGAGTCACTGTCCCTGGAGGTATTTAAGGAAAGACTGGATGAGGCACTCAGTGCCATGGTCTCATTGACAAGGTGATGTTCAGTCATAGGTTGGACTCGATGTCAGAGGTCTTTTCTAACCTAATTGATCCTGTGATTTGAGTGATGATCATGAAGATAACTAAGCAATGCCTGACATCAATTATGACAGCAATCCCATTAAATCAGTAGGATAATTGCAGTCTTAAACTTAGGAAAAGATTTAACAATTTTGCAATCATTGTGTTGTCTCAAATATCATTGTATTCTGCTTAGGACACCCTGGCATGTTGAGATGCAACCTTATATTTATGACCCATTGTCTTCCTCAGCTGGTATGTGACTTCATGGAGGAAAATAGCTTGATTTAAAAGAGGGTATACCAACCAGTAGAACAGGATTTGAATGTTATGTCCTGTGTATTTATACTATGTGAATGGTAATTTATACCTGGACAAACAGACTTCAGGCTTCACAAGTCTCATCAAGATGATCAGTCCAGCCCTAAAGCCAACTGCAAAGTCTTAGTATGGGTATTGTGTTAATGTGGGGAGAAGGATGCATCACACTAGAGAAGTAAGTTTGTAGCTTGTAATTTAGGCCTTCCATTTCCAGTTTTATTCTTGTATGGAAAAAATTCCTGAACATAAGGAATAAGGGACCCTCCAATCCTCTTCTGCCTCTCACTTTGGCTGAAGTCCCTCCATTAGGGCTCAATCCATGTTCTGAACCACAGAGATAGAAGTGACATTAAAGGGGACAATTACCCATCCTTGCTGCTCATCCCTGAGAAAATTTATGTAGTTAATAAGTGCAGACTGTTTGCTGCTTCCTCCTCTACCCCATACCCTCAATTATTTCTACAGCAGGATCTCAGCTGAGCAGAAATCCATTAAAGCAAGGAAGCAGGCTCCCCATCTGTCTCAGGAGGTAAAGAAATGCTCCTGCAAAAACTTGATGTGAGGTCTCACAAGGCTGGGGGGTTTAGGGGATGGAGAAGAACAGCTATTCTTTCTCTGCCAAAGAAACTCTGACACAATGAGTTGTTAAATGATCCCAATCTTCACCATGCTGTGTTTGGGCTATGATTTTCAATTCTGCCAAGAATTTTAATCACAAATCTTGAACCCTGTCAGTTACTTCTAAGAAATCAGTTTTAACCCACACATCATAGTTCTTGGCTAGTCACATGCATTTATTATCATACCAGAGCTATAATTTGCTTTACGCTCTGGTCTCTGTGCTCCCCAGAAGGTTGGCATCTGGCAGCTCAAGGTGGCACCACCTTTTGTGCCATGGATTTGCACAAACATATGCTTTGATCATAAACCACTTTGGATATAACTAGAGTGTATAACTGACCATGAGAAGCCACAGACATACAGAATGGGTGCATTTAATGTCATCTAGACATGCAGTTTGTTGAAGACAGAAGTTTAGAATTAGTGCTGGAAGTTAAATGTACTGACTATTTCTAAGTGAAACCAATCCCTTAAACACTTAAGAACTTGCTTAATTTTCAGCATATGCCATGGACTTCAAAGAAGGGTCAAAGTCCAATAGTTTGAAGTACTGACAACCAAGAAATGCCCTGGAATATTGGCTAAAGAAGGAAGTATTAATATGGCAACTGTTTTTAGGTGCTATTTTTACATTTAGCTTCTCAAGTTTCTGGCGTGTGTGTAAAATTTCCATTTGAGAAGACACATAAAGTTGCCTATTTAGAATGAGTTTGAAAAATGGTAGAGGGCACTGGTATGTGTTATGTCCTTTCTTCTCTGATTAAGTATCAGTAATTGAGATAATTATTCTCTGACAACTAAACATGGCTGTTAAGCAAATATTCCTTAAAGAAATAATCGCCTGGAATAAAGTGCTGTTTTACTGCTTCTGCCACCACGCCCGGTTTACATATGTAAACAAAACAGTTTATACTTAGAATATACCCAGACATGGTGTCACTGGTTTCTCCTTCCCTGCAAAGCTGACCTATAGGGCCTCAGGCTTATGCCATTGCTCTGTGAACAGACACTTGTGTCAGAATGGGGTATTTGTGACAGAGGGTACAATGATACATTATCATCACTGTAAATATGAAACAGAATAAAGGGATCAGAACAACTGAAAAAAGTAATTACAATGTCTTCTACCACTGTATGTGGTAATCATGATTTAACATCCAAGACAGATAAAAGCATGACTGTAATAAACAAGGAGAGGTCAAAAATTATACAAAATCATTTCCTGAGGTCACCAATTTTGTAACATGCACACACACACACATAAACACACACATGGCATGCACCTTGTAATTGCAGTCAGGGTGTTTTGTTTTGTTTTATTTTATCATTTGTTTAGTATTATATCTTGAGTCAGAGTTGGACAGATGAAAGGAGAAAGAGGGAGGATGTGAAGCAAAGGCAAGTGCAGACAAAATATTGAAATAGCTCAAGGAAGCAGCATAAGAAATGCTTTGGAAGTGCTTGAGATAGCAATGCAAGAGGAAGGAAGAGTGAAGGGTCTGGAGATGTCTTTTGTGTGAGGAATCCATCACTCTGAACTTCAGTCTGGATCACCTCCCTTTTCTGTATCAAGATAGTGTCTTTTAATCCCAGACACATGGGGTAAATGACTTTGACTTTGACCTTGACAGAAACCCTATAGAGAGAAAAGATCTAGTCATATTGCTGTTTTGTTTGTTTGGGTTTTTTTCCTGAGGTGACAATATCCCGAATGACAATCACTGTCCTTTGCAATAATATTTTCTTAGGTAAATAGCCCACTCTGGTCTGTTGCTTTTACTCTTAAATGGCTGAAGACAAAATCTATATTGAGCTACTAAAATTTCTACTATTTCTGATAGAAAGCCTAAATTATAAATGCAATAAAACAACAAAGTACAAATTATTAACTAAATCTCATGTTTCCTACCAAACCACGGCACTCTTGCTATAACCCCTGAAATGTAACTGACTTGTGTAGGGGTCTTTGATCCAGTTATAAAACACCAACATTCATTGGTCCATAAAGCTTAGAGGATGGGGGGCAACAAAAACAAAAACACAAGAACGGCAGTGATTGTCTGGGACCTCTCATTTAGTACTCTTTTCTTTATTAATCACAGTCTCACTGTCCCCTCAGTGAGAGAGTAAAATGATGGGATATTTCACCTTTCCAGATGACCAGATCCCTTTGCTTTCAAGAATGTCTAAGTGAGAATACATTGCAGCTGGTAGCACTATTGAGAACAGTTGGATAATCTTTCACTCTCAAACATTGACAGAGTAGCTTCAAAGCATTCTCTGTCTATCTCTCATCCTTGTGTGTCGGACTATGCCGTAGGCGATGTGACAGCTGAACATATGGGGTGTAGGTAAGAACGTATGTAGATGGTCAAAGCTGGATTCTGTCTCAGGGAATTGCTGTTTGGATTTGTGTGTACACATTCATGTATTTCTAAGGCGTGTTGGGAGTGAAAACATGTAAAAGCTTCATTTGCTTTTACACCTATAGGTATTATAAGATACAGGGTTTGAACTTCTTTTATTAGATCTCTGACTGCATATGGGCTATTTTTACCTGGTTTCAACAGTAATTAGTACAGCTGACACAGATGAGGTTTCCAAATTTTCAAATAATTATTTGATTGATTAGATCAGTTTCTTGCTTGGGCAGGGGTGTTAGACCAGATGACCTCCAGACATCCCTTCCAATCTCTGCAATTTGGTCGTTCTGTAACTAACGTGGTAGTGAGCATTAAGGTCTAACTATCACTGAAATTTTAAGGTCTGTGTGAGTAGCATTTGGTAGAGGCTGAGTCTCCACCAGTTATGAACACTCATGGAGCAGGAGGAAGACAAGGCACAAGCAAATTCAGCTCTCCACTATGCCATTGCTTCCAATTTTCTAATGATTAGAAATGTAAATAATATGATCACATACTATTAGAGCAAAGTGAAACTCTTTAGAGATTTCATATATGACAAGTTCTTTTTAGGATTACCATTGCAATGGTAGCAATACAGTGACAGCAACACATCTAGACCAGTAGTGTTTCTAACTAAAAGACACGATACCTGTTAACAGAGAAACCACTTCAAGTTGTTCTCAGTATCTGCTATTTACAAGGCTGATTTCAGGTTCTAAAGACAGAACTCTTTCAGATCTCAGTGAATCAGAGTAATTCTACTAAAACTTGTGAATTTCTTGCAGAAGCTCATACAGATGAAAAGGAAACTGAGGTTTGCATCTTACTTTGCATCTCATAATCCTCTTCTCTGATGATTTCAGAAATGCTACGATTTCTGAGATAGAGGAGGAAAAATATTTATAAAACATTAATGCTGCTTTTCATATAAATACTAAAAATGTATGCACAACAACAAAACAAACAACCCCACCCCCACCAGTAATTCTTATGCTTCTTGCTATTTGTTGCTTTGCAAGTCAGGTGCAGTTTTTTCCATTAGCAAAAAATGGTAATAATGGTAACCCTACTACATGCTGGATCATTCCCAACACTCATTTGGGGGTGTAACATAACACAGAGAAATTCATGTGTGGGTCAAAGACTCACCTTGTGATTTTGCTCAAATAGACCACACAGACACCTCTTCACATTTTAAAATTAAATATAGCCTGTAGGAAAGCTGGTGTGTTGTGTGAGGAGTGTGGAGCCAGCAGGTGCTGTTCTTGTGCTGGTGAGCTGCATGGGTGTGTGGGTCAGGTGCAGAGCCAGGAATTGAGAGGATTCTCAGCACCAGAGAAGCAGGCACAGCACTCAGTGCACATATGGGCCACGCCAGGTCAACTGGCTGAGGAAAAGGGTGTCCATCCTGGGGCAAATTACGGAGGCAGTGTAGGTATATAGCCAGTGGAAGCATAGACTAAACTGAGAATGGAAAGGCCTTCTAAGATCATCAAGTCCAAACATTAAGCCAGCACTGCCTAATACACCACTAAACCATGTCCCTAAGGACCACATCTGCATTTAAAAGACATTTAAAGGTCTTAAATACCTCCAGCAATGGTGTCTCAACCACTTCACTTGGCAACCTGTTCCAAACCTGTTGGTGAAGCAATTTTTCCTAAGATCTTACAAAAACTAATCAGAGAAAAGGTTGCAATCTGTATTTTGGAAAGATGATAATGGTACCCTTAATTTACATTTTAGACAACTCAGAATATGGAATTGTTAGTTTGCCAGAAAAGTTTCTTTTGCCACAAAAGAAACTTGTCTCATGATATCCTTCACTGTCATATGTAATCTAATTTTAGAAGCCCCAGTTAATAAGTCTTCCCCTACTCTTAAAACATTCCACAGCTTAACATTTTTTTTCCTTAGGTTGAGTGTAAGTTTTTTGGTTGTTTGTTTTACATATAGAAATGAAAAACTTTATAAGAAATGGTTTGGTAAATTTTTTAATTGAATTTTTCTGATCCTTCCCTTTATATTCACATTCCACAGATATTCTACCAAATATGGGCTTGCTAGTGGATTTGAATATTAGGAAATATTACAAAATGCTGATTGTATCTGTGAATCCCACTGAAGGAACAATACCAAAGGTTTCTGCTGACAATAAATAGGAGTACTCTGAATTATTTGAGCAATGAGATAAAAATCTTCAATTCTTTTGCTATTACTTCTAGATAAAGAGGTAAAAGTGCTAATTTTTTTTGTTATTGTTTTATCTGAGACCAAAACTCAAAGGTAGGAGTTACTTTTAAAGTGACTGTGGGTTTTGCAATTTTTCAGGGTTTTTTTTTCTCAAGAAAGTGAGAGTTAAAAAACAGAAACAAAAAAGGAAGTGATTTCCTCCACACCTGTGGCTCCAGAAGAATAAAACAAAAACAAAAAAAAAAAAAAAGGAAAAAACCCTAAAGAATTCCAATTACACAATCATTTTACATAAATAGCTTGCTTTCTGGACTGTTCATGAATAAAAAAATAAGTCAAATCTGTTATTACAAATGATTCATGCAATCAATCTTTCATCTCACAATATCATAACGAACAAGACCTCTGGTAATGCAGACAGTTATGCTCCTTTATAATAATTATTGAACTAGCTAATTTGTACTGTTAGAAGCTTTTTAGAAATGCTCACAAACATCAGGCTTGAAAAAACCTGGAAGAGTTAAGACTAGATTAGGAGTTGTCTCATCAGATTAGACTGCTCAAACGGTGAAGGAAAAAGATTGGAAAGAAAATAAAACACTCCATGGAGATTGAAGGAAATTAGGGCTAACCACACAAAACAAGAAACAAAGGAGCCTTCCAAGCTAGACATTGGCATTAACTCCTTCAGTGGGTGCCCAGCAGTAATGTCCATATCCTTGTCATCTTCCTGGGAAACACCTCTGGCTGGGAAAGGTCTCTGGTTGCAAATCATTGGATGCTGAGGAGCATTCAGGGTGTCATCACTGAGGGCTCTCCTGTTTTCTTATGCTACTCTAAGCACCTGGGTTTGGTCTTTAACCCACCTCACTATGAATGGGTTAGTGCTCTGAAGGCTGCATGTACTCCTTGACAGCCACTGAGGAGTGGGAGGGCAGCAGTTTGGTGATGACTCCAGAAGGCTGGGCCTGGGGCAGTGCCCCAGTGAGGATGAAATGGACAGAGGGATGCTACAAGGCTGTGGGGGGCTCTAGGGACACCAGCTCAAGGTTCAGCAAAAATCTGACTATCAGTCATGCAAAATAAATGACACTGCATATGTGGACAAGCACTAGGCAGATATGTTGGCTCCAGAAATGACAATCAAGCATAATGCAGTCAAAATCATCAAAGAAATGGTTGGTTGTCTTCAGAAGCCATATGACACATAAAGAATGAGATCTCACCTCACTGTTCTGCCCTCTTCTGCTCCAAGCACAAAGTACAAAACAGCTATATAGATGACCAATTCATTTGAGAAATTTTTTTTGCCACCTAATGACTAGAGAAGTCCATTACGATGCTGGAAATCTCTGCTCCAGTTCCTGCTCCTCCAAACACTTTCTTACACAAGTGTTTGGAAAAGCCTCCAGAATAAGCTACATCTTTCAGACAAGCCCTTGACAGCACAAATGTTAATTTTGACTGTGCTTCAGATCAGTCTCAGAAGACGTGGACTGGGTCTATCCCATCCCATCCAAACCATGTGACCAACAGGTCACTGGCTCTTCCCCAACTACATTCAGGTTGGGATCAGTAGTTTTCTCTGGGACCTGATTGCTGTTCCAGCTCTGTTGATTGAACGTTTTGCTGTAGGTAGTACCAGTGTCTTGCAACTATTATTACAGCAGAAAAACTCCAGGCGACCCCCCTGGGAAAGTTTATCTTACAGCAAGACCTGGCCTACTTGTCTTTGCTGATGATATTGACTATATTGTTTTTTACCCATATGATCACCAATTTATTTCTCTCTCTCAAACAGGCGTTCATCTTTTATGTTTTACTGGTTCAATGAGCCACAAGTTGGAACAGAGTTTTCTATACAAAGCAGGACTATAGATGAGGAAAGACCCAGCTTTAGGTGGGGTTAAGAGATCCAGACATGCTTCTTAATATCTTCAGTTCATCATCAAAGTCAAAGCTATATTTTTCCATTCTTTATTATAAATAGTCATCTCTTATAATCTTCTTCCTACAGAATAAAATATGTGAGATTATCTTGTTTTAAAATTATATCTTAAATATTATAGGCATTCAATCTCGAATATGTTCTTTCACAATTTAAATGGAAATGTATTAAATTTTTTTCAAAAATTATCTACATTTAGATTTTGGATAAATGAAGGAAATAATAAAGATGACTGTTTTTCATTCCACACATTCAGTAAATTGAGCTTATATGATAACTTTCATAGGATAAATGTTAGTTTAAATTATCTCCATTTGACCTTTAAGCTAGTATTAAAATGCTAAACCAATTTATGCTGTTAAAATGCATTGAACAAATTATATGACAATAACTCTTATACAATGTGAAGCAATTTTGATGATCTTTAAAGATAGTGGATGGTATTTATGATAACAGCTCTAAGCGCCTTTATATCACAGCTGTGGTGAGGCTTAATGTGGCAGGAACTGTCAGACTGGATCAATACATGCTTTTCAGCCTTCTTTTGGTGCCGTAATCCAGCCCCTGCAAGAAGTGACCTCATGAGCTGCCTAAGCTCTTGTTGTTCTTGTTCTGTTTTGTTAATTGAAGAATATCGAGGCTTATGAAAATGACAAAGCGGAGCAAAAGCTAATTATGAAAGAAAAACAATAAAACCAGGGGTGAGACTAGGTCAGCTTTCAGTGGGAGTCCAAGCCTACTATATTTTTTTGGCTATCTGTCTGCTGGTGTTTGAGAGAAGAAACTAACACTTGCATACTAAATTAGTGAGCAAGTATTTTAGGGTTTTTTCCAGAGAATCCTTTGTTACTTTAGGAAGAAAGCCATCAATTCACCAAATGGAAGCTGAAGGTGACAACTAACAAGTTTCAGGCAAATAAACCACTTGCCTTTCCTATTTATTTCCCTCTCATTTTACCTGTGCCCCCTCCTAACACACAGCTCTCCAGCTGCCTCGCACAGCCAGGCACGAGGGCTGTGGGATCAGGCCCTTTAGCGACACAAAGGCAATAGCACCTTGACTTATTCAATGTAACAAGCACTGCAAGGATAACAAAAAGAAAAGCTTTTACCATGAAGGAGGAAACATCCTCAGCAATGAAAGTGAACAGTGTTAGAAACCTCAAGGGAAAACATAACCTCACTGTTAAAATGATTTTTTACTTTAATTTAAAAGCCTTTTGTATGGAAGTGCCAGGGCAGACAGCTTAGTGTGTTCGTCTGCTCAGGACTCAGTTGACTTTAAGCAAAAATATGACAGATTCCTAAACTGGTGTGTAAGAGATTGTCTAATACCTGGACAGAGTCACCAAGTGACAGCTGCAAATAATTGGCTGCACCTTTTTTTAAGTATCTAAGTAATATACAATAGATTATCAGCCATAAAAAAATCCTCTCACTGGGATCTCAGTCCTCGTGCAAGGTCTAATAGTCCAGCAGGAATTCTGTACTTCCCTGGGTCTCAAGTTTAATTATCACAGCAATTTCTCTGCCTTTGGAAAAGCTCTGCTACACCAAAGCCAGATGTATTTCTTATTGGATAATAGCTCCATATACTTTTCATAGAAAATATTGTGCTGAGTCCAGCTGTACATTACACATTTGATATACAGACACTAAATTAAAATATAAATGGACTATGTAAGTGACATGTGGTTGATGTTAATGTTAGAGAAACCTACAAATGAGATTAAAAATTTATCCTAAACATATAAAGAAAGCCTTTTATTTTCCTAGAGGAAGATTTTACGTTGCCGGAGTTTAGGTGTATGTTTTTAAACACAGGCTAATAATATTTTCAAGCAATCCATATGAGATCATACAAGCATATCCCAGAGCCATCTTTTCTGCATCTGAAGTACTTGAATAAAATATCAATATTGAGATATAAGCACAGCTTCCCTTTTCTTGCCCTTAAAGTTAAGTATGCAAATATTCTTTTCCTTAAACATCACAAAATCACAGTAAAAGGAGTGCAGTCCCAACAGCCCATCAAATTTATCTGAAGATCTCCCAGTTTCATACATACAGACAGGATAGTGTATTCCTACTTCATGTTATGAGAAAAACAATCTAGTATTGACATATCATTACTAAAAGCTACTTAACCATGTTGATCTACAAACACAATCAGAAAGATATCTTAAAACATAAAATGGTGTATTCGATCCTTTTTAGTAACTAAGACAGAAATCTTTGAGTGCCATGAGGGCCAAGCAAAGAAAACTGACCCACAAGGGATTTTGTCCAGAAAAATCAGATAGAGATGCATGGGTACAATTAAAACTTAGAACTGGTAAGTAAAACTTGTGGTTTAAAATTTGTTTCTGGGATCTTCTGTGTGTTTGTATTTGTTTGGTAGTGGTTTTTTTCCCAAAGCTTTCTGGGACTTTGCAGAGGATTTCTGTAAACTCAGACAGCTGTGGGAGCAAGCATTGGGGAATTTTTCCTTGTATGCAGCCCGTCTGAATAGGCGGGGTACACTCATCTGCAGCAGCCCTGGGCCTGATGGCTTCACAGCCCCATGAAACAGAAAGGTGAAGAATATATTAAAAAAATACAATGCTAAAAAACAAGGTACAAGGAAAAAGCAAAGACTACAAGGCCACCAAACCCATCCAGGAAGAACTCGTGCTGCCACAGTGCAGTCCTCTGATTGGCAAATCCAGTCCCTTTCCTTGCAGGGTGTCAGGGGACATTATCCTCAGCATCCCCCAGGCTAGATTGGTCTGTGTCCTGGCCATGTGTCTGCAGGCAAGCAATCCATGCAGACATGCAGTCAAGCTCTGCAGCTCCCTCAGGCCAGCTGCAGAGAGAAACCTGGCCTTGGGGTTGTCCCAAGTGTGTGCTACAAGTCTGAGCATCTCTGGGAGAGAGGAGCAGCGCCCATGACCCAGCTCTGTCTGAGCTCTTTCTGACTGTGACCCTCACAGCCTTGCCCTGGGATGTAGCTGCCAGCCCACCCCAGGCTGGACTGCAGTTGTGGTTTCCTGAACCCTGCTTTCCCCCAGCCTTGCAGTGGCTGGCCAACATCAGCCTCTGCATGTTCTGGGATCGAATGGCCCCGCTCACAGACAGTTTTGTAGCTGTATCTTGAAATAGAGAATGAACTGGAATTGGGGGCAAATCTGTATCATCCCATCTGTGCTGGAGCAGCCCACCCACAGCAGCCCACCAAGCAGTGCACCCGCTCAGGAGAGCAGGGTGGGCTTAATTGGGTTTTGTGGGGTTTTTATACTCCCTCCTTTAAACCAGCTGAGAGAAATGAAAAGGCTGAGCTTGCTGCAGCTCTGTCTTTGTACCCTCACCTCCTTCTGTTCCGGATCCCTGTGAGGCTCCTTGCTGAGGCTGGGGACACGTGCCTTGGGAGTACCCGCCAGGCATAGGCAATCCTGTCTAGGAATTTTGGCTGTGGCTAATTCACATTTTTGGGCAAACTAAAACTGCTTGTCTGCATCTCAAACTTGCAGGTTAAGAGCAGAGTCAGGCTCCAGTTTTCATCTGCTGCCCCCCACTGCAGTCTGTCTGGGGGAGTCATCCTCCAAATTCTTGAGGAAACCATTGCCTTTCTTTTAAAGGATTAAAGTTTATTATGCATAATGCTGATTATCAGTAGGTTTGGAAGAGTCCACTCATTAATCGAGTATTTTTTCCTAGACATTGCCTAAATTCAGTGTTCTTCCAAACTGACAGTAATAGTGGTGTTCGTTGCCCACTATTCATGGGCTGAAGAGAAATTACTTCCAATCTAAACACATCTTTAATCAAAAAGCAAATATTGCTGCATGAATCCAACACTGGTCACATCTTTTTCCAACATGACAGGAACTGAACCCAGACAGCCTTCTTTTTCTATACTTATTAAGAAATCCTTTGAAGCTGGTGGTGACCTCTGAAAAAGTTTATGCAGAATAGCCATGCTTAAGGGAATCACATTAATGTCTGAAAAAGAGACACATTTTAATTTCACTCCCTTTATCTTTGAGTAAAGAAAGCAGTGGACAATAACCCACAACATCAGACAATGGAAGTGCTTTAAATTGGTAAGTCAATGTTCTTATTTTTTCTTTTTTTTCTTTTCTTTTTTTTTTTTTTTTAATGCAACAAATAGCCAAATGCTTCAATTAAGGAAGCTGCAGGAAGGAGCAGAAAAGAGCATTAAGCAAAGAACACCAGGAGGGAGAAAGCAACATGTTAAGGCATCTAAGGAACTACAGAGAAAAATAAGTGTCAAATGAAATATACTTAGCGATGTGAAACATACAGTCATCCGACATTGCTTTGCATTATAAAAATAGAAGATGGCCAAAGAGGAATTTGAGATCATGTAAAATGGAATAGAATTTATAAAGAACAGGAATTTCTGAAGCATGAAAATGTAGCCTCCAAAAAAAAGCTTAATATACAGAGTTATATTGAGTACACTGGGTTGTTGGGTTCTTTCTTGTTAATGTACACACACCAAATTTTAAAACCGGTCTTCCACACTAGATCCTGGATCCTGATTCTTTGTGTACTGCGATCAACAGGACCACTCTAACCTACAGCACAGACAGTAGACCTTAGAGCCCTCTTCTGCGCACCTGGGAGCTGTTTACCCAGGGATACCTGGGTGACCCAGCCCAAGCAAGGAAACACCAAATTTCCAATCCCACTACCTGACCTGCATGTACTGCCACTGCAGCATGCCCAGCAGCCTCACACATGGCACTCAGATCAGGACAAAGGACAAACATCGTGGTGTTTTATAGCTCTGTGGTTTTCCCTTAACACAGACCTGTTACAAATGCACACATTAATCTTCCAGAACCTATTTTCTCTTAAGGATCATACTGCTTGACCAATCAACTGTTTGCATAAGGATATGCATGTTTAGTTAAATATACATATTTAATGTTATATTAATTTATGGATTCGTAAGACATACTCAAAAAGAACTGGAAATTATATGTATTGGTAGAGGAGTATATTCTTAGTCTAACTTCAGCAGTCTATGGACTTTGGACTACGTACTATAATAAAATCACTGCAGTGCTTATTAAAATGAATTGCATTTTCTCATGTATTCAGCTTAAGAAAGCTTTTTGTGATTTGAGGCAGGATTTTTTTTCCTCTTCAAACGTCAACAATGAGATACAGTATGGTCAAATATTCTAATATATTCAGAGTAATGATTAGTTCTTTTGTGACTCCAAGCTTTAAACAGTTGCAGCAAAAATTCTCTTCTAGTCATCTACAAGCCCTGGATTATTTGTGTGTAAAACCAGAACACCAGCCAGGCCTCTCTGAGCAGACTTTGCTGTATTTGGGTGATTACTACGTACATTCCTCCTCTTGCAGGTTATCTAAGCTCCCTCTGCAGTCAGTGAAATACCTGCAGAGGACAATTTCTCCATTGTCTTCTAGACATTTATTTACAGTCCACTTACTGCAAAGACAGCCTAAACCACTATCTTAGATTTTACCCCTAACTTTTCCAAATGAATGGCTAAGCAAGACAAAGCCCTCCTTTGCTGTAAGGACCTGTTTGAACACAGGCAAGAGCAGAGGAGGGCTAGTAAGAGGGAAGGTGAGAATGCACACACTGTACACATGCATAAGTACAGAAAAAAATTATAATGTTTTATGTGGGAATTATATAAAACAGATGTTCCTCTCACACGTACCTTCAACTTCTCATGCCCTTATCCCATGAAGGATTTTTTTTTCCAGCAAAGTAACAAATGGTTAGCAATAATTTTTCTGTAATTAGCAAAGATGAGGATTTGTACAGCTGAATTTACACTGTTTTTCTGCATGTGGAGCCCTGCTGATGTCAGTATCACTTGCCCTGGTTATAAACAATGGATCTGAGTTTTAAAAATTGATGCCTGGTACATACTCTTTCACACAAGAGTATTTTTCTTCATGATTCTGAAGGTCATGTTTCTGCTTAAAATCTCTTCAACAGCAAACTATAACAGCAGCCACCAACTGCAGGAAAGGAAGAGAGCTGGTTATTGTCTTCTGTCTTTTAACCTCTTCCTCACACACAAAAGCAGAAGGATGGAGCATTATTCAGAGCTGGTTATTACAAGGTAAATGCTTACAAGTAAAGATGTATCAAGACAAAATAAATGCATTTGTAAACTGCTCATGGCTATGCCACAAACAATGCACTTGCCTTTTACACAAGTAACCCTTCATAGTGCATTTGCTCTCCGTGTCTCATAAGAGCAATAACACTGTGAGCCATACCTTTTCATGACTTTATTATTGGTAATCTTTGTTAGCCTGTCTCTCTTCATCTGTGATGTCAAAGTTATAACATGCACAAAGCTGCCAGGCTCCCAAGTCACACCTGGCCCTCAGAACATATCACACCTATGTGCTCGTATTTAAACTGGCTTCTTGTCACATTTTTGCCTGGACTTTCAAAATGCTCTTTCCAACCTATGAAGCTTAGCACAGAGTCACCATTTCTGTGCAACAAACCATTTCTGCCTTTCTGCCCCATTTGCTCTTTAACAGTATTTGGCAAAGGTCATCTGGGGTCAAATCATCCCAAATTATATCTCAAACTGGAACCTTCCTATTTTTTCAAAATTTTAGAAATGGGAGAAAGGAGAGCGAGACAATTTCAAAAACCATATTGCAAGTCCAGGTGCAAGTTCTGTAAGTTACTTTTGTAGTATCACAGACTCCAAGACCCAAATTACATTTTGCAGCTGGGAACAAATTCATGGACCTCAAATTTGCAACTCTGGACCTGAGGTGGGAAACCACTTAAAATATTTTATTTAGACACATTAGCAGAATTTACAAGTCTGTATAAATGTAGTCAAGACCTCTCTGGATAAATGTAGCCATGTGAGGCTCTTTGGGGTTGGGGATAGGTATCTTTCTCCACATGTAAAAGTGATTTTGAAAAAAAAAAAATAGGTTATACTTTTTTTCCTTGCTGAACAACCTTCAAAGTAATCATTAATATTTGTATTAGTATTTTCCAAGGTGTTTGCTAAACAAAGAGTGAGGGGGTTTTGTACATATTTGAAGTTTTTCTTTGCCTTGGTAACATCAGGCAATTGGCCTGCATGTGGGGATTGTCTATGGAAACAATTATTTCTTCAAGGCAACCTGTGATTTCTTCAAGACCAGGAATAGGAATGGAAATGTTATGCTGTGGTAATCTCTTTGCCCATATACATGAGAGGGTTACAGTTGGATACCAAGCAAGAAACAGCCACACTCTATCTATTACTTACCTACCTAAAGATCGCCATGCAAGGAGAGACCCAAGCTTTAGGGTGCTGAAATGTTGTCCGTTCCTGAAATGCTTTAGAATACTTTAGGTTTGGGGGTTTGTTTGATTTGCTTTGCCTGAATCAGAGCAAAAGACTGTTAGGAGCACCAAGAAAAAACTGGCAGGACTTGGTCTCCAAAAATGTCTTTTCTTGATGATTTCCACTTTGTCCATTCCCAACTGAGCAGAAAGATATTGCAGCAGACTGGCTTGCCAGCCTGCATACAGTCAGCCCCCATATTTAACAGATCAAAAAGATCTGAACTAGAGAAACACCAAGAGTAGGCTAGTCATTTATTACTGTGGCCAATGATCCCTTTGAGAGGTCCTTCCCATGGTTCTGGAACTAGTCCATAGAACTGGGGGACTTGAGGAAGCCAGAGCTTCCTGCTACCCCATAAGCAAAGCTCTACCTGGTTCCTAAGAAAAAAATGAGCATCAGTGAGATTTTATTAAAAACCATCACAAACATCAGCAGTGCCTGTTACACAAATGATAATTCCAAGCACCTGGCTAAGTCTCTGGATCCAGGATCAGACCCAAAAACATGTGGCCCCATATTGCTTTGCTGTAACAGCAAGATTTGCCAACTACTTTTGAGCAACTGGTGGGGAAAAAGAAAAATGAATAAAACACTCCCACAAAAAAAAAAAAAAAAGAGAAGAAGAAAAAACCCAGATTCATTTGAATCAAAGTCAAACCCTTCAAATTTTAAAGGTGATAAAACAGGCCATGACTGGCCTGTCACTTTTCATGGTAGACAGAAACCACATGTTTCTCTGAGCTCCAGGATTGCTTCTCTGCTCCTTCTTCTGGCTCTGGACTAACAGCAAAAAAAATGAGAGAAGTCAAGATCACAAATTTTCCTTTCTTACCGTATTTGAGCCCTTTTAATGGAGAAGTATTATGTTTTGCTAACTCAGAGCTCTTGACAATCACTGTAATCTGCAGAACTGGGATTTCAATCATTAAGAAAAGTGTGTGCATAAAAAGTCAGGTACTCAGTAATTTATGCACTTCATCCCCAAAAAATAAATGTGATATTTTTCTTAAACTTAGGAGCTATAGCTGTAGTTCACAACTTTAGCAAGTGTCATGTAACACACAAATACCTCCCTCATTTTCCCTGAAAAAGCAGGTTGTATCAATGCTATGTGCACTGTTGCGGAAATGAACTGTGAGGACAAAGTACAGGACTGATACGATTTTTGCCTTGTCTTTGCCTCACAGCTTTTTGGGGCTACAGAATTACATGAAAGCCAGCTCTCTGATAAGAGAAATGATTACTGTTCTTCTGAAGTCAATAAAAATACACAGACAAGACCCAGGAATGTTTGTTTAATTTTAAAACTATATATGTAAAGAGAAGGCTGTAAACTGATAATAGAAACTGCTCATGTTTGTGTTTAAAAAAACTGATTTTAAATAAAATGGTGAATACAACATGGTAAATCAAATGATGAACCATCACTGAAAAGGTCAAAGTCCTACTACCAGTAAATGCCAGGTGCATACTTAAAACACCAACAAGATGACTCTGCTTTCAAAAAAATACCCCAAAATTACTTGGACTGTGCAAACAGAGCTTGTAGTAGCATTAATATCATCTGGTTTTGCAGTTTCAACATGTTCTGCTCCATTTCCTACACTAAAGATAGTTTATGGGCCTTAACCCCCAATGTATGGTCAGCATCCAGTACACTTCATGACAGCAGATACCTGGCAGGTTCTGTGCCTGCCACTGGAGATGCCCAGCTGACTTCTTTGATCTCCTCTTTTTGCATTCAGGCCACGTCCTTTGGAGGGCAGGTCTGTGTTACTGTACACCTATATCTGGTTTTGATTTGATTTAGACAGCATTGCTTTATGAAAAGGGATTTTTTTTCAAAGTTTCATAGGCCCCAGGACATCTCAGTTCACGGAGGAAAAGAATCTCCTGCTTTTGCTGCTTTCCAAATCAGTTCCCGCTCAAGCCATTTTTTCTCAGTTGTAATTCATTATCGGGGGGCTCTGCGCATGCTGTATCCTCCTAACAGCTCTGTCTGTAGGGTTACTGCAAAAATCACACTGCCCTTAAAAGGCCCTCTCCTCTTTATATGGCAAGAATTACTGCTAAGGAGGTCATAGAGGAAAAAGAATTAAGAAAGGTAGGAGGAATTTTGCTACTCTGAAGAAGTAGCTTGTGAAGAAAATGTTTTTCTCCATTGCTTGGGATAACTAGGGAGCCTGGTGGACCCTGGTTTGTTGACACTCATGTGAACATGGTAATCCCTGAGGGCTGGTTGTGCTTCTTAATTCATCCTGCAATAAATTTGCTACTGATGGTGCAGATTTTGTCCTTCCCTCCCCACTGCCCTCAACAAAGCAGGGAAAATTACCCAATTAATTGCCTGGCAGTTGCAGGGGTTGCCTGGCAAGGGGGTACTGCCCTTCTGCGCCAAAGTAGGGATATAAATTTTTCCCTGTGAGCAGAGCACATTACGGCTGTGTGCTTTGAGGCAGGGAAGTGCATGCATGCATGTAATAGGCAGCTGATCATTCCCATGACAGCTGCTGCGGGGGGAGTGGGGAAAGGTGTGCCCATCGCCCCGCGCCGCTGCCTGCGTGTGACCCCGGGAGGGAGTCACGCAGGCGACCCTGTGCCAAGGGGATTTCTCAGCCCATGACTTGTTCTCAAATGAGGACTTCCTCCACTGGATGCTTATATTCAAGGCGGCAAATCATGTGCTCTTGTTAATTTGAACAGTGGGATTCACCAGATCTGCAATGGCGGTTTGGAAACACAGTGTGCTTCCAGCTCTGCAGCATAGGGGAGCTATCAGTTAGTTTTTAGCTCTTTGGCAGAAGAAAGCTGTACATGAGGATGAGCAGGTTAGATTTGACTGGGTAATTACATATTATTTTGCATGAACAGAAATGTCACTGCTAATGACAGCAATGGTGCGCTCCAAAATATTTGGGATTAAATATGTTTGGTTTTACACACCAGATGCACATATTTTTAAACATTTGTATGCATTTAGTGCATCTGAGCAATTTATTCAGTACTGTATTTGCAAAGTCGTAATTCTCAAGTCTTCATGCTCCTGGAACTACCAACCTAGTCTGTATTAGGAAAAAAAACAGTAAAAACAAAGGTGTCTACCACCAGTTCCCCTCCCCAATTTTCCCTCCTCCCTCTCCTGCTTTAGTCAGAGATGAAAGTACTTTGACTTCTAAATTAAACTGTGTAAAACAGCTTTTAGCATTGAGCTCAGCTTCTCAGGAACCTGGACAGATATGTCCAAGCCACTGGTTCATCTGCAAGACTTGGCAATTGCCAAGAGATCGTGAACTCATTGTGCCAATTACAAATGGAAAAATGATTGTATTTATTATTACAGCTATATGTAGGAGCAGTTAGTGTAATTTTCTGACCCATTTCTGTGGCAAATGTTGTCAAAAGGCTTTTACAATTTCTCCAGGCTGAAGCTTCAAAACTTCTCTGCAAAATACTTGCCATAATATTCTATTATTAGACAAAAAAAAAGGGGGGGTGGGGGGGTTGCCATTCTCAAAGCTGTTTCTGAAGGACAGATGGAAGAAGCATTTGTGGGAGAAATGGTAGCTGACATAGTAGCGTTTTAGATGCCTCCAGTTAAGTTTAATCCATCTTAATAAGTTCCATTCTGGAATCATTATAACTGAAAATTAGACTCTAGATATAGCAGAAATATCCTAAATTCTAAATTTTTCAACACAAATCATAGAGACACATGGGTCCATCACTCACAGGTACTTGTCACCAAACTACATAGTAAAGAAAGCAGAGTCTTATTTGGTAAGTTGTACAGTCTCATGCTCTTTTATTTCAAGTAGTGGTTTTCCCACCCTATTTCTTGCTTGAGCTTCTACCACTGCAACTTCAAATTCGCTTGGAGCTGGGTTTCAGTTGGTGGAATAACTCCCAATACAGAAAGACATGGTCTCAGCTCATGATACAATTTGAAGCAAGATGCAGCATGTAGGTTTGTAATTTCATTTGTACTCATTAAAGCATAAGCAGTTGCTCATTCACTGTTATCTTGGCACACAAGATGGATGTTTTATTTGTTCTGGGAACAGGGAAATTAGGCAAATAATAGCAGCCATAAGTGAACACACATTTTGGAAAGGAGTCTACTATATCTAAGAAATTGCTGTTACACTTTAAGGTTGAGGTTTTTCAAGTTGTGATGGCTCTGTTTTGGAGGGGAAAAGAAGAGATGTGGGATTTGGAATTGTTTCAGTACAAAACCAACTCAGTACATTCAATGGAGTGTATTTATATTTTATGAAGGTGAATGAAAGTTTTCTGGAATAGACAACAAGAGCACACCACAGGAGGAAGTCAAACCTGGCAGAAGTCTTTGTTCTGCTTCATGCCCTTGATCCAAATTTCCTACTACCCTCGCTCCTCCTGTGCTGTTTGGAGATGAGCAGACCTTAATCCCCTTCATGGACCTTCCCAGCAGTTTTCAGTGCTCTTTTCCAACTGTATATCCACAAGATCCAGTGTGGACGCATCTCTTTTTCCACTGCTGTTTGTGTAAAGCTTTCCAATGGCTTCAGAAGTCTCGGAGGTAGGCTCTTGGAGCATGGTACCACTCATTTTTCAATCAGTAGCAATCCTGTCTTTGTTTTCAGTGATTCAGAAAGTAAAGCCCTTAAAGCAGAAGTTTCCAGACTATACTGAATGCAGAACCATCCTTTTAGTGCTCTTACTTATTCACTACAGTAAACAATGCCATTTAATATAATTTCTAAATCTCAATTTAGGGGAAAAAAATCTCCTCATTTAGCTGTTACTTTCCCTCACAATGGAAAGCTGCCTCAGAGCATGTTACATTTCAGAGGAGCCTGTGAGATTTTGCTTTAATGGGAAGCTAAATGAAATGTTTAAATTTAAAATCAACAACAGAACATGTTCAAAGAGCTATATTTATAGGGTATAAGTGAAAAATGCTCTGGCATCACTTTTAAATAATGCTGGCAAGCAAGGGAGGAAAGAACACCACTCACTGATTCTTTGCATGGCTTAGTCCACAGCCTTAGCCAAGGCTCATGTATAATGTGAGTAGCTGGCTGTGATACTTTTGTTTTAGTGCTAGTGGAATTCACTGTAGGCAAAGGCTTATGATGCTAAACAAAGTGGACAAAAGGCTTTTACAGAATAATAAAAATAACAAGTCTCCATTTATGACTTAAAGTTAAATGTTCTCAGTGAAGACATTACTCAGTAAATAACTCTGTGGGAAAACCTGTAAAATATAAATGCCCTGGCAAGATGGGGAAAGCACTGATGGTGATAGAAATGCTTTAAGTCAAAAAAGGTGAAAAAGGACATTGTGTCTTGCTCAGAGCTCCGAGCTCTTTGGTGAATTACTTCGCTTGAAGCTCTCAGTTTTAGTTAGCTCATGTAGCCAGGGAAACAGGGTGCCTATTTCAAGTCTGTTGAAAGTGTGTTGGTTTTTTCTGTTCAACTAAAATAGTATGGAGCTTGTGTTTCTGAGGTGAACATGCAGAAAATTACTCAGAAGTAGAAACAAATTTAGACAGACTGTGGGCAAAAGAGCAAAAAGAAAACTGAGAATGAGAAATTAATGACAGAAACTGTTCGTTGCGAACCAGTTTTTTAGTAATCTTCCTAGTTTAATGAGGAACACCGCCAGAAGGCTCAGGCTGTGGCAATGCTGAGGGGGAATTGCCTGATCTCCAATGAAACCTGGTAGGGCAAGTACCTGCTATCAGCTACAGAGGTACCAGGCTTCATGTATGTGAGCAGATGTATCTCAAGCAGTTGGCCAACGAGTGTTTGTAGCTATACAGTTTTTCCTGCAGTACTTTGTATTCCTTTTCCCTGTTTTCTACCAGAGTACAAAAGAGAAGATAGTACAAGGAAGACTGTGTGAATGGTTTAATTTAAGTGAAGAGCTGACACTGAGCTGAGTATTGTCACCACCAAAAAAGGCCAAAGTGTGAAAATATTTGGGGAGAAGATTTGCAAGCATTTATGTTTTGCAAAAATTAAAGTGAGACCAGTTTACTTTGCAGGTTATTTTATTTTTATTATTATCTTTTCCACAGTTTTTATTAAAAACCTTCACCAAAGAGCAATTAGGATTCTTCTATTTACCATTAAAAGTGCACTTTTGTGAATTAATGCTAAAAATTAAAAGTAAATAAAACAAAATGGGGAAATATGGGGGAGGAGGGAATAGTCATTTTGATGATAGTGTTAATTTTTAAGTAATAGGGATTTTGCTTTTATAAGAAATGGAAATATAAATGAAATTAGCCCGTGGTCACTTTTCAGTGCTTCATTCTTTCACCATAGTGCATCATTATCTTTGCTTTAACCATGAGCTCTCCAAAAGGAAAGGTTTTGTCAGAAGAGTGGACCTGAGTGCACACCCACTTTTTAGTCTACCAGAACTCACTTTCTCAGACCACACATTCAGTGTTGTAAAATGCTGCATGTCCCACTTCTCACTGAGAGGAGATTCAGTGTCCCCCACAGCAACAGAATCAGTACAAACCATCAAACCAGCCACAAAGGCTCCAGTACTGAGATTTAGGTCTGTCCCTTTGGGGGTTAGGCTAGGAAGATGATTTTACCTTTTCCAACTCCATGTGTATGTATGTGTAATGAAGAGGCTAAGGGAATAAACCCCCTATTTCTATTATGATAGTGACATTCTATAACATTCTATAAAAAAGAAATCAAAAATATTCCTCCTTGCTAAGTGTTTCCCTTCTAAACTAAAAATTGTTCCCCAGGCACCAGGAACTCCCCCAGAAATATGGGATCTGTACAGTGATGTTTCTGGTTGCACTCCCCATGGAATTTAGGATGTACTTACTGGTGTCCCTGCTTGCCAGGCTTTGGAAACTTATGACTCTGGGACCTCTAGTTCTATAATCAGCCTGCCAGGGAAGCTACAGGGCAGCTGGTTTCAGGAAGGTTGCAGAAAGGAACTAAGACAAGTTTTGTTGGAGTTATCAGGTTCCCATAACTTTGGATGAACTGGAGAAAAGTTCTGATGGAAAAGCATCCCTGAGGCCCTGGAGGTGATGATGGGTGGTCCAGGGGAGGTCAACATGGACCTAGCCTCTGTGATCCCCATTATCATTCCCCCAGCATGGGTTGGTGATGCTGGTGCTTAAGCTGCAGCTGCACCAAGTACATCCTGTTCTGGGCACAGACTCAGTAAGTCTGACATTGATGGAGACATGCCATTAAAGACCATTTTTCAAAGGTGCTACTGAGCACCGGCATTTTCCCCTGCCACCTGTTGAGAATTTTCCCAAGCTACATACAAAATTGGAAACATATTTATTAGATTAATGTGGAGACCATCTCTAATTAAAGATTGTATTTCTCTCTCTAAGCATGAGCAGCCTGATTCACCCTCTCTGTGGTACTGTTCCATAAAACCTTTTCTCATGTGCTTTCTCAGTAATATTTTCTCTATATACCCACCAGCAGAAGTAGCTCCAGAGTACACATTCTGTGTCACAGGTTCTACACTCCCAGCACAAGGGCAAGACCAGAGCTCGCTGTAACCCTGTATGTCTGAAATGAATTGAATCCTGCTAAAGCTGAAGCCCATGATGAAACTTTAGAGGTACTAAACCAGTCTTCTGTCTGCCTGAAGTAAGGTCCTGGCCATGGTGCATCAGTACAAGGCTCTAATGTTACATGCAATTTGTGTTTCAAAAGCAGGAAAAGTGAAAACCAGAAGACTCCACATGAACAAATACCCAGTGAGAAGATACAAGCAGAGAAATACAGAAATGACACAAGGAAAGTGTGAGTATTCAGAAGCATGGCTGCTGAAAGAGGAGGGTTGTGTAGGAGATGATGATGGTATCTGCTTCTATCATTCACATTACAGTACTTTTACCCACAGGGATTGTGTTTAATTTGAAGATCACCTTCACTAAACCATTTCATACAGAATATGTCACAAGGTAAATTGAACAGCTAGACATATAATCAGACAGAATGGCATACTAAAATAATTAAATACAGGCAGCCCCAGGATGCTCCCTGCTTAATGTAGAATGCTAATTGGTACTCAAATACCACACGGTGTGTGGTGAAGAAAGACAGTGTAACTAATGTACCTGTATGTTGTGTATAATAACACAGCATGAGACCTTGAGGGTACATCTTCCCCTGAGGATTTGACACCGCCAACAGCTGATACAAATAACAAAGGAATGAATTTCCCCTGATACTTTCCTGACATTCTATCCCAGTTCCTGCTTCAGTGCAATTTGTGAAAAGCCTTAAGACTGATATGGTGCACTGGAATTAAATGCAACTTATAAAGTACATATATCCTCTTTTCGTTAGAATAAACACAGCAGATACAATTGTGATACCAGACTTTATAAATCCCTGGTTGCTTGCTTTCATCCAGTTGATTTAAAAAATTTAAACAACCTTTTCTGTATGAAAAATATTTTTCCTAATATGATGGTATGACATTGCCTTTTTTAACAGCTGCATTTTTCTGACTTCAAAATACATGGAGGAAAATTTGTATTGAGTTCAAAGTTCTGTCAAGGTCTTTCTAAAGAAATTGAAAAATACATTTATTTTCATATTCTTGTCTCAAAGTACCTTAATTACAAGCCCCATACTTATTTTTTATTGTCAGTATACTTAACTGGTAACTAATAAAATATATTGAGGTATATTCATATGTATCTGTTACAAAACAAAACATTTTAACCAGACTATGGAAAACGTCTGCATAAAAAAATGGGATATGAAAAGTACTCCTAAACCAAACAAACTCCCACCTACAAAAAGCAAAACCAAAGACTAGTTGCAGTACTAGTAAGCTTACAAGGAAACATTGTGGTCTGAGCAGTGGTTATACGTGTTTGATGGTGTACTGGCAAAAAATTTAGTTTAAAAGCCATGCTACTATTTCCTGTAGTACAGTTAAAGACAGCAATGCTCTGTAAATTAACCTTTTCTTTTGAAAGACCTTCATAAATTAGTCCCATAACAGATATGTCAGCAATTTTTTAGATTGAGTGTTATCAAACACTTATGAAACTGAACTTCCATTGCAGTGAGTTTCAGCTACAGCGATTGGGAGGCTGGGGTTTTTTAACTAAAAATGGAAATTCTTTGAGCTGACCTCCTGCAGTTTAGCACCATGTGCAATTAATTTCCTCTAATTCTCTTTGAATGGCTCACTTATTCATGAAAGAGGAGAGGAGATTCGAGGAGAGGAGATTCGAGGAGAGGAGATTCGAAGAGGGGAGATTCGAGGAGAGGAGATTCGAGGAGGGGAGATTCGAGGAGGGGAGGAGAGGGGAGACTTGAATGACTTCGAAGAAGAAACGTTTTGCTGTCTTTAAAACAAAAAAGACTTCAGAGGTTTGTCAAGTCTTACTTCCTATGTAAGGAGCTTCCCCAGACCAAGGCAAGAGCTCTACCTAAAGGGCTTGCAGGCTTAAGGCAAAAACACTAAGTATCAAAATACTTAAATATATTATAGTACCTGGTTCCCACCAATATCAAGGGGAGGTGAGCACACACAGGAAGAATAATCTAGATTAAAACAGCTGATGCTGCCTCCAATACTGTCTTCAGTAGCATCCATTACCAATAACCCAATATGCCTGAGCTGCAGTGGAGTCTGGCTTACTTTAAAGAGTCTGGCCTTTAATTTAAGCAGTGGTGGTTTGGGCTGTTTACAAGTCTCACATTTGTTCCTTACAGATGGGAAAAATAATAGTAGTTCAAAATGAAATACTTCTGGACCTTTGAGCATCTTGATCTAGTGGAAGGTGTCCCTGCCCATGACAGGGGATTTGGGACTAAATTGTTTTTAATGTCCCTTCCAATCCAAACCATTCTATGGTTTCTATGATTTCCATGAACTATTTCTTCATCACTAACTTAGGACATCTCTCATTTTCATATCCTGACTGCATTTTCAGCTGGCAAATGTTGGTAGCAGCTGGAAAAGGAAAATGCTGACTGAAAGGCCTGGTACTAATGGGGACAAGAAGAACAGATTCAAGTATGTTCATTCTAACAAATTATAATTATTGTTTTAAACTCCTTATTTACTGAATAAAATAGCAATGCCCAACAGGCATTTTAGGAACTGGTAACAATAGTTATAATCTGCTTCCCAATACTCAGAACAACTTGTATTCTCATTGAAACAATAACAATTTTCATAATGGATAGGCCTGTCGAGTAGAAAGGAAAAGAATAATACAAACAATGATGATTACAATATGCACCACTTATGCACAGACAATGCTGCATACATAAATTCTCTTCCAGTCTGTTCACAACTATTCCCTTTGGCCTTATAATTTCATGATAAATTCTGTTTACATTCTCTTAATTGAAATCCTTTTATTGAAAAGACCTCGAATACAATACAATGCGTTTTTGAGATCCTTAGGAAGAAAAAGATTGTGTCAGATTCTTTGCACAAGCATGTTTACTAGGCAAAACATCAGAAAACCACTAACAGTTTTGATGGTGATCTCATTGCTCTCTACAGCAGGGGAAGCAAAGAGGGAGGTACCAATCTCTTTTCCCTGGCATCCAGTGACAGGACATGGGGGAATGGCTCAAAGTTGCACTAAGGAAGGTTTAGGCTGGACAGTAGGAAGCCTTCCTTTACTGAGAGGGTGATCAAACACTTGGACAGGCTTCCTAGAGAGGTGGTCTGTGCCTCAGGCCTGTCAGTGCTTAAGAGGCATTTGGACAAAGCCTTTATCAAAATACTTTACCTTTTGATCAGCACTGAACTGGTCAGGCAGTGGGACTAGGTGGTTATTGTAGGTCTCTTCCAATTGAAATAAACTGTTCTTTTTTATTCTATTCAATTGAATGTTTCATGCAGTAGGCATAGATACTTATAAGAGAAAAGCTGCTTCTCATTTACTTTCCACCAAGGATGGAAAAGAAGGACCTTTTTTGCACACATCTGTTGTCCTGGCTAAGTTACCACACCAAGGAATAATATGCAACTTCCCAGTCACCATATGACTCCACTCTCCATGTCTTAGTCCAAGTCAAGCCTGACTTAAATAAAAGTACAGGATTTACCAAGCATGTACATCTACAACAATGCTGGATACTTTGTGTTATCTAACACAGGTATTTCTGAAGAGCAGACTGCCTAACCCACCAGAAATTTCCATGCCTGAAATGACAGTAATTTTGTGTGTTTGAGCACTCCAGATCTGCTCCAACAGACCAACCACAGGTATTTAGTTCACCTTCAAAATTTTGAATGATCTTGCCTGCCTAGGATATATTCTGCATATTACTGAGCACAATTTATCAGCTGACTTATTAATAATTCACGTTGCTATGAGAGAAAGTAAGAGAATGAGCACTCATAGACAACAGGCGCAACACCCTCCAAAGAGAGTTAAAACTCAAAGCATGTGAAATGGATGTACATAGCTGTGCTAGTTGTATTCCTCATCAATCAGACATAAAGCAAAGAATGTCTTCCAGATTACTTCATCTACACAAATTTATTTTAGAAAAAAAAAATCTTTACTGAAGAAAGTGAGTCTGTCTTTAAAATTGAACTTAATGTAAGCATTGAGACATCTTTCAGTAATGAGAGGGAAAACATACAGAAATAAAAATGGGGAAGGATCAGATGAAAGACCTTATTTCACCATCAAATCCTTCACTATACTGTAGTCACATTGTTTGAAAAAGTCAAGGTGTTAACTTCAAGCCAATATATATTTAGTTTAGAATTTACTTATAGGTAGATGTTATGAAGATCTCTGAAAGAAAGTGCAACAGATTTTTCTCTGAAGTGGGAATAAATCACTTAAAATACACGATCTTGGTATGCTAGATATTTTTTAATCTACATGTAGGGGGTTTTTACCCTTGTCTTCAGCCACAAGGTCAATGGTGGGGTTTTTCATCAAGCAGGTAAGGCATAGGAAAAGATAACAGTGACCTATATGTGCAGTGAAATATTTAGCCAAAGGAACACTATGCTAGATTACTTATGGGTATATATATAGATATATATATATATAAAATATACCCTAAAGAAAGAGAAATTCCAGTGTGCTGCAAAAATACGTTGTGCTCCTTCTTTTGCTTTCTCCTTTACCCTTCTGATTTCTATAATACCCTTAAAATATTTAGGAGTTCTTCCCTGAAGGACTTTCTGGCTTCCCTAACTTTCATAACTCTTAAAAATTTCGAACT